>CM066036.1:544799689-545274152 GCA_033557465.1 Ichthyophis bannanicus | reverse complement strand
ACTGTTCCCTGTGTGATGTGATTGTGTTGTTTGTCTCATTGTACACCAACAGCTTCTACTGGTGAGGGTTATGTACGTGGCATATTGGCGGAATAGACACAGGGGTATGGCTTTGGGTGGCGGGTGGTCAGGTAACAAACAGCACACCATTTGAGGGCCAATGAACACAGTCATATGCCGACATAACTGCAGTGTTGTGTGAACCTGGTGAGAAGCAAGCGTGTCCTAGGTCAGGAGCGAGCCCCTGACAGGGTGAGTGACCCTGGACAAGCAAACTGTCAGTCCTGTATGGCATGTGACAGCAGGTACCTGCGATGACACACCACCGCTCCCAGAATGCACCAGGGTCCCCAGAGACAGAAAAGGAGCTGGTGTGTGGTACCGTGTGTCCATGCAAGAGGGCTATGAGGTGTTCCCCAACTACACACCACAAAGGGCAGGGCCTGAGTCAGCACAGCTGTGCAGTGCTAGGGTGGAGCACACAACAAGGCATAGGCCACATGGAGTGCCATCTACAGTGGACTATCATGTCAGGGAGCATGATCATGATCCCCAGCTACATCATCGGATGCAAAGGACACAGTGCACAGACAGAGATGGCATGTGACCCTTCGAGGGATGAAGCGCCGATGCGCTGTGAGGTGGCACCGACGCAGGAGAGGTACGTGTACTGGGACACAATCAGAAGGCAGTCCCACATCAGTGGAGTGGTGAGGGTCAGGGAAATGGTGCTGTAGAGCTAGGAGTCTCCAGACGGTACCTCTGCCAGCGGAGTCTGCACGTCATAGGGACCCAGGGACACGTGCCAGATGGTATGTGAAGAGAGTCCCAGTGTCCCTGGAACTGTGTTGGGCGGCTGGACATGGTAACTGGTGAACATAATGGCCAGACTATCTGGCGAGGAACCCTCACAGCGATGGGAGCACAGGTGGAAACACTGACCTATGCCCTGGCTACACCCCTGGAGGACAGCTGGGAAATACGTATGCAGCATGATCGTCTACATTGGGGAATCCCTCTGTGTCAGGCCCTCATGTGGAAACATAACTGTTGATGGGGGGGAGGAGCCCCAAGGTACAAGCTGGGGATACATGGATTACCTCATGTCCACACCCGTTATGTCATAATATGTTGGAACGTACACCTACCATCGCACAGACATACAAACCTGTTATAAAATCCACCCATTGAGGCCCCTGGGTATGACTGATAGCCACGCAGTGGGAAGCAAGCCAGGTGGATGATCAGCTGGGTAACTGCTATCAATTGAGCCATACCTACATGAATGTGTGCCCTGATGCAATGACCCTGGAGTCCATGTGTGGGAGGAGATGGGAGGTTAACCTGCAGAGAACAGGTGATCCATACGGCGTTGGCTATGGGTATGGTTATGTTCTGGGTCACGGATATGGTTATGGTTATGGTTATGGTTTGTAAAAAGGGGATCGAGGGGTTATCCGGGAACACACAGACCGTTGAGCCTGATGTTCAGTACCGTGACAAATGGTAGATACCATCATAATGAATAAATGTACTCAGCAGGTAGATAGTCACGACCTGATGGGGGACAGCCAACATGGCTTTAGACCAGGAAGATCCTGTCTTACTAATCTGTTATGTTATATTGAGGGAGTGAATAGGCAGGTGGACAAAGGTGAGTCGGTTGATGCTGTGTATCTGGACTGTCAGGGAACCTCTGACAAGGTCCCGCATGAGAGACCGTTTGCAAAGCTAGAGATTCCTGGGGTGGGAGGCAGTGTACTATTGTGTATCATGAACTGGTTGGAAGATATGAAGCAGAGAGTAGTGCTAAATGGCCAAGTTCCCCAATGGGGAAAGGTGGATAGTGGTGTACCACAGGGATCTGTGCTGGGTCTGCTGCTTCTTGAGATATTCCTAAATGACCTGGAAGGTGGTGTGACAGGTGAGGTTATCAGATTTGCAAATGACACACAACAATGTCAGGTTGTAAAAACCCACAGGGATTGCGGATACATGCAAGAGGACCCTGATAAACTGGAGGACTGTGCATCAGAATGGCAGATGAGGGTTAATGTGGTGAGGTGCAGGGTTATGCACCTAGGGAGGACCAACCCAAACTATGGTGTCATGATGCTGGGTTCAACATTAGGCACCACCACCCAGGGAGATGTTGTAGGCGTCATTGCAGATACCATGTTCATACCCTTGGCCCATTGTGCAGCGGCGGCCAAATGATCAAATAGGGCGATAGGTATGATCTGGAAAGAAATGTGAGTTATAAAAACATATGTTATCATGCCTCTATAGCGTTCCATGGTGATGACACACCATGTATATTGTATGCAATACTGGTCACCGTAAATTGAAATGGGATCTAGCAAATACAGAGGTGGGTCAGATAAGGGCCACCAAAATGGCAAAAGGGATGGGAGTCCACTCCTATGAGGTGAGGCTAAAAAGGTTGGTGCTCTTTAACCTGGGAGAGAGACGGCTGAGGGGAGATATGATAGAGGTCTATATATCCATGGACGGTGTGGAATGGGTAGACATAGATGAATTGATTATCTTATCAGAATATATAGAGACTGGGGGACATGCACTGGAGCGACAGGGTAAACTATTTACAACTGATAACAGGATGTCGTCTTTCACAAAACGTGTACTCAAACTCTGGGATATTTTGACTGAGGATGTAGTAAAGGCTGTTAGTGTAGCTGTGTTTAGAACATGTTTGGACAGGTACCTGTGGTAAGGTCCATAAACCATCATTAGGAAGGTACCCTGGATATCAATGCTTGATCAAAGACAAGCATTGTGGGACCTCTGTCCCTTGGGGAAACTGCTAGGTACGTATGACCTAGATTGGCCACTGTTGGAAACAGCATACTGTGCTTGATGGACCCTGGTGTGACCCAGTATGGCATATCTCATGTTCCTATGTTCCTATGTTTGTTTTTCAAAGATTGGTATGGATAACCTTGCCACAGCCTGCACATAAGAAACCATGCTGTGTACAGTCAGGTCTGCACACATCTCTGGGGATTCCATGACATGTCCAACTGTTGACACCCCTGCCCCGTGTCACCGCACATCTAACACTGACAGCAGGTATCCTGTTGTGTGTGCTACCAAGGATATCTGTGTTGGTGGAAGTGGACATGTCCCACCGGGCCTCCTGAATGCGCACATATATGATGTCGTGCATGACATATCAATGTGTGCAATAACATGTCCCCCTCGTGGGGACATGACAATATGCCCCCAAATTGCACAGCTGGGTCGGTCACCTACATGGACACACTGGTCATGTGATGTCCTCTGTTGTGTATAGCGTTGGACCATACCCCGCATGTGCACACCCATCTGCAGGCCACAGCCCTCCCCCCCCCATGCAGTGTTGTGACGCACCACACCCCATGGGGCAGCACCTGCTATGTGCATAACCAGCATTACATTGCCTGTATGTGTGTGGGGCAGACAGCCCCTGCGGATCCATCTCTTGGCCAATCCTATCGGACCATGCCCACCGCTTGTATTTCCCAGGTAGTACGCACTGGTACCATGTCCCTCCCCACAAACAACATGTCCCTGCCGTCACACAACATGGCCCGTACCCTCTTCTAAAATCATTGCCAGACGGATGATGCAGCTGTGCACATACGCCAGTGAGGGTCTGTTGTACCAATGCACACATCGCACCCCTGTGACCAGAGCCCCCTCCAACATGGACCTGTCAAAGGTCTGTGTTCCTGCTGCACTGTGGCCCCACCCTGTCCCCCTGACCCCCACCCTTTCAGGGGCACCTGTGATGGTGTGCGTCTGTTGTCCCTGTCCCTGTATCAGCCATCAGCTCCCATGTCCTAGAAACATGTGTTCAGTCCCCTGGATGCACAACCGTAGCAGACCATGCAGTACATGTGTGATTCAGCACAGCCACATGGGTCACGTGCATCAGAACATCTCTGAGTGTGGACCGTGTGCTGTGTGTGGGGTCTCCCCACACTAGTGGGGCACACGCTGCCACATCGCCACACACCTTTGTCTACAGGAGTAAGCCACGCCACAGTAGTAGCCCTGGTGATGATGTGCAACCTGTCACTGTGTTGATGTAGTTCCCAGACCAAGGACTATCTCTCATACAACGCTCTGTCTCACCCACAGGCCTGCGTGAGGCGTTGATGGACATCAGAGCATCCATTGATGTCGTATGCAACAAGCTGGACCAGTCGACGGCACAGATACAGGGCCTCACAGAGGTGGTGAGGGCTATACCTTTCGAACGCATGTGTGTAGCCCTGGAGGGGATGCTGGCGGCAAGACAGCAGGGGGTACATGCACCGGCACCAGCAGCAGCACCGGCACCAGCACCAGCACCGGCACCGGCTCCTCAGCCACAAGCGCCTCCATCTTCACAGGGGGAGGGTGTTGCACCTCAGAGGGTGGGGGGGATGGGACAGGCCAGGCGTGGTCGGCCGCGCCGTCGACAGTAACCTTAGCCAAATAAAACTGTAGCAAACAGTGTGTGCCAGGTCTGTAGCATATTTGTGCACCTGTGGTCCCTTATGTATTGTGCACATGCATGGTTGGTCCATGACCATTTCCCCTTTACCCTTAGCACGTTGCCAATGTGTGGCTTGGCTTGCCAGTTACACCTGCAGCACTGGCACAACAAGATGGCTGTGACCCTCACAGGGTGTGTCAGCTGCCCAGGGCCAGGAGCTGGGTGTTGCTCACACACACCCATGGTCAGGGAGGGTGCATATTCCCAGACCTCACGCGTACTGATGTGTTCCATAGTAGACGACCACGAAGCCTACATTCTTCACCTCTCAACTCACCGCGAGGCAATCACAGCCAGAAAGAAGCAATACCACTCAGATATGCTCAAGAGATCATTGAACAAACCTCGCGACCTTTTCAACCTGGTTAAGTCACTATCAAAGGAACCATCTTCTGAACAAAATAATGATATCCACCCGCAAGAATTTGCTGATTACTTGCAATCAAAACTCCTACAGACAGATGAACTCTCAAAAAGCAATATACAAGAAACGACCTGCCCAACATCCCTATCCGCACTTCACACGCCTTCTTCTAAACACATTGAAGACACCATCTCCTCACTCAACACGACCACTGCGCAAACCGATCCCTGCCCAGCCTTTTGGATAAAGGACCTCCGGGGTAACTTTAGCACCTTCATTGCAAGAATCATGAACCTCTCTTTCACTACTGGCGCCTTCCCATCTGCATTAAAACTCACATCCATCAGGCCACTACTGAAAAACGCTAAACTGGATCCAAAACGACCAGACTCCTACAGGCCAATAGCCAGTATCCCCCTCTTAGCAAAGATCTTTGAGAAAGAGGCACAGCGCCAAATCCAAGACCACATCGACTCCGCAGCCCCTCTAGACTATTCTCAACACGGTTTCAGAGAATTCCACGGCGTCGAGACACTGCTTACCACCCTCTTCAATGATATTTTCAATACCATAGACAACATCCGACAAGGCGTCGTGCTAATCTTCTTGGATATAGCAGCAGAGTTTGACTCGGTAAATCACGAGATTCTCCTCGGTCGACTGGAAGGAAAAGGCATCTGCAACTCAGCACTTGAATGGTATAAATCATACCTCGACACCAGAATGCAATACGTCAAATCTGCAACAGGAGAATCAAAACTCTTCCATCAAAGACAAGGCGTTCCGCAGGGGTCCTCACTCTCATCCCTCTTGTTCAACGTCTATATGCAGCCTATCTGCGATATCATCAGGTCCTTCAATGTGAAATGTATGATATACGCCGACGATATCCTACTCTACATGCCATTTTCCACAATGCAAATGGACTTACTGCCTATAACAAACTGCTTCGATGCAGTATCACAATGGCTCCTGTCACAGAACCTCCGCATTCAGCATAAGAAAACTGAGGTTCTCTTTATCACAAGAGACCCCAACTTCACCCCACCACCACATATAAGTGTCAAGGGAGCTGACCTAGGCACCAAGGATACAATAAAATACCTCGGAGTCACACTAGACCATAGGCTCGACATGAAATCACACATAAACAATATCGTAAAATCTGTATACTTCAAAATACGCACTCTTAGACACCTGCGTCCCCTACTAGACCACGAAGACTTCAGAACCATCTACCAAGCACTGATACTGCCGCACTTTGACTTCGCCAATTCCATTCTACAAGGACTCCCACAATCCACAATAAGCTCCTTGCAACTCGCAATGAACACCGCTGCCAGGGTTCTTCTAGGAGCGGCCAGAAGTGAACACATCACACCTATCCTCAAAGAGCTCCATTGGCTCCCTATACACGGAAGACTTACATTCAAAACCCTCCTTCTCACATTTAAGGCCTTAAATGGTTTATCGTCCACATCACTTACCAAACTCATCCAATCCGTCCCATCAAATAGAAATAGGAGACATGCAGCATTAAACTCACTAACAACCCCAAAGGCTATAACAACGTGCAGCCTATCAACATCAAACAGAGCTTTCATATTTAGCGCACCAAAATACTGGAATGCTCTCCCACCTGATCTCCGCGCCATAACCGACCTAACCCAGTTCAGAAAGGCCCTTAAACTGCACCTTTTCATCAAATACTACCCTACATGAACCGTAACATAACAGCCTCACCCTAGTATAATCCACAATATCCCTCTCGTTCCAAGCATCACTGCTAATTTTATGTAAATAGTTCGAGCATGCTATCTAGCTAATAGATCATATACTCCATGTAAATAGTTCTCCCATGTTATCCAAGTTGATACTCCTGTTATATGTAATACCAAACAGCCTGTTGTTCTGGTTCCTTTCTGTTATTTGTAAACCGCGCTGATGTCAAAGAGTGCGGTATATAAGAAGTTGAAATAAATAAAATAAATAAAAATAGTGTTGTCCCCTACCTACACTCACCACTGTGTGCAGATGCCTGATAATCGCCGCTGCTTGCAAAGCACATTGCACGCCATGGCACACCCCTAGGGCATGTGGGTGGTATAGGCAGACAGGGGTGTCATGTGTCAGGTGGTCCAGGCAGTCAGCAACACATGGGGCTACATAGCACACATCCATGTGTCAGTGTAATTCGGGTGGACCCCCACCAGGCGGCATCCCATGGCCCCACCCTGTACCCACAGCCCCACACATATATGGCCCCTCTGACTGCATGTGCGCGCAGGACACGTGTGACACCCATGTCCGCCCCTCCTGGCCCTGCAGGTCGCAATACATATCCCGTGCTTGCATACATGTTGAATGTAAGAATGACACGTGACCATTGGGTATAGAAGGTGTGAAAAACATTTATTTGTATCAACATTAACAATGGGCAACATGCCCAACCACACATCACACAATCGGGGGGGGGTGAACCCAGCCCAGCACAGGGCACATGGGGGCATCACAGGTGCCATCGCTGGTACCTGTGATGCTCTTCGGCAGGTGGTAACTGGGATGTCAAATCCACCACATCAGTTGCCACCTGCCGAACAGCCACAGTCAGAGACTGCAGCGCGTGTAACACGACATGGGTGTCACGTCGTGCATCAGCCAGGGCCACTAACACCTCGTCCATGCACCTGCCAGCACACAGACACACAGTGGCTGCAGTCTGTGTGCTGGCATGTGCATGTGGTGTGACAGTGGCCCTGGGTGGTGCACGATCATGCTGCCGCCCATGCTGTGCAGATGCCTGCAGTGTCTGCCTGCTGCCCCCTCGGCCCTGTGCTGGGCTGTGTTTGCCACCACCCCCCTCCCGCCCCTCCCCCTCCCTGTGCACCCTCCCCCCACCCTCCCTGGCCTGTCCATGCCCCTCCCTGCCCCCTCCCTGCCTCCACCCAGACCCCCTGTTCCCCCCTCCCCTGCACCCACTATGATCACATCATCGTCCTCCTCCTCCTCATCCCCCTGGTCATGGGTGGGTAGGGTGACTTCCTCCTCCTCCCCCTCCTCCTCCCCCTCCTCCTCCCCCACATCTGTCACAGGCGTTGGCTCGGCCTCCATGGGCATCTCCTCCTCTTTCTCCGTCGGCCCCTCCTGTCCTTCTAGGTCTGTCTCCTCCGGCCTCGCGCGCCAGCTGGTGGGTCTGCGAAGGCAATAGGTGGAGGTGTGTGGTGCCCCATCGCTGGTATCACTGTCTGTGAAGGATGACAGACATCAGGGCACATCCATGTGTGTCACATACAACATTTACAGATACAGGTGAGACACAGGCTGGTGGTCCCATGGCCGACCTGAACCTGCAACCTAGCCCTGGCAATACTGACCATCATGGTGCTCTTCTTGCTCCCTTCTGCAGCTCTCCAGGAACTCGGGGTGGTAGTGTCGCAGCTCCCGTGCTTTTTTCCTCAGGTCCTCCACCTGTGGATATGTAAACGTTGTCTGTGGTCAGCACCTAACACCTGTCACTGGTGCAGACAACCAGATTACATTGCCCTGTGTGTGACGCATGTACCTGCAGCCCCACCCCTGCTGTTTGTGGCATATACAGCTGTGTGACACAACCCCGGAAGGCCATGCCTTGGAGATGTGGGAGTAGGTTTGCACAGCTGTGTCACAGCAGTATCAGACGAGCCTAGCTGGCACAAACATGCAGTGTCACATAGGGCAGCTCTCAGCAGCATCACATGTTGACTGCATGCTGACCCACCCATATCACCACAACCACACATGACATTGGTGGAATGGTGTTTGGCACAATGATGGACAGAGGGAGGGGAGCGACGGGGGCAACCGGTGGGGCGTGACAGACACACAGTGGATGAGGGGGGGAAATATCACCTAGGGGAGATGGTCTACCTTGCCAGACACATCCCAGCTGTGCATTGACAGCAGCTGTCCATGGTGGGGGTGTCTGTGGTCCCATGCTTAATGTGGGACATAGTCACCATTGGTGGTGCCCCCTAGGCACCATTGGCAGGGTATGCACCCCATAATGTGTGTGCCCTGTGTGGCAGCTCACCCACACATTAGGGATCTGTGACATCCCCTATGGGGGTTGCCTCAGGGATGTGTATGTTTGTGATTGGTGTTTCACAGCATCCCTATCACACAGAGCATCCCTATGTGGGCCCCCAGCTGAGCAATACTGGCCCTTGTTGGTCATCTGCAGTCTCCATGTCGCTGCTCGTGTGTTGACATGCACACAGACAGACTAGGATGGGGCCCATGATGCGTCCATGTGACCCACCTGCTGGTGCATTTCAGGGTCTAGGTGGTGATTTACTTGCAGGTCCCATGTTCCCATGTGCACAATGCAGGGATGTCACAGCTGCAGCTGGTGTGTTGTTGTCCATCTGCGAACCTGTCATGCTCGTGTGACCACAAAGAGATGTGCGAGGGGCTGTGCCAGCTCCCAGGATATCTCTGCAACCACATACATCGTGGCATGGACCTGGTGTGTGGGAGGGGAAGCAGGCGTAACCCCCTGCAGTGGCTTTTTCCAGATGTCCATCACGTCCAGGTGTGGTTATACACATGTGCCCTGCCACACAGCTCGGCAGCTTTCACAGCCATGCACCATGTGCATACTGTGTGTGCTGTGTCTGGACCCAGGGTGTGAGCTGTGTGTTGAGCTGCCCCACCCCTACCAATATAGCGGATACTCTGTGGACAGACGGACTGAGGGGTGGCTGTGCACATGGTTGCCGTCATCCATATGCTCGGGTGGGGGGGTTAGTGTGGCCTGTGGGGGAATGGTGATACATGTTTTAGGTCGTGACATATGTCCACCTATCGCAGGGATAGACCTGGCCAGTCCTGTGGAGTCCCAGATGTGTCTGTTCCCTCCGGTTGACTCAGTTGTGCACAGATAGGGGCTGTGGAACACACCGTCCATTTCTCGGGGTGCTACCACGTGTACCCCTCCTGACCTCTCTCACACATATCCCCTGGGGTCTGATGGGGTCTGCTTCTGGGAAATGTTCCTCCGTTATGTTGTGGGTGGTGGGGGTGTTCGGGGGTGTTCGGGGGTGTCTCCTGGGCTGCCTCATGTGATGGGCATGTTCCAGGCTTCCTATGGTCTGTCCCACAACACATGCATGGGTGGACATGGGCCTCATGGGATAGTCGACAGATGTTTCCGTGGATGGCCAAGGGGGGGGGGAAGAACTCACCAGGTACCCTGGGGTCCTGTGGGTGTTGTCGCTGGTGGACCATATACGGCTGGGTGTCTCCCACATGTGTTGTTTTGTGTGTCGCTGCCAGTTATATCATCTTAAGCTGGGGGTGTGCCATGTTGGGCATCTGACTGCTAGCATCCATTCGTGCTGCACAGAGGGGGTTTGTAGGTGGTCCTTCAGTTGCGCACTCATTGTTTCTGGGACCACCTGGCCAGGACTGGCCTGTCAGCATCCACGCTCGGGATGTTTGCATGGGGATTGTGCTTGACAGTTGGAGACACATACAGGGGGTGGATCACACCTTATCCTATGACAGGTGGTCCATTGCTGCTGCAGCAATGCAGACACAGGTCCGTGCCACAATGGCAATGGCAGGGGCCCAAACTATGCCCCATCACCATTCCAATGCAACACTGTAAGCATGATTTTCGTTTGCCCCAGGCATGCCTGACATGGGCTACATGGACCCCACACTTGTCATGTGGGAGGTGCGCATCTAGGTGTCAGCGATGTTGGCAGACCCACATCCATGCCATCCACAGGGAACAGGGTTCTGGACAGTATCCTGGGTGACAGCAGGGATGCATGGCACAAACTGCGAGCTAGGCATCATTGTTCATGGGCACCTACCAGGCTGTTTCATGGCATGTCCTCTGTGTCATAATGTCCTCAGCATACCTGACTACCCCACACTGGAACGAATAGGGTGCCTTTTCTCTGGGGATGCAGGTGACGTCAACGCAGCATAGCTGTTATATAGCTCTACGGCATGTGGGGGGTTGTTGGGGGGTGTATCCCATCCTGTTCATGGGGATACCCTGCACGTTTGGGTTTCCTGTAGGTGTGGCATCCTCCCATGAGGTCTGTGTATGGTGGGGTTGTCTGCCTCATGTGTCCGGTGTTGTACGTCAGTTGTGACTGCACTTGATTGGACCCTGCCCACAGGACATGGCAGCCCCTGGTGGGACATGTCATCGCCCAACAACAGTTTTGTGTTGGGACATGCAGGCACCCCCTTGCAATTGACAGTACTATCCTCTGAGTGGTCACATTCACTGGTCAACACAGCGGGTTTGACGTGTATTGTCCCTGGGGGATGGGGCAGACTGCGGTACTAGGACAGAGGCGCATACTACCAGGTGTGACCCTGCACCAATGTGTACCACATGCCAAACACATGCACTGATGGTCCATATGCCCATGCTGTGGCCATAATCTTTGTGGCCTGTAGTCACACAATGTGTGTGGTATGGGGTGGTTACAGATACCCTGGTGGGGCAGGGCTAGCTGCACTAGCATGTTTTGTGGCCAGCACCCTGTGCGCTGGTGACACTTGCTCTGCCTGTGTCGATTTAACGGTCACAGCCCATGCCACTCAGCACGGCACATGGGGTTTAGACACATCTGCTGACCCCATACCTTGCTGTGGGCACAGAGTCGCTTTTCATGGCCAGTGATACCACCAGGGATGTTTGTGCAGTGTGCGCTCCTCAGTCCCACCACCAGGGAAACCCCATGTGCTAGGGTTCGGGACCCCTTTAGAACCAGCACACTGTATGTTGTGTCAGATGTGATACACAGGGAACATGGGGCTGCACAGGGGACATTGCTCCCCACACAGCCATGTTTGTGTGGTGGTGGCCACTGTGCCTGGCTGCCTGCTTCAGCCTACCACCCCTGTGTGCCAACCCACTGTCCAATCATCGTGACATCGCACGTGAGGGCCCTCGGCAGTCAGCACACTGGCCATGGCTGACAGTGACTGGGGAGGGATCAGCACCCCCCACTTCAGTCCCCTGACACAGGGCGTGGCTTCCATGCTGGTGTTGTGGCTTTGGACTGGGCACAGATATTGTGAGGACATGGGTGTGTCATTCCCAAGGACCCCCTTGTCTTGTGCTTGGGTGAGGTCCACACAACCACTGGTGAGGGTGGTTAACATACACCAGTGTCAACGGTACTGGCGGCATCAGCAGGCACAGACACAGGGATGGCTATAACGTCGGGTGTAGTGCACATACAGGGACACAGAGATGGGGAGTTGGCCTAACCTAATGATCTGGGGTGCAGCATTTTGGGCTACCATCAGGGACGGTGACAGGTGCTGTGTGATCCCCCCCTGTGCTTACCAGATGTCTGGTGGGGAGCTGTGGCATGCTGGCCTCAACAGGCCATCAGGTACCATCATGTGTCAACTCATTCCTGCTTGTTCCAGATGTTTAGCTGTACCCAGTACAACCTACGTGCCTAGCTGTGTGTGTGGCCATGTGTGCAGTCACACCTATGTGCATTGTGCAGGTCTCCCAGAGCGCACATATCTGTTTCCGTTTGGCACCCTTGAGAGACATGGCATTGCCATGTCCATTTGTTCTGGCCACTGATGGTGTCCATGCTCAGCCCTGTCACCCTGTGGGTGTTATGTCAAACACATTTGGGGTCACACTATGTACAGCTACGTCAGTCCAACCTTGGCAAATGTTGGACACAGCATACTGGTCATGGTGGACAGGCATCTGTCCCAAACAGGCGTATCGGGTGTTGTTATGTTCCTCTGACCTGTGTCGTGTATGTTTCTGGGAGGTGTCACTGCACACACTATGGGCTATTCCCACCTCTGGTCATGTGTGCTTGTTAGGCTATCTGGGCCAACCTGACTGTGTGCTTGCAACCTTTCAAGGGCATCTGTGAGATACCTATGCACACAGGGGCGTTATGCCTGTGGGCTGTGGGAAGGAGCGACCTGAATCAACATACATAGCTGTGGACAGGTTGCCATTGCAGAGGTTATGACCTGGTTCTTGGAGATACTGTGTGTGGGTATTTGCTCACGCGCATCCAGATCTGCATCCTACATATCATCTCCATACATCTACAGTGTTTGTCCTGGGCTATGTGGCCCCTAGACTGCGGATGCCGTGCAGCCAGACCACTATACCTTATTGCACACATTTGCCTGACATACCCTCCGTCACGATCAGCTCCCCCGCCACCAGGGTCTTGTGTGTGCCAGGGCACATCATCATCAGGATACAGCATTGCACCATATTGACACCCTGCCCACACAACGCATGTATCATGTGTGCCTGAGATGCGGGTGATTGGCTCATCTGCTGTGTCACACTGCACCATATCACCTGGGTGACAGGGGCACACCCAGATGTGCTCGACGGACACATGCAGATTGGGGGATGTGATAGGCAATAGTAGCACCTACAAACATAACCCCAGGGGTTCTGAGGCCACACATTGATGGTCTCCCTGCACCCCACGCTTTTGGGTGGATGTGTAGCAAACTCACTGGTGCAACCACACATATCTCCAGGGTGAGAGTGAGCCAACTTTGGATGGCCTCTCTGGCCCCCTGGAGGTAGGGGGATGCTTCCAACTACATCGGGACACACAGCCATATCTCCAGGGTGACACAGAGCCCACTTTGAATGGCCTCTCTGCACTCCTGGAGGTAGGGGGATGCTTACAGCTACATTAGTACACACAGCCATATCTTCAGGGTGACACAGAGCCCACTTTGGATGGCCTCTCTGGCCCCCTGGAGGTAGGGGAATGCTTCCAACTACATTAGTACACACAGCCATATCTCCAGGGTGTGAGTGAGGCCACTTTGAATGTTCTCACTGGCCCCCTGGAGGTAGGGGGATGCTTCCAACTACATCAGTACACACAACCATATCTCCAGGGTGTGAGTGAGGCCACTTTGAATGTTCTCACTGGCCCCCTGGAGGTAGGGGGATGCTTCCAACTACATTAGTACACACAGCCATATCTCCAGGGTGACACAGAGCCCACTTTGGATGGCCTCTCTGCACTCCTGGAGGTAGGGGGATGCTTACAGCTACATTAGTACACACAGCCATATCTCCAGGGTGAGAGTGAGCCCACTTTGGATGGCCTCTCTGGCCCCCTGGAGTTAGGGGGATGCTTACAGCTACATTAGTACACACAGCCATATCTCCAGGGTGTGAGTGAGGCCACTCTGAATGTTCTCACTGGCCCCCTGGAGGTAGGGAGATGCTTCCAACTACATTAGTACACACAGCCATATCTCCAGGATGACACAGAGCCCACTTTGAATGTTCTCACTGGCCCCCTGGAGGTAGGGGGATGCTTCCAACTACATTCGTACACACAGCCATATCTCCAGGGTGACACAGAGCCCACTTTGGATGGCCTCTCTGCACTCCTGGAGGTAGGGGGATGCTTACAGCTACATTAGTACACACAGCCATATCTCCAGGGTGACACAGAGCCCACTTTGGATGGCCTCTCTGCACTCCTGGAGGTAGGGGGATGCTTACAGCTACATTAGTACACACAGCCATATCTCCAGGGTGACACAGAGCCCACTTTGGATGGCCTCTCTGCACTCCTGGAGTTAGGGGGATGCTTACAGCTACATTAGTACACACAGCCATATCTCCAGGGTGTGAGTGAGGCCACTTTGAATGTTCTCACTGGCCCCCTGGAGGTAGGGGGATGCTTCCAACTACATTAGTACACACAGCCATATCTCCAGGGTGACACAGAGCCCACTTTGGATGGCCTCTCTGCACTCCTGGAGTTAGGGGGATGCTTACAGCTACATTAGTACACACAGCCATATCTCCAGGGTGTGAGTGAGGCCACTTTGAATGTTCTCAATGGCCCTCTGGAGGTAGGGGGATGCTTCCAACTACATTAGTACACACAGCCATATCTCCAGGGTGACACAGAGCCCACTTTGGATGGCCTCTCTGCACTCCTGGAGGTAGGGGGATGCTTACAGCTACATTAGTACACACAGCCATATCTTCAGGGTGACACAGAGCCCACTTTGGATGGCCTCTCTGGCCCCCTGGAGGTAGGGGAATGCTTCCAACTACATTAGTACACACAGCCATATCTCCAGGGTGTGAGTGAGGCAACTTTGAATGTTCTCACTGGCCCCCTGGAGGTAGGGGGATGCTTCCAACTACATTAGTACACACAGCCATATCTCCAGGGTGACACAGAGCCCACTTTGGATGGCCTCTCTGCACTCCTGGAGGTAGGGAGATGCTTACAGCTACATTAGTACACACAGCCATATCTTCAGGGTGACACAGAGCTCACTTTGGATGGCCTCTCTGGCCCCCTGGAGGTAGGGGAATGCTTCCAACTACATTAGTACACACAGCCATATCTCCAGGGTGTGAGCAAGGCCACTTTGAATGTTCTCACTGGCCCCCTGGAGGTAGGGGGATGCTTCCAACTACATCAGTACACACAGCCATATCTCCAGGGTGTGAGTGAGGCCACTTTGAATGTTCTCACTGGCCCCCTGGAGGTAGGGGGATGCTTCCAACTACATTAGTACACACAGCCATATCTCCAGGGTGACACAGAGCCCACTTTGGATGGCCTCTCTGCACTCCTGGAGGTAGGGGGATGCTTACAGCTACATTAGTACACACAGCCATATCTCCAGGGTGACACAGAGCCCACTTTGGATGGCCTCTCTGCACTCCTGGAGGTAGGGGGATGCTTACAGCTACATTAGTACACACAGCCATATCTCCAGGGTGACACAGAGCCCACTTTGGATGGCCTCTCTGCACTCCTGGAGTTAGGGGGATGCTTACAGCTACATTAGTACACACAGCCATATCTTCAGGGTGTGAGTGAGGCCACTTTGAATGTTCTCACTGGCCCCCTGGAGGTAGGGGGATGCTTACAGCTACATTAGTACACACAGCCATATCTCCAGGGTGACACAGAGCCCACTTTGAATGTTCTCACTGGCCCCCTGGAGGTAGGGGGATGCTTCCAACTACATTCGTACACACAGCCATATCTCCCGGGTGACACAGAGCCCACTTTGGATGGCCTCTCTGCACTCCTGGAGGTAGGGGGATGCTTACAGCTACATTAGTACACACAGCCATATCTCCAGGGTGTGAGTGAGGCCACTTTGAATGTTCTCACTGGCCCCCTGGAGGTAGGGGGATGCTTCCAACTACATCAGTACACACAGCCTTATCTCCAGGGTGTGAGTGAGGCCACTTTGAATGTTCTCACTGGCCCCCTGGAGGTAGGGGGATGCTTCCAACTACATCAGGACACACAACCATATCCCCAGGGGGTGTGAGGGACTGCTTTGAGGGGCCCTGTAGACTCCTGGAGATGGTGATGGTGATCCCCAGAACGTTCTGACACACACACATATCCACAGAGTGACTGAGTGCACACTTTGAGGGGCTCTCTGGACCCCTGAGGATAGGGTGGATGGTCTGCCTGCCTGTTAAAACGCCTGGTCACCCTCTCCCAGGCCCTCAGGACCCTCCCCATGTTCTTTTTCCTGGAGGGCCCTGGGAACAGCTTGTGCTGCTTTTTTGAGATCAGGGAGCCCAGGTGGCACAGCTCTCTGTGGCTAAAGGCCGGCTTCCTAGTTCGGGACGCCATGTTTGTTTCTGTGCGTGGTGACGCGCGGACGCTCCCGGCGCAACTTCCGGAATTGCGTGACGTATCGCGCACGTGCGTGTCGCATGGCTGCGCGTCAGATCTCTGCTCGCCCGTGCGCTCCGCATGGCTGTGCATCTGCAAATTGCAAATACTACCTACACGCACCATTCATATTGATTTGTAATGGTTGTGCTCAAAATATGTTTACTGTTCTGTGCCTAATCACATAGCTACTGGGGTGTCTCTGATGTCACTTTCACAAACAATTATCATTATGGTTTACCCTTGTTCACACAGTGTGGTCTTGAACCTCTGGACACATAGCAACTGATTGCTGGTGCATTGTCAGATGAGGTGTGCTATGTGTGTCACATAGCAGGTAGTGCTCAGACACTACTAGTTATGGGTGCAGACAGACCATCAGCATCAGGTCTCACTCAACCTGGTGATAGGGGGTTGTGTGTGCCAGTGAAATATGTTGTGTGGTGTATCTCCATGTCTGGACAGACATTTTGTGGTGGTTGCCATAGGGGTTGGGGGGGAGATTCATATATGAGCATTGCACACGCAAAGTAGGTTGCGTGTTGGACATTACAGGACTATGTGGGTCCGCATGTCACCACACTGCACATTATCCTTTGGTATGTGTGACGGCATACAGTCCTGGTTTTTGAAAAATAGCACAATGGTTGATACATGGACTGCTTAACCAGCCGTCATGGGTTACATCTTCCAGTTGAGCTCAGGAGTGCCTGTCTCAGGCATCACACATTCTCATACTTGAGTGCAACAGTAGCCATGATTGTTTTCATGTACATCTGTGCTGCACCAGACATATATCTTCATACATTGCAACATTGTTACCTGCCCCAGACCGGTTTCCACATTACAGAGGTGCTGCTATTGGCAAGACCCTCACACTGCTACATACATCATGTGCAGTACACCATTCTCACCAATGGAACAGCGCACCCCTGGTGACCATAGCACACTGTCTGCATGCCTGCCTCTTTCACCAGACAGGCATCTGTTCTTAGCAATCGAGCTGTGGCCCACACCTAACCTTGATACCTGTGGAGCCAGAGGTTGCATGTTTCCATCCACAGTGTGGTTATTGGTGAGTGCAGTCAGTGACAGGTCCCTGACTGTGAAATAGTGCTGGAATCTCTGTGATCCTCACAGTGCTGTCTGCATCATGTGCTCCTTACACAACCGTATAGGGTGGACTTGGGTTAATGCACTGTGATGGTTTCCGAATTGCCAGTACTACAGGACATTACACACATTCCAGGCCTGACAGTCCCCATGAACCTTCAAAATGTTTGCTATATGTTACAATGTCATCGTCAATGTATGTTACTTTTCTGCAATGTAAGCGCTGTTCCATGTAAAACCATGTTCATTATATGTTAAGTGTAAACCGCCTTTGATCTTTGGAAAAAGCGGTATAGAGGAAAAGCATAATTATATAGATTCAGACCTGCACTGCTGCTGACTGGTGGCGTATAGGGGCCAAGGACAATATATAAATCACTTTGCTTATACACACACACTTTGGATTTGAACCAACAACCTTTCACTTCAGAGGCATTGCAGTCACCAGGGGACTACAGCTCTGTGGCTGTGATGAGAGGTCTGTCTGGCTAGAATATAACCTCTGCAGACTTTGTGCTGCAGTTACCAGGGTGTGGTCGATCCAGTCGCACCCATGATGCACTGCACATGCAAGGCAGCAGTCTAGTGATGGTCCAGTGATAGGGTGTGCAACCCCACAGCACCTGGGCCTCGTGTTGGACATTGACCTTCTGTGTTGCTGGTGCAGAGTGGGTACTGACCATCCCAGTGTGTGTGTCTGTTGCTCACCCTGAGGGTGAGGTGAGACACACAGCACCTATCCTGGCTGAGATGGCCTATACATCATATCAATTTGTTTGCCAATGTCTGATAGTTTGGCACATCTGACCATTTCTGTCTCCCAGACCCATCTGGGCCTTGTGGGCTACAATGTTCACCGAAGGGGGCATATCCTGTGTGGGTGCCCTGCCCTTCATGATTATATTTGCAGGGGGGGTGGGGGAGAGGAGGTTACAGGACCTATAGGCCGGGTGTGGCTGACCACCAAACCTTCCCTGTGCAACACAGTTTCCCCAAACAAAACATATCCACATTCTACATCCCAGCTATGGTGCTTGTAGCTGCCACCATCAGCAGACTGGGTCCAGCTGTGGTACAGACAACCTACAGATCACTCACTGCTATTATGAACGCATTCATATTTCAGGGTGAAGCAGACAGACAGTATGGCCTGAGACCCTAAGCTCACCAAAACCATCTGACATTTTCCAGCAGCAGGCACATTGTGTGCCCAGCTACTGACCCTGCACGGTGTTCCAGCCAGACACATGCAAACTGCAGACAGGCCACTGGGCAGTCCATGGTGCATGCTACCAGGGAGACTGTGTGCACCCATAACTGGGATGTCAGCACACCCACCGCACAGTTACCTCAGTGATTGGGCCTCACATATACACAGAACCCATATATATCACGAGAGAACTATTATATGGCACTATGTCGGGACCTAGCCATGCCATGGTCACTGATCGTTCAGGGTGAGAGTGACCTCCACACAAGGCATGCTATGGACACCATGTCTGTGGGGGTGATGGCAAGGCACAGCATGGTCCTAGGCATGCACATTTGCCCTGTGTAGCTGCATCCTGCTCCAGCCACCCTGTTTGTTCTGTACCCACAGTACTTTGCTCCTCATTATGCACATTGGCAGGCCAATAATGGCAACGGTGCTATTAGTGTGGTCTGTGGGAGGTGTTGACAGCCACCACACACTGGATAGACAGACACACACTCCCCACACCTAGGACAACATTGAGCAGATGTGGTGTTATTTGGGAGCCATGGCCAACATAACAGTGATGGGCACAGTGCGGGCATGGCAACGTTGGGATGTACTTTTGGAGTAATTTCCCAGGGTGCTACTCTCTGGAGGAGATATGACCTGACACACATTGCACATACATCAGAGACGTTGGTTTGTGTATCTGGACTTTCAGAAAGCCTTTGACAAGGTCCCTCATGAGAGACTTTTGGCAAAACTAAAGAGTCATGGGATAGGAGGCAGTGTACTACTGTGGATCAGGAACTGGTTAAAAGATAGAAAGCAGAGGGTAGGACTAAATGGCCAATTTTCCCAATGGAGAAAGGTGAATAGTGGTGTACCCCAGGGATCTGTGCTGGGTCCGCTGCTTTTTGACATATTCATAAATGACCTGGAAAGTGGAATAACGAGTGAGGTTATCAAATTGCTGATGACACAAAACTATTTAAAGTTGTTAAAACCCAGGAGGATTGTGGAAAATTGCAAGAGGATCTTGATAAATTGGAAGACTGGGCATCAAAATGGCAGATGAAATTTAATGTGGAGAAGTGCAAGGTTATGCATCTAGGGAAGAACAACCCAAACTATGGTTACACGATGCAAGGTTCCACATTAGGAACCACCACCCAAGAAAAAGATTTAGGCGTCCTTGTGGATACCATGTTAAAACCCTCGGCCCAGTGTGCAGCGGCGGCCAAGAGAGCAAATAGAATGCTAGGTATGATAAGGAAAGGAATGGAAAATAAAACAAAAGATATTATAATGCCTCTATATCGTTCCATGGTGAGACCGCACCTTGAATATTGTGTGCAATTCTGGTCGCCATATCTTAAAAAGGATATAGCAATTTTAGAAAAGGTTCAGAGAAGAGCCACCAAAATGGTAAAGGGGATGGAAGGCTACTCCTATGAAGAAAGGCTAAAAAGGTTGGGGCTCTTTAACCTGGAAAAGAGACGGCTGAGGGGAGATATGATAGAAGTCTATAAATTAATGAACGGAGTGGAACGGGTAAACGTAGATCGATTGTTTACCTTATCAGAATATAGAAAGACTAGGGGACATGCAATGAAGCTACAGGGTAAACTATTTAAGACTAATAAAAGAAAATATTTTTTCACTCAACGTGTAATCAAACTCTGGAATTTGTTACCGGAGGATGTAGTAAAGGCTGTTAGTGTAGCTGGGTTTAAAAAAGGTTTGGACAAGTTCCTGGAGGAAAGGTCCATAAACCATTATTAAGAAGGGACCCAGGATATCAATGCTTGAACCAATACAAGCATTGTGGAACCTGTGTCCCTTGGGGAAACTGCTAGGTACGTATGACCTAGATTGGCCACTGTTGGAAACAGAATACTGGGCTTGATGGACCTTGGTCTGACCCAGTATGGCATATCTTATGTTCTTATGTTCTTATGACAGCTCGCTGTTCTGCTTGTGCGTAGCATGAGCATTTTTATCGGTCAGTGATCATATATTGCTTTGGATATATGTGTGACATCTCCAAATGTGTAGTGTGGGATTGTTGATGTATGCACATGCTAGTTTTCTGACCGCCACACAAGGCCCTACATCCTGCCACTTCATCGGTCTTCCAATAATGGTGCCTGCAGGTGCAAGTGTTTCTGCCCCTGTTGCCCACTGCTCTAGGGAGGTTTTCACAACTACAGTCAATGTGAATAAAACACTTGTCGGGCTTTCATGCTGTCTGTGATTAATATGCCTGTGATACAGCTGCATACCATGGTGGTGTTCAACTCACCTGCATCACACACATCTTTAGTGCAGACATCAGACAACCTGATTGATTTGTGAGCCTCCATGGCTGCATATGGGGGACTCTGCTGTGGGTGAGGCATATGTTTATGTGGTGTGTGGTATTTATAGCAAACTATGGTATCGTGACCAACACTTATGTCCTCAGCACGGGAATTCCATTCTTTACTTTAAGGTTTCGCGAATGGGTAAAACATTGGGACTGGGATGGCAGGTGCCCCAGCCAGGAATTGAACCTGGGGCCTTCTGCGCTTGGAGGCACTTGCTACATGTACTGCACCACCGTCTTAGCACAGCAACAGTACATTCCCAGGGGAGTCCATGGCTGTTTGTCACACAGGGCCTGTCTGTTGGATTGTACTGCAGCCACATGAGGGTGGCTAGGCCAGCATCTGCTGCTGTGGGGCAGCAGCCTCTGCCCCCTCTGCCAGCAGTTGGCATCCGCCACCATGCTGACATGGGCCTATATTGGGTACAGCATCACAGCTGACTGACATATGGCCCTCCAGTGATGCATACTCTGCTGTAGGTGTTGTACATATTTGAGGGGTAAGTGATCCTTATGGTAAAATAGAGGTCCTCTGAACATGCTGTTGTTATCTGCAAGACATGTTTTGATTTCCTCTCACGTTTTACTGGTGGGTAAAATATGTGCACAGTGTTGCTGCTGGCCCCAGCTGGGAGTTGAACTGGTAATCTTTGGCTCCCCAACACACTGGCTGTGTCCCCTGCACCACACTGCAGTCACAGAGTGAATGTGGACCCTGGAGATGGCATGTCTGTTTGTCATAGCGGGCCTTTCTGTTGTGGTCCGGTGCACCCACATGGCATTGGCTCAGCCTCCATCTTCTCTGGCCACCTGCCACTGGCCCCCTCAGATACCAGTAAAGTTCTGCCAACATGCTACAGGCCCTTCTGCTACTGGTGCTGGGGGCGCACAGTTTGAAACCATACAGTGTGCATGTCGGCAACTACCTATGCTGCACATTCCCCCCAACTCACACATGCTGTTGTGCAACATGTGCATGCCATAGGGGACCTGTCCATTGCTGTGGGGAACCCTGCTCTATCCTACATCAATGTGTGATCATTCAACTTTTATGCCGCAGGGGCTGGTGACCCTTCCAACATTCATATATTTTGGCCCTGCCTTTCTTGGGAGTGTCTGATGATGTTTCACATTGCTGTGACCATTACCCAGGTTGGTCCTCTTTTGTGCTACAATCGAGAGGTTTAACAGCTCTGGCCAACACACCAGTCCTGGGAACACTACAGGCATGGATATGTTAGGCATAGACTGTTGGGGGTCACTCCCCAGGGAGGTACGCACTATCAGACACAAGACCTGCTGCACACAACACACATCTGAATGATTGTTATGGTGGTGCTCAATGGGCCACATGTACTGAGCATTTGAATCAATATGAAAATATTTTCACATGGGACCTTGGATAGCTGTGTACCATGTACCCAGGTGTGGGGTGGCATTGCTAAGGTACACATCTGCTACTTTTGGGGGTTACAGGCAGGGCCCACTGTCCTGCCTCTCCAGGATGCATTGTCCAATGGGGCCTGTGGGTGTGGGTGTGTCATGGCCTGTTGGTTGATGCCTTTCATATGGGTTACACACATCAGGTCATGGTGTGTCAGACACTGTTCTGGTTTTAGGATGTCCCTCATGGATATGCATGTGCTACATCTGCATAACATGGGGGTGGTGCATAGATAGGCAGCACAATCATTAGTATTAGCCGCAGCATGGATGCTGAATGGTGTGTGGTCCTCCAGGTCTGCATTTCGGATACTCTGATCTGAGTGATGCCACGGTTAATGGTGTATGTTTATTTATTTTTATTTATTTAGTGTACACTTGTATCCCGCTGCTTCCAGCGATCAGCAACGGTATTCTATACATAATGGGGCGGCTGTACAGGCCGGAATTTGAACATACATTGATTTCAGGGGGGGTGAAAGGCACAACAAGCAATTACAATTTTTACATTGATTGTATACGAGGAGACTTTACGTATCTACATTGGATTGTACTAGTGGAGGCTTTTCATGTATCCATATACACGTATATTACATACTCTGACTAGGTCAGGTTGAAGTGAGTTCTAAAGAGGTGAGTCTTCAGCTTCTTCCTGAAGTCCTTCAAGTCTTTGTTTGCTCTTAGTTCATAGGGCAGTTGGTTCCAGAGTGTTGGTGCAGTAAATGAGAACGCTCTGTTGGTGGTGTTTGCGGTACAATTTCTCATGCTAGTCGGGACATGGAGGGTGTTGCTATTTACTGTTCTTCTGTTTCTGATGATTGGTTGCTCGGATATTAAGGTGTTTAGGTATGAGGGTGCTATGTTGTAAACAAGTTTGAACGTGGTTACTAAGAGCTTGTATTGGATGCGGGCTTTGATGGGGAGCCAATGAAGTTCGATTAGTACTGGAGTGATGTGTTTGGTTAGGCCTTTTTTCATGATAACTCTAGCCGCCACGTTTTGTGCTCGTTGCAGAATGCTCGTGGCATGTCCCTATCTTGTATGTGCTTTGGATGGGAAATGATAGCCGTATAGACAATGCCTATCTCCTCTGCATTACAGGTTTGTGCTTACCAGCACAGTTTAGTTGTTGGAAAAATATGTGGGTGGAATTGGCCATAGCCCCAGCTGAGCTTTGAACCTGTGACCTTATGTTCTTCCATACACTGTCTGTGTGCACTGCACCACCATGTAGTCACTGATTGGCTGGGTTCCCTGGGACGTCCATAACTGTACATCCGGCAGGGCCTGTGTGTTGCAGTGGACGGTGCCAGCCTGCACATGTCTAGGCGACTGTATGCTGTGGCTCGCAGCCACTGGCCCCAACACCACCTGTACCCTTCCACCAACAAGCTGGCATGTCCCTATCTTGTAAAAACATGTGAACTGATGGAGTTGTTCCACTCCACGACTGCATCTGTGCAACTCAGCTGTCGGTAATGCCCATTGTAATGGGGTGTGTGCAGTGTAGGGTGAATCATGGGTGTTTCAGACACACTTATGTTCTCTGCAATAAAGGGGTGTCTTCACTATCTGTGTTTGGTGGTGGTTAAAATATGTGGACTGGGTTGCCAGGAGCACCAGGTAAGCTTTGAACCTGTGACCTTCTGCTCTTGCATACACTGTCTGCGTGCACTGCACCACTGTGTAGCCACAGATTGGCTGGGTTCCCTGGGAGGTCCATGTCTGTACATCCATCAGGGCCTGTCTGTTGCAGTGGACGGTGCCAGACTGCACATGGCTAGGCCACTGTCTTCTGTGGCTCACAGCCACTGCCCCCTCCACCCTCTGTACTGTTCCACCAACATGCTGGCATGTCCTCATCTTAGCAAACACATATGGCCTGATTAGGTTGAGCCACTCCAGGACTGCATTTGGGGAACTCGGCTGTGGGTGATGCCCATTGTTCAGGTGCATGTGCACTGGAGGGTAAAATATGGGTGTTTGCAACATGATTATGTTCTCTGCAATAATGGGGTGTCTTTACTATCTCTGTTTGGTGATGGTTAAAATATTGGGACTAGGCTGGCATGAGCCCCAGCTGGGATTTGAACCTGTGACCCTCCCGTTTTGGAGGTGCTGGCTCTGTCTGCTGCACCACACTGTGGCCACAGAGGCAGTGCAATACCTGGTGATAGGACACCTGTCAGGATGGGGACGCACACCTTGCTCTTCAGTCTTTTACTGTGGCCTCATTCACCTTGTCTGGTGACAAACATGCAGCTAAACCCCAGAAATAGACACATACACCGGGGCTTTACTTTTAAAAAAGCTGGGCAACAGTGATATTGGTGGGCAACCATTTGGAAGACACCCAGGAAAGCCACAGGGATGGGAATTATTTTTGGGGGAGTCTCAGCTCCATGGCCCTTCCAATATTCCTTTCTTTTTTCTGGGACTGTCCTGGGTGTGATTTTTATATTTGCCCATTACTGTAACTGTTCACAAGCTGCATTACTATTTTTAATATTGATTTTCTGGTCATTGTCTATTTTTACTTTCACCTTTCTGCTGTGCACATGTATCACACTGCTTACGTTTTGCAGGTTTCCCCGGTTTTGCTGTACATTGCTAACGGAAATTGTTTCTCTTGCCTTTATATGACCTCTAGCGCGACTGTTTCACTCGCGCTATTTTTTCATAGGAAATTCGGCCCCGTTCATGTGCGGGGAGCCTCTCCCCTCCCCTTACCCGCCCATTGACCCCGTCTCTCCGCCCCTCGGGGGCCTTCCTCCGCCCTCCGTTCGCCGTTACACACCTCTTTCGGACATTTGCGGGCCCGTATTTGTGCGGGGCCCGTTAGTGTGTCGCGCACATTCACGGGGGTTCCTCGCACCTGTGCGGGGCGTTTAGGAGCGTTTGTCACCGTTTAAGTGGCGCGTTGCCGTGCGCTAATTTGCGGCGCGCAAATTTCCGGACTTTAGTAAACATCCCCCTAGGTCTTTTATAGCCATTCTGCCAAGAGCAAGGTGTTGTCGGATTTATTGACTGCTTGTTGCTTCTTTATTGATAGCACAGGTCTACGACTAAAAAGCTGTTTGATTATTTTCATCTAATTTCCATGTATTTTGGTGTGCTGAAAACAAATAAAATATTGAAAAAACTCCTAGAAGTCATGATTTGCCACAACATGCAAAATTGTCTTCAAATGTATCAATTTTTTTTCAAATTACTATTAATTCAAATTACTATTAATTAATTCACATAAGTGCATTTAAGATATAAAATGCCAAAAAACCTGAAAGGGGTTGTCTGAGTTATGTAAAAAAAAATATAGCACTGTAAATCTGATGGTCAGCAATATATACTCGTACATAAGCTAAGCAAGTTTTAAGTCTGTGCTTCTAATGGTAGAAGGGGTTAATCTTTCCTGAAGAATCCAGTGGGAGGGAGACACAGGGCAGATAGCAGCAGCTACGGTCAGTGCAGGGGGGCATGGACAGCACTGTGACATCTCGTGCACAGACACAGAGCTGCTCTCTCCTGCATGCCACACTTGTGCACGAATCATCATCAGGTTCTTGGTTCTAGGCTGTTCACACTTTTTCATCGCAATTCGTGTTAGCTCGTCATTCTTCAACCGTTATGTTATGGCTCCGCGAAAGTGTATTAATTCGCCAGACAGTTTCTGTTTCATCTGTGGTGAATATACAGTGTTGAAGCAACAGCAGAATATTACAGACTTTGTGGTATGTTTACTAAACGGCGCACAAGTGCGCGGCACACAATAGCGTGCACTAAGATACCTTAGCTCATGCTAATGATGCATTTTTGTTCCCCGCACACGTGCGCGCCGCACTAACAGGCCCGCTCAGGTGCACGGCGCGCAACTGTGCGAGAGAGGCGTGGAAAGGCTCCGGGAGGGCGGAGGAAGGCTCCCCAGGGGCGGAGGGAAGGGGTCAATGGGTGGAGAGTGGGAGGGGAGAGGCTCCCCGCACAGGAGCGGGGCTGAAATTCAACGAAATTAATACCGCGAGTGAAAACCTCGCGTTAGAGCCGATTTAAAGGGAAGAGAAACCATTTCTGTCAGCGATGTACAGCAAAACCAGGGAAACCCACAAAAAGTGAGCAGTGTGATACATGTGCATGGAACAAAAGGGCAAATAAACATTAAAAATGACCCTAACAAAATATAAAAAAAATTATAATTAAGCTGGGCAATAGTGATAGTAATGGGGAGCATCAAAAAACACTCCCAAAAAAGCCCCAAAAAATAAATATGAATTTTAGAAGGGTCTATGCTTCTTCCTCATACAAGGTGAATGATCCCACAGTGAAAGAGCACTGATCAGGGTTTCCCTCTCCATTGGACAGGTTTCCTATGGCATGCACATTTCCACAACAGCAGGGTGGTCAGGTCGGAATGGGCAATTGGACAGATGCTGGGAAAGGGGATACAGAGGGCTGCAGGCGGCACATGCTGTGGTGCAGCTGGAGCACAGTGCGGACTAGGCAGATGCCTAGGTGGCACCTAGGAATGCTGAAACTGAACAGCAGCCAGTCAGCAACTGATGAGTGCCCAACATGGGCACGAGAGTGTGTAGCACAGTGTCACAGGGGATAGTACCCAGCAGGTACCCCCAAGGGCACGGAACATTGGCAGGCGGTGATTGGGGGACGTGCGGACAGATATGCAGGCACCCCTACCCCAGAACCTGCACCATAGGCAGCCGCCTACCCGCACACAGGATGGCCTGAGACTGCATACCACCAGCATCACCAGCAGAAGGGCATGTCAGCATGGTGGCACAGGGGTACTGGAGGTGGAGGGGGGCAGTGGCAGCTGCCCAGAGCAGGCCATGGCCTAGCCCTGTGTAGGTGGGTGCAATGCACTGCAACAGACAGGCCCTGCCGGACAAGCAGTCATGGTATCATCAGGGAATGCACTGTCACTGTGGCAACATGGTGGTGCAGTGCACACAACCAGCATGTTTGGAGACAGAAGGTCACAAGTTCAAGCCCCAGCTGGTGCTCCTGCCAATCTAGTCCCCATATTTTACCCACAACTATATCGTGATAGTAAAGACGAACCTTTATTGCAGAGAACATAAGCATGGCTCAAACACCTCTATTTTAACCTACAGAGCACAGACACCGGAAACATGCACATTACCTAGAACAGATTACCCCAAATGCAGTCCTGGAGGGCCACAAATCCTTCAGGGTTTATGCTGTCTCCAATCTAAGGATGAAGCGGTACTGGTGGTGGAGGTGGCAGCAGCTGGTGGCCACAGCAGACCTTGGCCTAGCCCTGTCCAGGTGGGTGCAGTGCACTGCAACAAACAGGCCCTGTCGGATGTACAGTCATGGACTCCCCAGGGAATGCAGCATGTCTGTGGCAACACGGTGGTGCAGTGCACACAGACAGTGTGTACAAGAGTAGAAGGTCACAGGTTCAAAGCCCAGCTGGGGCTGCTGCCAATCCAGTCCACATATTTTTCCCACTACTAAACCATGAT
The DNA here is from genome assembly GCA_033557465.1 of Ichthyophis bannanicus. Lineage (NCBI taxonomy): Eukaryota > Metazoa > Chordata > Amphibia > Gymnophiona > Ichthyophiidae > Ichthyophis > Ichthyophis bannanicus. The sequence goes on along the minus strand of CM066036.1, from coordinate 545,245,923 downwards.
AGTAAAGACAAACCTTTATTGCTGAGAACAGACGCATGGTTAATACGCCTATATTTTACCCCACCGAGCACATACACCATAAACAGGAACATTACCTAGAGCAGAGTCTCCCAAATGCAGTCCTGGAGGGCCCCACACCAGTCAGGTTCCATGCTGCCTCTAGTAAAGATGCCTGTGCTGCATATCTATGCACCACCCCCATGGTATGCAGATGTAGCTCATGCATATTCATGAGGGACAGCATGAAAACCCGAACAGTGTTTGGCACACGAGGACTGGAGTTGGGAACCTCTGCCGTAAAGCAGCAGCCAACAGGGGCAGACACACCCATACCCACACCCACAGGCCCCATTGGCCAATGCCTCCTGGAGAGGCAGGACATTGGGCCCTGCGTGCATCTCCCAATACTAGCACTTGCATACCTTAGCAATGCCACCCTACACCTGGGTATATGGTACACAGCTCTCAAACGTTTGCTATGAGTACTGGCAGATAGAAATTCCTACGTTAAGCACAGTTTGCTGATTGAGCTCCATCATAACAAGCTTTCTGATGTCTGCTGTGTGTGCTTCAGGTCTGGTCTCTGACAGTGTTTACCACCCTGGGGAGTGATCCCCAACAGTATTGCATACCATATCCATGCCTGTACTGTGCCCATGACTGGTGTGGTGGGCAAGGCTGCTAAACTCCTCTATAGTAGCACAATGCTGGCATAGGTGTGAGAGTGTGTGTCTGTCTATACAGTGTGTGGTGGCTGCAAACACCTTCCACAGCCCACACTGCCAGCACTGTTGCCAGTATTGGCCTGCCAATGTGCATAATGAGGAGCAAGGTACCATGGGTATAGGCCAGACAGGGTGGCCTGGTCAGGGTGCATCTGCACATGGCATAGGGCACTGGCTGGGACATTTTAGTGCCCGGCCACCACCTACACAGACAGGGTGACCTCAGTAGGTCCTGCTGGGAGATCACTCTCACCCTGACTGTGCAGTGATGACAGCATGGCTAGGCACCCCCATAGTGCTATATAGTATTTCTGTCATATGATATGTATGGGTTTCCTTCACTCACTTATCTGCTTGTTGTGTATGCTGACATCCCAGTTCTGAGTGCATGCATTTCCACCAGGAACATGCACTATGGATTAGCTAGCAGACTATTTGCAGCTGGTATGTGTCTTGATGGAGCGCCTTGCAGAGTGCAGCGGCTGAAGGCTTGCTGCAGGAGAACATCAGATAGTGGTGGGGTGCAGCTTAGCATATCTGGGCCTAATGTCTGTCTGCTATTGTGTTATGGATATGTACACAGCTGCATTGACTGCCCTGAAGGGTGTCTTTTCCCCAGCAGGACTGGGGTTGATGGTCCCCTCTACTGCCCCCATTGCAGGGAGGTAGAATGTGGTATGCAGATGTAGCTCATGCATATTCATGAGGGACAGCATGAAAACCCGAACAGTGTTTGGCACACGAGGACTGGAGTTGGGAACCTCTGCCGTAAAGCAGCAGCCAACAGGGGCAGACACACCCATACCCACACCCACAGGCCCCATTGGCCAATGCCTCCTGGAGACCCTGTTTACCACCCTCAGCCCTGGAGGAGGAGGAGGGTGGTGGTACATAATCTTCCTAGGGGTCCATAGGGGCTACACCTGACTGAGACAGACAGATATATCCAAGGTGTTTCTGCAGAAACTACCTATCTCACACATTAACACTGCTTTGGACCTGCATCATGGCCTATTTCTGCCATGGAAGGTGCTGTGGACCTGGTGCTGGGCGCCTCACCGCACCCTCAGGGTGAGCACAGTACCCGCACAATGTGACCGTGTGTAGCTACTCTGTGCCAGTAAAACACACGGTCAGTACCCCCTACCAGGCCGAGGTGCTGTGGGGGTGCACATGGTCATTTCCCCCTACCAGGCCGAGGTGTTGTGGGGGTGCATACCCCATCTTGTGTTCATCTCTTCTTAAGGTACCACCACCTCCTTTCCCTCCTCTCTCTGCCCAAACCCTAGCCAACTATTTCCATGACAAAATCCATAAGATCACTCTTCAATTTCCCATTCTTCTTCACCACCCCCTCTTCCCCCTCTCCAATATCAACTTTTTCTTTCAATTTCCTCTGTCCTTTCATCCTTTCCTAAAATCTCTGAAGAGGAAACCTCCTTTCTTCTTTCCTACTCTAAACATACTACCTGTTTTTCTGATCCTATCCCCACCCATCTACTCAACTCCATCTCCTCCTCTGTCATGCCTTCCACCTCACATATTCTCAACCTTTCACTTTCCATTGCAACCTTCCCTGCAGCCTTCAAGCATGCTGTGATCACTCCTCTCCTCATAAAACCTTTTCTTGACCCTACTGGGCCTTCTAATTATCGACCCATCTCCATAATCCCTTTCATTTCCATGTTGGCATGATAGCACATGCTAACTTACCCCGTTAACTGAATGCCCATGGATTGATGAGGCAGGCAGTGGGTGGGTTATAGGTGGGGAATGGACATGGACTGATGAGGCTATAGTTTCCTATAATAATGCTCCCTCCTCTGCTCTGGATTCTCTTGCTCCCCCTATCCTATGTCCTGTGAGGCGCACTATACCTCAGGCCTGGCTGTCTTCAATTATTTTTTACCTTCGCTCTTGTGCCTGTTCAGTTGAGCACATTTGGCTCAAATCCCACTCCCTTTCTGACTGACTTTATTCACCTTAAATTCATGCTTACTTTCTTCCAATCTGCCATAGCACTTGGCAAGCAAAACTATTATGTCCATCTAACTAACTCTCTTGCCTCTAACCCCCATTATCTCTTCTCTATTGTCAACTCTCTCCTCAAGGCACCTCTGCCTCTGACCTCTCTTCTCTTTCTGCTCAAACCCTTGCTGACTATTTCCATAACAAATTCCACAAGATTACACTCCAGTTCTCCTCAAGATCAGCTTCATCCCCTCTTACCCCTCTTCAATACCAGCTTTTTCTCTCAATCTCTGTTCCTCTTTCTTCCTTTTTTAAGATTTCCAAAGAGGAAACCTCTCATCTTCTTTCCTCCTCTAAACTTACTACCTGTTCCTCAGATCCTATCCCCACCCATCTCCTTATCTCCATCTCCTCCTCTGTCATTCCTTCCATCACACAAATTCTCAATCTATCATTCTCTAATGCAACTTTCCTTGCAGCCTTCACACCTCTTTTCAAGAAACCTACACTTGACTCTACTTGTCCTTCTAATTATCAACCCATCTTCCTTCTTCCCTTCATTTCCAAAATCTTGAACGTGCAGTTCTCTGCCATTGCCTTGACTTTCTCTCCTCTCAAGCCCTCCTAGATCCATTTCAATCTGGCTTTCATCCCTTACACTCTACTGAAACGGCCCTTGCTAAAGTCTCCAGAGATTTGATCCTGGATAAATCCAAAGGCCTTTACTCAGTCCTCATTCTTCTTGACCTTTATGCTGCTTTTGACACTGCTGACCACCACATTCTCCTTGATGCATTGTCCTCACTTGGATTTAGGGGTTATGTACTGTCCTAGTTCTCATCTTATCTCTCCCATTGCTCCTACAATATCTCTTCTAGTGGTTCCTCTTCTACTGCTATCCCTCTTTCAGTTGGTGTACCCCAAGGGTCTGATCTAGGCCCTCTCCTTTTCTCTCTCTATACCCAGTCCCTTGGTTCTCTCATCTCCTCCCATGTCTTTCAATATCATTTTTATGCTGAAGACTCTCAGATCTATCTATCTATAGCTGATATTTCTCTTATATTCCAAGCTCATATATTTACCTGCCTATCTGACATCACTGCCTGGATGTCTCACCACCGTTTGAATATGGCCCAAACTGAACTTTTTATTTTTCCCCTTAAACCCTCTTCCCCCTTCCTCCCTTCTCTAACTCTGTTGATAACACTCTTCTGCTTCCTGTTTCCTCAGCCTGCAACCTTGGAGTCATCTCCAATTCCTCCTTCTCCTTCTCCACATATATCCAACAGATGGCAAAAAACTGTCATTTCTTTATCTGAAACATTAACCAAATTCCCCTCTTCTTTCCAAACACACTACTAAAACACTTATCCACTCTAGTCACTTCTCGCTTTGACTATTGCAACCTCCTCTTTGCTGGTCTTCCTTTGAGCCATCTTTCTCTTCTTCAATCTGTTCATAAAAATATAAGAACTGCCATTCTGGGTCACACCAAGGTCCATCAAGCCCAGTATCCTGTTTCCAACAGTGGCCAATCCTGGTCACAAGCACCTAGCAGTTTCTCAAAAATACACAAAGGTTCCACAATGCTTATATTGGGGCAAGCAATGGATTTCATGGGTCTTCTAATGGTTAAGGATCTTAATATGTACACCTTAGAGGAAAGGTGGGATAGAGGTGATATGATTGAGATGTTTACATACCTCTAAGGCATAAATGTTCAGGGGGAGAGCCTCTTTCAATTGAAAGCAAGTTCTGCTACTAGGGGACATGGGATGAGGCTGAAGGGGGATAGATTCAGGAGTGATATGCAGAAATATTTCTTTACGGAAAGAATGGTGGATCCGTGGAATAGTCTCCCAGTGGAGGTGGTAGAGATGAGGACAGTAACTGAATTCAAAAAAGCATGGGACAAACACAGAGGATCTCTAAAAGAAAAAAGGGGACTGTTCTAGTTGTTGATATGGAAGGACAGACTAGATAGGAATGTGGCCTTTTTCTGTCATCATATTTCTATGTTTCTGTGTTTCTATGGTTTATGGACTCGGTTTGCAGCTTGTAGTGCTGTGAGGGCTTGTGTGCATAAGTAATGCTGAGGGCTAAGCTATTGCTAGTTTAACTACTGGCAGGGTCTCCCAAGATGGGCAGGTCTCAGCTGAGGTGCCAGACCAAGACTAACCACCATTTTTTCTTTGTCTTTCATTTCCAGCATAGTAGACCATGTGATCATCCTATGCAAAGTGCCCGATGCCAGTTCATTTCAGTTCGCTGACACCCAACAGATCAAGTTGTACACGTTCCACTTCATTCTTGACTACCTCCAACTTCCCTTGGTTACAGCTTCTGACTCTCATTTCATGCGCTGCTACATCAGCAGTCAGACGTCCTGAGGGCTTTAATCCAACCACATCATAAATACTGGCTTTAATCTGAAAAGTCTTCAGCTCTTCCCCAGTAGCTAGTTGAGTGCCTTCTGACCTGGGGGTCTCATCTTCCAGCACTATAGTGCAATTTGTTTTGTGGTGACTATCCATTGTTTTTTCATGGCATGATACAGAAGTAGATTGCCAGGCCTTTCCTCTGCGCAGTTTAAGTTTAGTGTTGTTGCCGTTGTCACAGAAATGGGACAGATATACTCCTCGTTTTCCATACCTGCCCATTTTCCCCTGACTTCTCTCCCCTCAACACCTGTTTTTCCAGAATCTCTGTGTGGCTCTCTGCAAACTTCCTTCATCTAAATGCTTCCAAGTCTTCGGCCATGTGGCTTACCTTTTCCTCCCCCACCCCAGACCTATCCTCCTCCCTCTCTGGCACCCCAATCCTGCTTGCCTCATTCCTACGGTACTTGGGTGTCACCCTCGAACCTGCCCTTTCCTTTCACCAACATGTCTCTTCTCTGGTCCAGTGTTCTTTTTGCACTCTCTGTCAGTTTTGTGTGGTTTGTTCCTTCCTGCCTCCCCTTTCACTGCTTATGCTCAAGGTCTCGCTTCTCTTATCTCGCCTTGACTACGGCAACGTGGTCCTGGCAGGCATCCCCCAATACCAGCTTCATCCTCTGCAACTTATTCAAAACACTGCCACCCGCCTTCTCTCTCACGCCACTCACAGGGATCATGTCACTCCCTTCTTGTTCGGCTCCATTGCTTCCCGCTGAACTATCACTACCAATACAAGATTCTCACCACTGTCCACAAGATTATCCATACTGGCCAGCCCCAGTACCTTGCTGACCTCATCCATATTCACCTCCCCCTCCCATGCCCTTCACTCCTTTCACAACAACCGTCTGGCCTTTAGTTTGCCTGCCCAGGCTCACCTTGAACATATCCGTTACTCTGCTTTTTTCTTTCTCGGTCCAGCCCTGTGGAATTCCCTACCTGCCATGCTCCATGCTGAATGCTCCTATCCCAGGTTCAAATCCCTACTGAAAACCCATCTTTTCTGTCAAGCCTTCAACCTACCACCCACCCCCTCCACCTAAGTATCACTGTTTTCTGGTCCTGTCTGTTTTGTGCTTTAAATGTTTGCTGCCTTGCTTTTCCTGTCATATTTTTGGTGTTCCTTTTTTTTTTCTGGCTGCAGCCTATTTAATGATTGTAAACCATCCTGACGCTCCAGCATGGGCGGTCAAGCAAGCGAAATAATAAAGATAAAGAAGAATGAAGTTTAAGAGGTGGTGGTCAGATAAGGGAAGAACTGTGGAGTGCAAATTAGAGGGTAAACAGAGTAGAAAGTGAGATCAAAGCAGTGACCAAGCTGATAAGTGGGGGCAGAAGGGCAAAGATAGAGGTTGAAAGAGGAGGTAAGGGAAATGAGTTAGATGCATAGGGGTCAGAGGGGTTATGAATATGAAAATTAAAGTCACCAAGAATAAGGGATGGTGAAGAAGAATCCAGGAATAAGGAGAGCCAAGAGTCAAAATCAGTGAGAAAATTAGAAATGCACTTATCAGGGGGTCTATAGATAACAGTGAGCCAAACAAGAAGGGGATTGAAAAGATGGATAGAGTGGACTTCAAAGGAGGGAAAGGAGTGGGACTGAGGTTGAAGGAGTGGTTGAAAAAAGGAGAAAGTAGAAGCCCAACAGCACTTCCACGGCCATTGGCATGAGGGGTGTGTGAGAAATAGAAGCCACCATGAGAAAGGGCAGCAATCGAAGCAGTATCATTGTGAAGGAGCCAGGTTTCAGTAAGAGCAAGAAGATGAAAAGCATGAGAGATAAAAAGATCATGGGTAAAGGTAAGTTTGTTGGAAATGGAATGAGCATTCCATAAGGCACATGAGAAGGGGAGAGAGGAGGGGTAAAGGAGAGGGATATGAATGAGATTATGGTGGTGGAGAGAGAAAGATGAAGGGGGGGGCAGGATTGGGATTAATATCACTATAAGACAGAAGGAGATGGAGAATAAGAAGAGTGACAGAGAGAGGAGACAGCACAGCGGAAACTAGGATGAGGTTGTTTAAGTGAGGAAGGAGAGGGATGAATGACAGGAAGGAGAAGGTGAAGCTCAAGAACTAAGGAATGGGTGGAAGATAAGATGGTGGAGGAAATAGGGAAGGTGGAGAGAGGGTAAGAGAGGAGGGATGATGGGTTGGTGGAATGAGGAAAGGTGGTTAGGGAGAATCAGAAAAAGGAACATAGAATGATGTGGGGCCATAAGAAATGGCAGAAGAAAGAAAGGGATAAGTCAGTAAGTTATAAAGATCTAAAAGATAAGGAACATTAGAGTCATCAATCAAGGGCTAAATAAAGTCATGAGAGCACCAACAACCAAACACGGGTGAGTGAATCCATGAATCCATGACCGAAGTCCAGAAGATCACAGCTGCTGAGTCCAGTGATCATGGATGGCAGTCCTAGTAGGAGTAAGATGAGGAGGCTCCATATTAAATTAATCATCTCTGACTGAGGATCCCCAGGATGAAATACTCTAGGAGCTGACAAACTGTGGTTTCGGAGCTTCAGACCAACTTGTGCCTTTACGTCCCCAGAGATGAAACAGCGAAAAACTGAAACAGCAGCCACAGCTCCAACAGCTAATAGGTAATGGCCATCAATCTCAAGGGACTCTGATAGCTGGAAATGGCTTCTAATGTCCCCACAGGAAAGGCTGATGCAGAGCATGAGAGTCGCTCCCGCCAGTGAGTTAGAGCTATTCTGCTTTGCTATGGTGCCTGTGAATTACAATTGTGCCTAGAGAAGCATGAGGACCTGACTCACCATGAAGGATGGAACCAGGATAGGTTAATCTCCTCTGACTCCTTGCCATAAACTGGCTCCCTAATGTACAAACGGATTGGAATAGTGAATCCACTTGTGCAAAATCTAGGAACTGAGAGGCACCAGTTCTGGCCCGTCACTCCTTTCATTATCTGGTGCTCACAGCTGGCTTTAAGATTCTGGTACAGCTCTTTAAGAAACTGTCCTCACTATGCTGTAGTCCTGCAACTCAGGAAGACTGATATCTAGATAATAATGATAGTGTTGAGATAGTCCTACCAAGAATCCAGTATCTTTAGGATATAGAGGAACTGTAGAACTAGAGGGCTTGATATGAAGCTGCAAGGAATTAAACTTAAATGCAACAATCAAGAAATACCTTTTCATGGAAAGGTTGGTAGATGCCTGGAATGCCCTCCCAGAGGAGGTAGTGGGGACAAAAAGAGTGAAGGAATTCAAAAAGGCATGGGACAGATAACAGAGGATCCCTATATGCAGTAGTAAGGTGATGGAAGCATAGCAAACACATGACTTTCATGCTACAAAACGTTTGAGGGAGGAAAACCGCATGGAGCAGCAGTTACAACACTAAACAAAGGCATAGAAAGGGGGTAACCTACATGGAGCGGCAGATACATATGAACATAAAAAATGACATAATGGTTCAGACCAAGGTCCAGCAAGCCCAGTATCTTGTTTTCAACAGTGGCCAATCCAGGTCACAAGTACGTGTCAGGTTTCCAAAAAGGTACAAAGATTTCACAAAGCTTATCACAGGGTAAGCAGTGGATTTCCTTGGTCACCTTTAATAATGGTTTATGGACTTTTCCTCCCAAAACTTGTCTAAACCTTTTTTAAATCCAGCTACACTAACAGCTTTTACTACATCCTCTGGTAACAAATTTCAAGTTTGATTATGTACTGAGTGAAAAAACATTTTCTCCTATTAGTCTTGCATGGGCTACATTATAGCTTCATTCTATTTCCTCTAGTCTTTCTACTTTTTGATAAAACAACTGATCTACGTTTAGCCTTCCACTCCATTCATGTATTTATAGACCTCTTTCATATCTCCCCTCAGCTGTCTTTTTTCCAAGTTGAAGAACCCTAATTTTTTAAGCCTTTCCTCATAGGGGCATCCTTCCAGCCCCTTTACTATTTTGTTGGCTCTTCTCTGTACCTTTTCTAATTCTAGATATGATGACCAGAATTGCATACAATATTCAAGGTGTGGTCGCACCATGGAATGATACAGAAACATTATAATATCTTTGGTTTTATTCTCCATTCCTTTCCTTATGATTAGTAGTATTCTATTTGCCCTTCTTGGCCGCTGCTGCACACTGTATTATCCACAATGACGCCTAAATCCTTTTTCTGGGTGGTGGTTCCTAATGTGGAACCTTGCATCATGTAACCATAGTTTGGGTTGTTCTTCCCTACGTGCATAACTTTGTACTTGTCCATATTAAATTTCAGCTGCCATTGGGACATCCAGTCTTCCAATTTATCAAGATTTTCTTGCAATTTTTCACAACCCTCTTGTGTTTGAATAACTTTGAATAATTTTATGTCATCTGCAAATTTGATCAGCTCACTCATTCCCATGTCCAGGTCATTTATGTTAAAAAGCATCAGGCCCAGCACAGATCCCTGGAGTACTCCACCTTTCTCCATTGACAAAATTGGCCATTTGGCTCTACTCTCTGCTTTCTATCTTTTAACCAGTTCCTGATCTGCAAGAGCACACTGCCTTCTATCCCATTACCTTTTAATTTTACTCTCATGAGGGACCTTGTCAAAGGCTTTATGAAAATTCAGATACACTATGTCAACTGGCATACCTTTATTTACCTGTTTAGTCACACCTTCAAAAAAATAAATCAGATTAGTAAGGCGAGACTCTAGTCATCTTACTGGGCAGACTAGATGAACTATGCTGGTCATAATCTGCCAATAATTTATCAGTTCCTCCTTTAAATGATACCACTTCAGTTGCAGTGCAACAAATTATATGTGTAGGACTAAACAAACTCACTGTGCAGTAATCACAACCTACATTTAAAAGCTGTGATACAATTTAGTATTTTATATTAATTCACAGATATATTTTTTAACAAATTGTTTTTGTATTTGATAAAAGCTTTTCCCAAACCATAATGAGAAATATTAAAACTGTACTTATCTCCTGAGGTATCTGACTCAGCGCTGGGTTTCGAACTTGGCCATACGCCCAGTTCTGCTTCAGGGAATATCGGTTACATTCTAAATAACTGTGTTAAAAAATATTGGAGTCCATCAATGTCTCCAACAAATGCAACATGCTGGCAAAATATATGTTTTTCTCACAGCATTTCAAAGATGTTACATGCTTAATTAGTTATTCAAATTTGCTGACAAAGCAAGCCAATCCTCAGAGGCTGCTAGCTTGTTATCCACTCCAGTTCTACATTCAGTCCTCTGGGGATTACCGTATTAAGTTTAAATATCTAATGCTGCTCATATCTGTTAAGAAGAGCCACCCGGTTATTCCCATTCTAGTGCTGCAGCATGGAATACATCCCTCCACCCCCCTCCCCCCCACTTGTTCCAGCATCTCCTCCTCTCTTTCCTTTCCCTCACAACTCCCCTCTTACTCCCCCCTCCGTGCCCCTCTCCCTCCCTTCAAACCTCTCCTCATTGCTGTCACAAATTCTTCCCCCTGCTACAACAGTGTCAATGCTGAAAATAAAGCAATATACCTGCAGAGCTCTGCAAGGCTTTGCTGGTAGCGCCCCAGTAGCAGCAGAAATATGCATCAGAAGGGATGGGATCAGCTGAGCATTCCATTGCACTTCAGCATGAGACTCTACAGCACATTGTTTTCTCCTAGGACAGTGATGGCTAACCTTTTTGAGCCCGAGTGCCCAAACTGCCGCACAAAACCAAAGAATTTCCTCAAAGTGCCAGCACGTCAATTTGCATAAATATTTGCATAATGCTAACATACACTAACTTTTAGTAAACATGTCTCTTAATGAGTGTATGGATAAAGACAGACTAAAAGATTTCTACATTACTATAATCCAGTGCCAACCGCCAGGCACATTAGGAACTACTACAAACACTGCCCATTTAGAACCAATAGCAAACCCGCCGTATCCTAACAGCACTACCAGGACTCACAAAGCACCACACCATACCTATCAAAAGGCAACACTGCAAATATTAAACCAATACATTTCAGACAATAACAATACATGACCTACTGGGGAAAGAGAACAAGTGGCAATGTCAAAAAGGAATTACATAAACAGAATACCTCAGCTCAGTTGCAATTGCTCCAGCCACTTTCTTCTGGTTTCTTCATGTTTTCTGCTAACTCTCCATCATCTGCTGTCCATTTGTCCTTTCTTCTCTCTTCTAGTTTTTTTTTCCATTCTCTCTCTACATCCGCTTTAACATACTAATCTTTCTCCTTTTGCTCTTTCCTCATTCCTATTTCATCCACTCAAATTTTACCCCTCCATCCTCAATCCCCACTTACTCTCCCAAAACCCGGCCAATTGTAGATTTTTTGTCGCGCCCACACAAAATATTTTTCCCCTCTCCATTTTACTCTCCCAGCCCCATCCCATTCTAATCCTCCCCCAACATCAGCTCCCTTCTAGTTCCAGCCTCACCCAGCATCCATTCCCTTCTAGTCCCTGCATCAGCCCATTTCCAGTCCTAGCAACCCCCCAACCCAATACCAGTCCTAGCCCCCCCCCATCAACTCACTTCCAGCCCTAAACCCCCATCACCCCATTTCCAGACAGCCCCCATCAGCCCACAGCCCATTAGCAGTCCTACCCCCCCAGCCCATTAGCAGTCCTACCCCCCCCGCCCACCCGCCCATTAGCAGTCCTAACCCCCCCGCCCATTAGCAGTCCTAACACCCCCCCTCCTGCCCATTAGCAGTCCTAACACCCCCCCCCCTCCTGCCCATTAGCAGTCCTAACACCCCCCCTCCTGCCCATTAGCAGTCCTAACCCCCCCCTCCTGCCCAGTAGCAGTCCTAACCCCCCCGCCGGCCCGCCGCCCATTAGCAGTCCTAACCCCCAGCCCATTAGCAGTCCTAAACCCCCCCGCCCCGCCCATTAGCAGTCCTAACACCCCCCCTCCTGCCCATTAGCAGTCCTAACACCCCCCCTCCTCCTGCCCATTAGCAGTCCTAACCCCCCCCTCCTGCCCATTAGCAGTCCTAACCCCCCCTCCTGCCCATTAGCAGTCCTAACCCTCCCCCCCCCCCTGCCATTAGCAGTCCTAACCCCCCTCCTGCCCATTAGCAGTCCTAACCCCCTCCTGCCCATTAGCAGTCCTAACACCCCCCCCCCCTCCTGCCCATTAGCAGTCCTAACCCCCCCTGCCCATTAGCAGTCCTAACACCCCCCCCCCCTCCTGCCCATTAGCAGTCCTAACCCCCCCTCCTCCTGCCCATTAGCAGTCCTAACCCCCCCCCCCTCCTCCTCCTCCTGCCCGCCCATTAGCAGTCCTAACCCCCCCCTCCTCCTGCCCATTAGCAGTCCTAACCCCCCCCCCCCCCCACCCCCCCCCCGGCAAATTTTTTTTAAAAAAAAAAGCAGGCTCTGGCTGCTGCCGCGGCAGATTACAATGTCCCGCGGGGCCCCCTCCGCCGCTAAGCCCCTCTGCAAGGGCTTTCAGATTCGCGAGGGAGAGCGTCTCCCTCGCGTCTAAAGGGGCTGATGGGAAATTTCCCATTAGCCCCTGCGGGCTTAACAGAGACGCGAGGGAGACGCTCTCCCTCGCGAATCTGAAAGCTCTTGCAGAGGGGCTTAGCGGGCGGAGGGGGCCCCGCGGGACGCTGCATTCTGCCCTTGCCGCGTCCGCAGTCAGAGACAGCTTTTTTCTTTTTTTTGCGGACCTATGGCCCGCGTGCCAGCTGCAAGGCCTTCGCGTGCCACAGCTGGCACGCGTGCCATAGGTTCGCCATCGCTGTCCTAGGACAAGCAGGATGAGTCAGCCACACTTGGTGGTGTCATCCAATGGCGCTGAGACAGAAGTACTCTCCATAGCTCAGAAGGGCTTTCACCCTTCTGAGCATGAGACAACTGGCCCCACCCCCTGGCCTGCCCCCAGCTAGCCAGTTTTCAGTTCTTCCGCCTTGCCAGCAAGACAGACCTCTCTACTGTCCAACTGAAATTACCAAATACTACACTTATTCTGAAGAGGAATTCCCTTCTTCCTTACTTACTCAATTTTAATCGTTTTAATGCTGTCTCTGATTCTTCCCCTTTTCATATCTGTTCCAAAGGGAAGCTGACCGGAATCTGGCCATGTGCTCGCAGCCTAATCTAAGATCCTCTGAACTCCAGCAGAGCATGCTGCATGTGGACTTATGGAACCCTGCTGCTGCTGCAGCCGCTGCCGCTTGGGATGTGCCTCTAATGGCCTCCATCCCCAGTCGCAAGCTTCGTTATCACCCACCACCCAAGGCCCAGGATCTGGGCTAACCACGAGGAGGAGACGACGACACAGAATGGGATGCACCCCCGGGCCTCCATACCCGGCTGCAGAAATTCTGAAGCCGCCACCACCACACCACACGTACCTGCTCCTACAGCGGATCTCCCTGCAAGGCTCATGCCAGCACTGGATCGGATTGAGGCGGCGATCGCTCCCAGGGACAAGTTCCGGTATGTGCCTGCAGGGCCTCCATCCTAGACTGCACTACTCCTCCATCTACAGGCGCAGCGCGATGGTGTTAACAGCGCCGAAGGAGAAATCCTCTCTGGCGCGTCACTGCTTCAATGGCGCCGAAAGAGAAATCCTCTCTGGTGCGTCACTGCTTGCCTCCTGCATCTGGCATGCCCTGCTCAGCCTCAGCAGCGCGGCATGAGCCTCCCGCATCTGACATGCCCCGCTCAGCTTCAGCAGTGCGGCATGAGTCCCTTGCTACCGGATATAATGCTGCTCAGCTCCACATTCCCCTGTCTCGGCACCGAGATGCCTCCTGGATGGCACTGGGGTGTCAGAGGCAGGCTGCCATGAACCCGGAAGTGACTCTGCACCTCCAAGCCACTCTGCATGACACTCCCCTCCAACGTGTCATCACTTCTGCACTCGGCACGTCGCCCCTTTGAGCCTCGGCAAAGAGATTCTTCCTGCATGCACCAATCCCGAGCCGTACCTCTGGTTCGTGCATCGGTTCCCAAACCAATGAAGCTTGGGGCGTCCCGGGGAAGCGAGGCAGGTAAGAAACGAGGCCAGCTCCAACTCCGCCCTGCCCCAGTACGGAGCCATAATCCTGCTGATGTTGAATCTCCCATATGGCGCCCTCTCCTGGTGGGAGGCCGACAGGATCACACTCCCAGGCCAACTTGCATGCTTAGTTGCCTGCACTGAATCCCAAAGTCGGGGAGGCTGCAGGGAAGCTAATCTCCCACCAACTAAGCATTGCCAAGAGGGAGATCTCCTGTTAAAAAAGGGGGAAAGAGCTTCTCTTGAAGACTGTCTGCATTACTGCAGCCATTGGCCATCTGTGCGAAGACCCTCGTCGACCTCTCAAGGAACCAAGGTCACGTCACATAATAGTGCTGGGTCTGTGGGTGCGGTTAGCCACAAACAGAGCCTGCACCAAATTTGGTTAACTAAAGAGAAGGCAGTGCCCCCACCTGGCTGTGGGTAGACTCTACACCCTCAGTGGCACATTGCAGACCAGATGCCTCGGAGAGTGAAATATCGACAAGCGCAGGCATCCCTATGCTTTTCCTCACGTGACCGCATGGATAAGAGTCTCTGGGCCCTCCCGCCTTCTTCCTGGGAGGCTGGAACAACACACAAGAGCTAACAGTGGCAACAGTGTGGTGCAGTACACACAGCCAGTGTGTTCTGGAACAGAAGGTCACAGGTTCAGGTCCCAGCTGTGCTAATATGTCACGTGAAATAGGAAGGGCTATGGGTGGTGAAAGTACCCTTCATTGCCACCAGACAGATACAGTGAATGACACATGGGCTATTCACCTACCCAGTCAAAGCTTGGCTTCAGACTATACCCAATGACATAGGTGGCAACTCAGTTCATTCACCCTTGCATCAGAACCCAAGCTTCAGGCGCTCCTTATGTCCTCCAGTGAAAAGCTTCACAATCCACACACTTTCTCGGAGAACCAGCTGCATCTAAGAATGTGCCTAGGATGCTGAGGTAGTTCCTCATAGCCTACTAGTCAACGCATGGGCATACAGAGGAAGATCCTCATAGTCCACTGGTTAGTGCATAGTCCACTGGTTAGTGCATGAACTTCAGGAACCAGGAAACAAATCAATTCCCCACCCCTTTTTCCCTTGCCAAGGCAGCCAGGGACATCCGCTGATCGTGCGGATGCACAGAGGGCACACCCTGCCCCTACCTCAGGTTACATAGGCCTGTGCACCTCTACCCACAGGAAACCAATTGGAGGTTGTCCAAAGAACGGGTAGTCACGCCAAAACCCCCCCCAAAAAAACCCAAAGTCCATGGATAATCAGAAGGTCCATGCGGTACACTTGCCAATTGATAGCACTTGCCTATTGACAGCAGCAAAAGGTTGTTTTGTGAAAAGATATCGGATATCGGTGACTCCCCGCATCTCAACAGTGAGCCGACATCTGCCTTGCCATCGTGGGAGGCCCAGGCAACAACAGAACAAACCGGGCTCCCTGGTGAACCACCACAAGCCTCACATCGACTAGATGCTCATAGAGTGAACATCAACACCACAACGTCTGAGCCAATCCTACCTCAACACTGGAGAAACACCATTTCATCTTCATCATCATCATCATCATCATGACACAGGGCGCCTCCTCGCAGCCTCTGTGTCTTAGAGCACAGAGTCACAGGTCAGAGACACAGGTCTAGATCCCAACCGCGGATCTCGGAGAACATGTTTCTACATCTACCTGAATATCATGGCCTACCAGGTGAAGCCTGCATCTCTGTCAAAACCTCTCAATGCCAATAGCAGAACAATATCAGGAGTGGAACCAAGATCATAAGAACATAAGAACATAAGATATGCCATACTGGGTCAGACCAAGGTCCATCAAGCCCAGTATCCTGTTTCCAACAGTGGCCAATCTAGGTCATACGTACCTAGCAGTTTCCCCAAAAGACACAGGTTCCGCAATGCTTGTACTGGGTCAAGCATTGATATCCTGGGTCCCTTCTTAATAATGGTTTATGGACCTTTCCTCCAGGAACTTGTCCAAACCTTTTTTAAACCCAGCTACACTAATAGCCTTTAGTACATCCTCTGGTAACAAATTCCAGAGTTTGATTACACATTGAGTGAAAAAATATTTTCTTTTATTAGTCTTAAATAGTTTACCCTGTAGCTTCATTGCATGTCCCCTAGTCTTTCTATATTCTGATAACGTAAACAGTCGATCTATGTTTACCCGTTCCACTCCGTTCATTAATTTATAGACTTCTATCATATCTCCCCTCAGCCGTCTCTTTTCCAGGTTAAAGAGCCCTAACCTTTTTAGCCTTTCTTCATAGGAGTATCCTTCCATCCCTTTTACCATTTTGGTGGCTCTTCTCTGAACCTTTTCTAATAACGCTATATCCTTTTTAAGATACGGCGACCAGAATTGCACACAATATTCAAGGTGCGGTCTCACCATGGAACGGTATAGAGGCATTATAATATCTTTTGTTTTATTTTCCATTCCTTTCCTTATGATACCTAGCATTCTATTTGCTCTCTTGGCTGCCGCTGCACACTGGGCTGAGGGTTTTAACATACTATCCACAATGACGCCTAAATCTTTTTCCTGGGTGGTGGTTCCTAATGTGGAACCTTGCATTGTGTAACCATAGTTTGGGTTGTTCTTCCCTAGGTGCATAACTTTGCACTTGTCCACAATAAATTTCATCTGCCATTTTGATGCCCAGTCTTCCAATTTATCAAGATCCTCTTGCAATTTTCCATAATCCTCTTGGGTTTTAACAACTTTATATAGTTTTGTGTCATCTGCAAATTTGATAACCTCACTCGTTATTCCACTTTCCAGGTCATTTATGAATATGTCAAAAAGCAGCGGATCCAGCACAGATCCCTGGGGTACACCACTATTCACCTTTCTCCATTGGGAAAATTGGCCATTTAGCCCAACCCTCTGCTTTCTATCTTTTAACCAGTTCCTGATCCACAGTAGTACACTGCCTCCTATCCCATGACTCTTTAGTT
Source organism: Ichthyophis bannanicus (assembly GCA_033557465.1). Lineage (NCBI taxonomy): Eukaryota > Metazoa > Chordata > Amphibia > Gymnophiona > Ichthyophiidae > Ichthyophis > Ichthyophis bannanicus. The sequence continues at coordinate 545,228,795 of CM066036.1, read as the reverse complement.
TTGCCAAAAGTCTCTGATGAGGGACCTTGTCAAAGGCTTTCTGAAAGTCCAGATACACTATATCAACCGACTCACCTTTGTCCACCTGTTTATTCACACTTTCAAAAAAACATAACAGATTAGTAAGACAAGATCTTCCTTGTCTAAAGCCATGTTGGCTGTCTCCCATTAGGCCATGACTATCTACATGCTGAGTAATTTTATTCTTTATGATGGTTTCTACCATTTTTCCCGGGACTGACGTGAGGCTCACCGGTCTGTAGTTTCCCGGATCACCCCTTGAACCCTTTTTAAAAATTGGTGTTACATTGGTGATCCGCCAATCTTCAGGTATTAGAGATGATTTTAATGATAGTTCACAGATTACTAATAGCAGGTCTGCAATCTCATATTTCAGTTCTTTCAACACCCTTGGATGTATACCATCCGGCCCAGGTGATTTGCTACTCTTCAATTTATCTAAGAGTTGTAATACATCTTCCCAATGTATCGATATTTCCTTCAATTCTTCCGCACCTTTAAATACCACTTCAGTCATGGGTAACATCCCTACATCTTCCTCAGTAAAGACCGAAGCAAAGAATTCATTCAGTTTCTCCGCTATCGCCTTGTCGCCTCTTAGTGCCCCTTTAACTCCTCCATCATCTAATGGTCCAACTGACTCTCTCACAGGTTTTTTGCTACGAATGTACTTGAAAAAATCTTTATTTCACATTTTTGCTTCCACAGCAAGCTTCTTCTCAAATTCTCCCTTTGCCACAGCTCCCAGCCCAGCTGCGCTCAATCGCAATGCCAAGGGCAGAACCAAGATCCACAGCTCCCAGTTGTGCCCCGCCCTCCAGAACAGGAGCAACAGGTTTTCACCTGTGCTCCAGAAACAGGGGCAACAGGCTACCACCAAGATATCCCCGCAGAGAGAATCCTGCACAAGACATGCCCTGAGATCTCTGACACTGCAAATTCAAGGCCAGTCAGGAGATTGCCGGCTGGTACCCTCCTTTATGATCATAGGAACAAAGGTCACAGATTCAATACATGACTGCCGGTTGGGGTATGAGCTCACAGCCAGAGTGCCACAACAGCTCTGCTCTCCAGAGCCTGCCCAGACAGGCAACAGTGCCACAACAGACAGGCAACAGTGCCATGACGGCTCTGCTCTCTAGAGCCGGCCCAGACAGGCAACAAGTGGCCACAGTTCCGTGCCTGCATACAAGGGAAACAGATTCCCGCTCCCCTGCAAGAAGACTCAAGACCCCGGACATACCTCTGTTGAGCAGTACCCACCTATCAAGGCTGGCCCACCGCAAGGTGGGATTCAGGGAGAGAGACTCAGCTGCCAGACAAACCTGCAGGAACGAACTCTCAACCTTTTTAGCATCAGCTTCCTCCCCCCCTCCAACAGGTGGGACCAACCACATATCGTCCTGCCCACCATGTGGCGGACATGAAGGGGCACCTGTTTAAAATGGGCAGAGCCCAGGTGGCAGACATGAAGAGGCACCTGTTTAAAATGGGCAGAGCCCAGGCCATCTCCCCCATGCCCTGGTCAATAGCAGTGATATCCCTAAACATATGACTATAGGGCCCCGGAATGCCTTTTTCCCCCCATCGTGGGTGGACAATGAGTAACTCGAGAGCAAGCATGGATGAACAATGCGTAGCTCGAGAGCCTGAACCAGTCATTATGCAAGTCCTACAATTCAGACCTGACCTGTCGTCTCTTCTTACCAATGCAGTATGAATGAAACTACATCATGCCAGTCCGCCTGGCAGCAACCAGCAGGGTGATCATGGCTGCTGACGTCAGCACTCAGCAACCTCGTTGCTACCCTACTCGACTTGCTAATATGGTGATCACCTCAAGGACTCCCATTATGGTGATCACATGAAGGACTCCCCTTATGACAGCCACGCAGCCAAACCACTGCAGGCAGATTTGGGGTAGACCAGTGCAGGCAGAGCTGGGGTAGACCGCCAGTAGGATTATTGGATAGTGGTCCAATCTGCTAGCCTAGGGCATCCTGGATAGCGCTCCAAACTACTAGTCCAGTCCATCGGACTAAAGTATCCCTCCCTCGAGGAGCACAGACTCCATACTCGGGATACCTTCAAAGCCCTATGCATCTACATGCCCAAAACATGCACAAAACAATGCGCCAACAACAAGGGACCCATCCCGTCGTCACATATGACCAAGGGACCCATCCCTTCATCGCATGTGATGCCAATAAACCTGGCCACCTGGTTTCCTCCGTCTCCTCCAGAGGTACCACATGCTCCTCCAACCCTCTAGGGATCCCCGCATGCTCCTCCACCGGCATGCTCCTCCAACCCTCTAGGGATCCCCGCATGCTCCTCCACTGGCCCAATTCGGCCAGGGGCACAAGCAAGGACTCAAAGTCATGCCAAGGGTGAACACAGGACTCTAGCTGCGCCAAAAGGTCCATCGCCAAACTGCGGCCTGTACTTATAGCAGGGCTCCTGCTAACACTACAGGCAACACGGACGAATGCCTAGGTGTCTCAAGATATGAATGGCTACCCCCTGCCTGGGCACTCCTGACCGGCACCTGACCAGGCCAGCAGTCGCGTTATCAATGCTTAATTTGCATCACTCTGTAGCTCAGTCGAGGTTGATGTAATCCCTATCCTTACTTACCTATTGCACTGCACTGTAACATGCTCAGCATTGATGCTGCGGCTATCCACTGCTCTGTAGCATGCTCAACATTGATGCTGCAGCTATCCCTGCTCACTGTGACTGCCCCAACACTACTGCTCGTTGGACTCCATCTCCTGCTCTCTGCGGCTTCCTATTGAGATCATACACTCTCGCAATCACTGCGGCGGCACCTGCACGCATAGTGGCTGCATGCTCCACGTTCACTATCAACACCAAGCGCTGCATCTCATGGGGGCTAAACCTTTATCACTGCACTGGGGGAAAAACCTTTATCACGGCATGCTGCGCGTTTGTACTGTGTGTGCGCACGTTGCAGGTTGGCACCCCTCCAGTTGCACTACAGTGTTGCACTGCCTAACACTACGGTGTTTTCCCGCCTAATGGTGAGATTACAGGGTGTCCACGGACACACCAATAAAGCTTCCAGCCTTGGTTAAGTGTTAGCCATAGAGGTATAGTCCACCAGTTAATACAATGGCTTCCAAGGCAGAAGTCACGGGTTCGATCCCTCAGTGGCCCCATTCCATCCGAACCTGATCTGGCCCTCGGCCTCCCCCTTCCACCGCATCACTTGCCAGCTTGGGAGGCACCAAGTGTGACTGACTCATCCTGCTTGTCCTAGGAGAAAACGGAGTTACTTACCTGTAACAGGAGTTCTCCGTGGACAGCAGGATAAGTCAGCCACGCATACCCGCCCACCTCCCCTGAAAGGGGATCGACCTCCGACCGGTGCCCGCCTACTAACGGCTAAGGTTCAGCTAGGGACAAACTGGCTAGCCAGTTGGCTCATGCTCAGAAGGGCGAAAGCCCTTCTGAGCTATGGAGAGTACTTCTGTCTCAGCGCTGTCGAATGATGTCACCAAGTGTGGCTGACTTATCCTGCTGTCCACAGAGAACTCCTGTTACAGGCAAGTAACTCCATTTTATTTTCAGTGCTAGCACTGTTGTGGTAGGGAGGAGTCATGACAGCAAGGAGGAGAGTTTTGAAGGGAGGGGGACTGCGGAGAGTAAACAAGGGGAGAGATGCTGATACACATGGGGAAGGGGGAGGAGAAGGAAGCTGACAGACCATTTTGGTGAGCAGTGAGGGAATAGAGATGAGGAAGAAGACATGATGGAGAATGTAATAGGGAGACATGGGAAATGCTGGATGGGGGAGACAAGGAGGCTGATGCTGGCAGCTGATAGGGTAAGAGAAGGATCTGATGCTGGGACTGGGAGAAGAGGGCTGAAGGATGATGCTTGGAATAGGAGACGGGAGTTGAGTAGAAGATGATGGGGATGGAAGAAGGAGGCAGATGCTAGGTCTGGGGTTTGAGTGGGAAGAAGAGAGTTTATTTTGGGAGAAGATTCTGATGCTGGGTATAGAAGAATGGGAATATTTTGGCAGATGGCAGTGGGAGAAGGGGGTTGATGTTGGAGATTGAGAAGGAAAAGGAAGACAGACATGGGGTGACACAGGGTGGGGGAAGCAAGAGTATATGCAGTGGAAAGTTGATGATGTTGGGGCAAGAAGTAAAAGTTGGGGGTAAAGCAATTTTGGAAAAGACATAAGTGGGCAGATGTGGGGGAATGGATGGTATGGATGGGGGATAGGCAGGAACAATGGATACTGGGGGGAAGAGGATAAAGAGACAAATGGCTATAAAGAGGTTAACAAACAAGGGAAGGAGGCAGGCCTTTTATGGTGATGAGATAAAATGGAAATGGGGAAATAGAAAGGGGAATGGGAACCTGGATAAGGAGTAAGTATATGAAAGGGACTAAATGTGGAGAGGGGATGAGTGACAGTGAAGAAAATGGGGTTGGTGAGGGGATGGGAGGCAGAAGCAAATGATGGTTGGGTGGACATGAATCAGAGGCAGCTCAAGGCAATCTGCTGCCTGAGGCAAGAGATGAGATGGTGCGCCCCCCCCTCCCTGGTGTGGGGGGGGGAACTTCCTCAAAACTCCAGCCAGGGACGGAAACAAAACAAAAAAACAATTTAATAATGTGGAGCAAATGCAAGATGTTCGCACACCAAGGAACTAAAAGAAAGAACGAGAACCACAGCAATTTATAACTCCAAATTATAATTAATTTGTATTTTGTTGTTATAAGCTGCGTTATGGTGCTTGCTTTTTCTTTTTGAACATATATTTTGCATTCACAGAACACCCTCCTCAACAATAGGTGCAGAGCAGAGGTAGGATATTCACCCATAGAACTCAATATATTTTTAAAAAATCTGATTCTGGTCATCTCACCAACAACAAACAAACATTCTCCAGTATCAGGCATATTGGGAACTAATATAAAACCCTATTAAAGTCACTGAAGATCTGCAAAGCCAAATCTACCGTACCATACCAGCATACACTTACAAAACTCATATAATAAGGGGCCTACCAAGAAAAAAGCAGCACTATAAACACTGCAATGGGCCCCAAAATATCCATACGCCTATTTTAAAAGCTGTACATGTCAAATTATTGCAGTATAGATCCCCGCATACAAACACCATGTTAACAGAACACCTGGCCTTGGTCGCACACTCAGAACACAGACCCTCACCAAGTACAGAATAAGTGACCACAACCTAAAGCAAAAATAAAAATATGTAGATAAAAATTAAAATGAAACCCCAAGAAGCCAGAATCCGCATGCAGTGCCACACCAGATAAGAGATGCAGTTCCCCATACTGTGTGAAATATAGATAGCGCAAAGTCCAATCACTAAATTGAAAATAAAATTATTTTTTCTACCATTGTCTGATGATTTTTGATCATGCTGGTCCCGATCTGAGGTTTCTGTTTGCCTCTGTCTTCTCTTAGCTCTATTTCTGTGGTCTATAGTCCATCTGCCATTTCTTGTCTCTCCTTTTGCTTTCTTCATTTTCTTTCATCAGCCTTTTTTCAGTCCCAGTAACTCTCCCCAGTATCAACATCCTTTACAGCCACCCCTCCCAGTACCTTCCAGTGCCAACCCCCTTGCCTTCCCAGTACCGCCACTGGTGTCTATTCTCTTCCAGTCCCCCTCCTTCCCCATTGTCCAGCCCCTTCTAGTCAAAATACCATCCCAGGTATCAGTGAATTACCAGTCCCAGTGCCCCCTCCCATGTCAGTTCCCTTCCAGTCACCCTCTCCTCTGTCCATTCACCTTCCAGTGCCATCCCCTGGTGTCAGCTCCCTTCCAGGCCCCACCTTTGCCTCTTTTCTGCTCCCTTCCAACCCCCATGTCAACTCCCTTCCAGTCCCCACCTTCCCCCCTGTCAGTTCTCTTCCAACCCCCCTCGTATTACCCAGCCATCTTCCAGTCCCATCCTCAAGTGTCTGCTCCCTTCCAGCTCCCCCCATGTCTGCTCTGCTCCCTTCGAGCTCCCCCCCCATGTCTGCTCTGATTCCTTCCATCTTCCCTCCATTTCTGCTCCCTTCCAAGTGCCCTGTCTGCTCCCTTCCAGCTCCCCCCCCCCATGTCTGTTCCCTTCCAGGTCCCCCTGTCTGTTCCCTTCCAGCTCCCCCCATGTCTGCTCCCATCCAAGCCCTCCTATCTGCTCCCTTCCAGCTCCTCTCCATGTCTGCTCTGCTCCCCCAGCTCCCCCCATGTCTGTTCCCTTCCAGCTCCCCCCTTTGTCTGCTCTGCTCCCTTCCAGCTCCCCCTCCCCATTTCTGCTCCCCTCCAGGCACGCTTGTCTGCTCCCTTTCAGCTCCCCCCCCCCCATTTATGCTCCTTTCCAGATCCCCCCCATGTCTGCTCCCTTCTGACGTCTTTCCCTCTCCCCCTCACTGATTCATCCTTTTAAAAAAAAGAAAGCAGCCGTGGGAACATTTCTCTGTTCCCGCGGCTCTGCTAACTTTTAAACTGCTGTGTCACAGAGTTTCTAAAGGCCTTTAGAAGCTCCATGACCCAGCAGTTTAAAAGTCAGCAGAGCCGTGGGAACAGAGAAATGTTCTCGCGGCTGCTTTATTTTTGGAAACGGAAGCGGCGGCAGCAGCGGTGGAAGCAGAAATAGCTTCGACGTTGACTTCGACCTCCCCCTCCCCCTGCCCCTGCCAGCTTACTGGGTAGTGCCGTCCCTGCTCCTGCTGTAAGATTGGCGGTTCTTCGTAGGCAGTTTTTAGGGAGCGGCAAATCAGAAATAAACCCAGCTGGAGTGCCGCCCCCTAGAAACTGCCACCTGAGACCACTGCCTCAGTTGGCCTAATGATAGAACTGTCCCCGACATAAATATACTTTAGAAGATAGAAGATGGAGACTAGAAAGTGGCTGAAAGACAGGGAATGGGAGGCTGGAGAGGGAATGAGAGGAAATGGGAGGACTAGAGATGTAAGGATAGGAAATGGATAGAGACAGAGCTGGAGGAGGAAAAGGAGAAATAAAATCTAACTAAAAGTAGATAAAAAGATAAGAGAAATGGGGAAAAAAGATGGAGAAAACAGAGGGATCATCATTACAGAAAGATCTAGGGGAGGGAGGAAAGAAGTCAAACAGAAAGTGGAAATATAGTTTCTTATTCTTTACTTGATGGTGTTTTCCCCATGTAACTGTGGTGAGGAACTCTGTTTGCATGTTAATTCTATGTAGGAATCTTTAGCAGTCTGGTTTATCTTTTCCCAACTGGAGGTTTAATGGTTTTCCAGAAAATTTGCAGTTCTGACATTTCATTGAAAGGGTTGATGCAGGGAGGGATTTAACACCTCAGCCGTGCAATGGCTTCAAAGAGTGTTTTTCCTCCTCTTTGAGCTTGAAGACTAGAGAAAAAAAAAAGAAGCAAGAAAGCTTTGCCTAAAATAAAAAAAATACCCTTTTGCAAACAGCTACAAAAAATAAACCAGTAACAAGTAGCAAACAATGTTATATAATAAAATTAGCTCCCTTTTTAAAGAATTCATAGGCAGAGAACTTGAAATAAAGCCCCCCCCCCCCCCCCAGGAATGGTGGTGTTTGCAAAGTAATGTAGACTTTATACAAACACTCAACAATCTGACTCTTAAGTAAGTTAATTTAAGAAAACTTACACCTCCAGCAATGCAGTGGCTTCAAAAAATATTTCCCCTTCTTTCTGAATTTCAAGGCTAGAGGGAAAAAGCCCCCACAATAAATAAGCTTTGCCTAAAACAGAAAAATTCCTTTCTGCAAACAGCTACAAAAAATAAAATAGTAACTTAAGCAGAAAATAGTTATATAATAAAAATAGCTTCCTTTCTAACAAACTCTCAGGCAGAGAACTTGTAGCAAAAGCCACAGAAGTACCTTGTTTAAAATGAAGCATCTCCAGGAATCGTAGCATCCATTCCCCTGCCTCTTCTCCCCTTCCATAGCATCTGTCCACCTAACTCCTTCTCCAGTATTCATTTACCCTGCTTTTTCCTTACTTAAAACCCAGCATTTGTCCTTCTGCCTCATCTATCTTCCCTTGCTTCTCCCCTGCCCATGCCATCTATCCTCTTCTTTCTCACTCCCCTCCTCCTAGTCCAAGCATCAGACATATCTTCAAGCCCCAACCCTTTCTCCTACTCACCCCTGTCTACTTCCAGCCTTTGCATCAGTCCCCTGGTCCCAGCTCCTTCTCCCAGACTCCACATTACACCCCATTTCTCCCATCCCCAGCCCATGATATCATCTATCCCCCTTCTCCCAGCCTCCAACATCAGACTCATTTCGAAGACACATTTCCCTTGCCTCCTTGTCAACTACCAGTCTCTGTATCAGCTCTCAGTCCCAGCATATTCTTCCAGATTTAGCAGCATACCCCTTCTCCCACCCCATCTCTTAGCATCTGCCCTTTCTATCATCCCCAGCCCATGATAACATCCAACCCCCTCTTCTCAGTCCCCAGCATCAGATCAAGAGACCCCAGCCCCCTTTTCCCACCTGCTCTATCAACTACCAGCTTCTCAACAGGAAGTACTTGCTTTCTGAGTTTGGCTTCCACATGGTACCAGAGGCCAGGCAGAGCATCACAGCAAAACAAACAAGTTCCCACCACTCTGTGGACAGGTTAACATGCTTGGCAGGTGGGAGAAGGAGGTAAATATTGACAGGTCAATTTTGGTGAAGCTGGAAAGGGCATGCAAAGTCAGGTCCCTGATTGGTAGTAAATGATACCCTTCCATATCAAGTTGGTGGTGTCTGGGTAACACTGTGTATTATTAAAGCTATTCTCCTGGGTGTGTAAGTGGGGAGGAATGTGTGTGGGGAGGTGAGGAGTGATGAGTGTGTACGAGAACAGAAGGGGAAGAGAAGGACAGAAAAATGGAAGAGTATAGGTGGGATAAAAGGAAAATAAAAGGAAAAAGTGAAAACAAAAGAAATGGAACCTATAACATAAGCAGAAGAAAAGTTTTCTCTAACCTCAATTTCAGACCTAATTGCAGCGAGATATCTGTGTCCAGCAATCTGCAGCTATCAGTATTGGTGATTATAAAATTGTCCCTACTCAGCAAGTAAATTGCCTTGGCATTTTCTTTGAATCTCATCCATCGTTCCATCCTTTTATGAAAGATTTGATAAAAAGATCTCTCTTTAAACTTTGGTTACTTGGACGATTAAGAAATTATTTGAATGCTGACCTAACTAAATTAACAGTACCTCCACTCTGTCTATATCCTTTCAGAGACACCAAAGAAAGCTAAATATTTGCGTTTGCTGTTGTCATTTATGAAGCCTTTTTGACGCCGCTTGCAAATCTCATTCTTTGGGATGATCTACTCTTGCCATTGTTCTGAACTGGTTCTACTCTTTTCAGGATCACTGTACCTTTTGGTAGACTGGATCTCTGATATATCTGCAGCATACTCAATACCTTGCGTGTTTTCTGACGCTGTATTTGAAACTCTATCTTTCCTCTCTTGTAACTCTCATTTGGTCCATGAAATTAGCACTTTTTTTTAGGCCAGAGATACCCAGCTCATGATCTACACAGAATTTCACAAGTCACTCTGCACTGACAGCCTAACATCTCCCTAGATCAGTGGGTTTCAACCTTTTTTCTGTCGAGACATACCTGATGGACAATGCTCTCTTATGTGAGACATTGTACACATAACCCTCACGGACCTTTGGTCTGATACAGTTCAGTAATTAAATGCAAACATGTTTTACATCCACAAAAATCTTACAACAGGTGCAGATCAGAATTAAGACATTTTTAAATAGAAATAACCATAAAAAAAATTCTGATTCAAAAGTCATTTGAGTAACAGCAACAATCCCATTACCAGTCATTGTGAAAGAACACAAAACCTGAAAAAAGCAACCACTCACATATGTAATAAATGTGCCATACCATAGCAGCACTACTTTCTTTGATTCAAACAACTAGAACCCTACCAAAGAATAGACAGCACTACAAATATTACATTGGGCCATAGAACACTAATACACCTACCACTGGTAAAACAACAAGAGTGACTATTATGGATCTCTATAGAAACTACACACTAATATCACCACACCTTTGTCACATGCAAAACTCCAACAGACTCTCACCAAATACGGAACAAGGGAGGACAAATTAGAAATAAACATATGAAGACAAACATTGAACTAGGAATCCCAAGAAGTCAAATTCAGCAGGTACTGCAACACTGGAAAACTAAAAATTGGAAAACTAAAAATGGAAATGCATTTCCTCTTTATTGAACAAAATACAAAAACATCCACAATGTACAGCTCCCAAAGCTAACATATTCCAATTAATAAATTTAAACCAAAATACGTTTTTCTACCTTTGTTGTCTGGGTATTTTAGTTTTCCAATCATGTTGGTCCCAGTTTCTCTTTTCTGTTTTCTTCATGTCTTCTGCTAACTCTTACCGGTGTTTGCTGTCCATTTCTCCTCTCTCCTCCATTCTCTTCCTACATCTGTCTCTGACATATTGATCATTGCCCTTTCTTTCTTTCTTTCCTTCTTCTGTCCACTCACCTTCTAGTCCTCAAATCTCCTTTTGAATTTTCACATACCTATCAACTTTGCATCGCCCCAAGTTCTGCTAGTTCCCCATCTAATTCCCTTCCTTGTCTCTTATTCCCTTTTATCTCCTCACATTTCTGTCTCCTTGACAACATCCTCACAAGGTCCCACACCATGCCCAGCATCTACCCTCTCCCTCTCTCTCCCCACCCACCCTTGTAGCCTGGCATCTCCACTCTCTCTCTCTCCCTCCCCCATCCATTCTTTTAGCCTGGTATATTAATTCTCTCTCTCTCTCCTCCCTCTCATTCTCTTTTTCTCCTCTCCACCACTTAAACATCTTCTTACTCACCCATCCATCCACGCAAACCAGTAACTTCCCCCCTCTCTCTCTCTGTTTCCCACCCACCCATGTAGCCTGATATCTCCCCACTCTCTGTTTCCCACCTATCCATCTTAGGTAGCCCGGCACGTCCCCTTTCCACCCACCCACCTACCTATGTAGCCCGACATCTCCCCTCTCTCTCCTCATCCACCCTTCATATCTCCCCACCCATTAACCTATGCAGCCCTCTATCTTCTTTCTCACTCTCTTCTCCCCTCCCTCCATCCACTCTTTTATCCTGGCATCATCTCCCTCCCCCCACACACATATGTAGCCAGACATCTTCCCCTCTAACCCCACCTTTGTAGTCTGGTATTTCTTTGTCTCCTATCCCCCTGACCCTTAAACAGTGCAGTATCTTTCCTCTCAATTCTTCCTGAAGCCGGCACAAGCAGGAGGCATGACTGCACCGTCCCCAGCAATTCTTGTTTAATGTAGAGTCAGCTGTGTTCCTTCCTCCCGGCCGCAGCAACAAGTGGTGCTTAAGTGGTTTCACTGAAATCCAGAACTGAAATCATAATAGCCCCAGGTGCTATGACAGAGGAGGAGTATGGCTGAATCTACATTAAACACAAATTGTTGGGGCTGGTGCAATCACATCTCCTGCCCTGCTGCTGCTTGTGCCAGTTGCGTGAAATCTCCTGGATGTTGGCCACATCTCCTACTCCTTCATGTTCTAGCTCTGCAACACATCTCCTGGGTGCTTATGACACACTAGTGTGTCATGACACACCAGTTGAGAAACTCTACCCTAGATGTTTTTTTTTAGTTGCATCTCCTGGTAACCCAGCTACCTCTGGGTTTTCTTGGCAATATATCACCAAAAGGAGATTGCCAGACCTTTTCTTTTGAGGCAATGGAGGGTAAAGTGACTTGCTGAAGATCACCAGGAGTGCCAGTGGGCAACAACCTTTGATCTTCTGGGTAATAGGCAGTTGCTCTAACCACTAGGCTACCCTAGATGCAGTAGCACTTTAATTCTACAAAAAAAAAAGCTGCTTCCATATTTGGCATCTATGTTGACAACCAGCTCTCATTTGGTTCTCAGATGTCTATCCTAGCCAAAAATTATTTCTTTTTCCATAAAAAAAAAATCCACTTGGTTCACGCTGTACTCTATGTAAAGGAAGTATGACCCCTTACCCATGCTTTTGTTTTGGACCGCTAATTACTATAACCACCTTTACTCTGGGCCGAAGTCCCCTTGTACCAAATGTCTACAGCTAAGTCAGAATATTGCAGCCAAGCTCCTCTATGTCACTCACAGATTTGAGCATGTAGCCCCTTGCAGATGATGTAGCACTAGCTGCCTTGTTTGGCATATTGTTTGGCATCAAATATAAGAGCATAATGTTAACACAATGCACCCCACCTCGGCCTTACTTTGTACTCCTTTGATCTGCTTATTTCCATACCCCCTCATATTCCCTCAGATCTACTAAACAAAATTTGCTATCCCTCCCCCCTTGATTTGTATCAGATTAGAATCCACATCTCACAGTGCCTTGAGCTATCTGGCACCTTGTTATGAAATGCCCTGCTGCACCAGAAATTTGCCCCAGTAGCCATCCAGAACCAGCCCCCCAGCATGAGTATTCTACATCACAGCTCTGCACCAGGATTGTCTATGCATGGTGCACATATAAATACACACCATCATATTGGTTTAGGTGTTAATATGCACATATTTGGCCATGCTATTACATAAAGGCCATTTTCTGCATGTAAAAGATGTATTAGACAAAAAACAATGCTTTATAAAATTGTCTATGGAAAAGAGCTCTCTTAAAATTGGACTCCAAAAGAGGACTGCTACTTCTGGAGAGAGATCTGCAATTGTAACTATTTACCTCTGGGAATTTTTCTAAATCTTGGGGAAAAAGGAATTCTTTAGATTAAAGATGATTAATCTGTGAACCCAGTATATTTGTTAAATCAGTCAGTGCCTAGTAGCAGCAAAGAGCTTTCAGTTTAAATTTAAACCCTCTTCAAATCCAGGCTGAAAACTCACCTCTTTGCTGCTGCCTTTGGATCTTGACTCACCTGATCTCCTTTTTCTTTTTCTTTCCCCCTTGTTTTATCCCTGCCTTCATCTTCTGTGTTGTCTGTCTTGACTAGATTGTAAGCTCTGATGAGCAAGGACTGTCTCTTACATGTCTGTGCAGAGCTGCATACGACTTGTAGCGCTATACAAATGCTCAGTAGTAGTAGTAGGATCACCGAGGATTGCTGAATGCTAGTCACCATTCCATGAGGCCATGTTCCAAACTCCTTAGGCTCTCCTTGCGGCTCTGCTGCTACAGTTCAGTGTACTCTAGACAGACTTCTGCATCTATGGACAGTGGTCCTAGTTCCCCCTCCCCCTGGACATTTCTTTGTACTGCCAAGAAAGAAGGTTCCTTTAGCAGGTCCTCAACCTCAAGGGAGTCAAAACTCACCTGCGCACCTTTTCACTTCTGTGGAGAGTCCTTTGGTCAGCAATTCAGGTGGTATGCCGCAGAGATTTCTTCATGCCTCTGGACTTGGTCAAGGCTTACTTCCATGTCCCTATCTGGGGAGGATCAACTGTGCTGTCTTTGTCATTTTCAGTTCGCCTCTCACTCAAGGGCATTCAAGAGTGATGATGGTGGTGACCTTTTCATCTAGGTGCCAAAAGGTTCTGTGTACACCCATTTCCAGAAGACTGACTTGTTTGATCCAAGTCATAGTCCAAAGCGGCTCAGGTTTCAGAATGGTGCCAGGCCAGGTGGTGGTGTTCCTAGAGAGTTTTGGTTGGATGATTAATCAAGAAAGAACCACAGGATCTTCCCGTACTCTAGACTGCCTGGGAGCATATTCAAAACTAGGTTAGGCAGTGTCTTCCTGCCAGAAGGAAAATTGAACAAGTTTCTGGCCCAGTTGGCATCCGCCTGGTCTCAGCAGGCTCCCAGAGTTGGGATTATCTTCAGCTTCTTGGCTTGATGACACCAGCAATAGACCTGCGGCCTTGGATGCAAGTTTGTATGATGTCCCTTCAGAAGTCCCTGTTTTCTCAGTTCTCCAGAGTTCAAAGTCAGCCATCTCCTCCAGTTGGAAGTGGTCTCTAGCCTGAAGGGGTGGTATCAGCTGCAGCACCTGAGGAAGGGTATGCCAATAGACAAACACTTGTGGCTTCTTCTATCATCAGACACCAGCCTGTTTGGCTGGGAAGCTAATTGTGATACCTGAGCAGTGCAGGGCCATTGGAAAAGCCGTGAGCTGGCATGACCCATCAACTACCTCAAGGTGAGGGCCATTGCCTGGTCAAGGGCGAAGTAATCCAATTTACTTAGATGATGCCATGGCAGTGGCATATGGCAATCAAGTGGGCACAAAGATTGCCAGAGTGGCGAGGGAGATGGCTGTCCTTTTCTGGATGGAAAGGCACCTGTTAGTTCTATTGGTGGTTCTCTTTGCTGGAGTTGACCACATGGTGGTGGTCTTTCTTAGTCAACACTCTTGATTCTGGGAGTAGGAATGGAGTTAAACAGCCTATCAGCAAATTTGGCATGGCTGGGGACATACTGAGATTTTTATTTATTTATTTAAACATATTTCTATACCGCCTTATCCTGCAGTCAAGGCGATGGATCTCATAGTGACTTGATTCAGTGCTAAAGCCAACCACTTCTTCAGTTGCCACAGAGAGACAGGCCCCAAGGACATTGACGCTTTAGTTCAGTACTAGCCAATGTGTGGCCTGCTGGGTGTGTTTCTTACACGTTTGCTACTGGATTGTGTGCTTTGACACATACAGTAGAACAGCACCCGGACTGGGCAATCCTAGTGGTGCCAGACTGGCCATGAAAACTGTGGTATGGGGTCCTGAGGCTTCCGCAAAATCCTGCTTTGCAACTGGCCCCAACTCGGGGGCCATTACATCATCAAGGAATATTTTTTCTGGATGACCCGGCTCAGTTCTTGTTTATGGCTTGGCTCTTGAGGCGCCTTCTAGTGGATATGGGCTACTCTTCTGCTGTGGTTTCACATTCCTTAAGGCTAGGATATGATGTTCTATGCTGGCCTACATGTGCAGTCTGGTGACTTTGAGAGTTGGTGCCATCAGAATCAGGCTAGACCTGAGATGACAGACATACTGTCCTTACCTGCCTAACTTACTTCAGGAGGGTCTGAACAAAGTTCCCTGAAGGTTCAGGTGGCAGCCTGCCTGCTTCAGGAGGCCAGTAGTGGGGGTGATCCATTGCCTAGCATCCTGATTTTTTCCTATTTTCTCTATGGGGTACAACATCGGCATTCCTCCCTTCCCCCCAAATTCAGTTGTTGCTTAGTGGGATCTCTGACTTGTGCTCTGGGCCTTGATGTCAGAGCCCATTGAGCCCTTGAATTGGGCTATGCTTGAAGTTCTGACCCTCAAGACTGTCTTTCTGGTTGCTATATGTTTGGCGAGATGTAGTTTTGAGCTGCAAGCCTCATCATTCAGGGATTCTTACTTATCTTTCTCAGGGAACGCCGTGTGTATTTGGCTTGTTCCTTCTTTTTTACACTAGGTGGTATCTGTCTTCCATGAGAATCAGGTAGGCAGTTGCTCTCCTTGTTGAAAGAGCAGCACTAGGAAAAGGAAAAGTTCCCTCACCTGGTGGAGTCCAGAGCATGCTTCTCCAAAGCTTGGAGGTTACTAACTCCCTTCATAAGTCAGGCCATCTATTTGTGCTGTTTGCGTGGCCGAATAAAGGTGAGATAGCCGCTTAGTCTACTTTGGAGTTCTGGTCAAGGAGGATCTGTTGCATAACTGGCCTGTTCTGAGAGGTTTATGTGCACATTACACTTGGGCGCAAGCATCCTTGTGGTTGGAGTGAAGCTTGGTAGCTCCCTTAGACATTGTCAGGTGGCAATGTAGGCATCACCTTCCATTTTTGCCAACTGCTACTGCTTGGATATCCATGCTCAGATGGACACGGCCTTCGCTCAGAAGTCCTGAATACTGCCATGCTTTCTTCCGACCTGTTGTAGCATAGCTTTGGTAGGTCCCACTTGTCTGGACAGGTCTAGCAGAACAATATGAAAGGTGACATTTTACTTACCAGATAAAGTCCTTTCCTTGAGCCCTGCTAGACCAATCCAGGACATGCCCTGGAAAACTGATTGATCTAGTATTTAATGGTTGGCCCTTCAGGCTTATACCCTTCTGACAGATCTTTTGTTGATGTTAATCCCATATTGTCACAGCCCCTCCTAGTGGCAGCATGCAGAAAGGAGAGGGTGGACACTTATTGTTGGTTGAAGAAGGAAAAACTTTTCTAGACCAGGTGCATCATGGTCTTTGTAGTCCCACTTCATAAAGAAATAGTTGTGAGCCTTGTGCAGAGTTAAACTTAAATGGTTTTTATTCCCTTTGTTGTGCAAAGGTTCTCCAGGAAGACAAAAACAGAACGTACCTTACTTCAGGGTTTATGCCAAAATATTTACAAAGTCAGTAACTGTTACTGGTGCTTCACAGTTCTTTGCGTTCAAACAGGTTTCCAACACCAAGAGAAAAAAACAAACACAAAACTTCTTCTTTCAGCTTAGGAAAAGCAAAAAGATATGTTAAAGCATATCCTGCCAGTTACAATTCTGTGAGAGACTCTAGACCAGGGGTGGGCACCTCCGGTCCTGGAGGGCCGCAGACCAGTCAGGTTTTCGGGATATCCCTAATGAACATGCATGAGATATATATGCATTAGAGATATCCTGCCAACCTGACTGGTTTGTGGCCCTCCAGGGCTGGATTTGGAGACCCCTGCCTTACACCTCTGTCATTTAAGATTGTGAGTGGGCAAGGTACAGATGTCCTAGACATCGAAAGGGTATATAGAATGTGTCACATTCCTCCTCGATTCTCACCACCACCAAAAAGTTGTCTAATAGACAATTTTTTGGTGGTGGTGAGAAGTGAGGAGGACTGTGACAAATTCTATCTAACCTTTTTGATGTCTTGGACATCTGCACCTTGTCCACTCACAATCTTAAATGACAGAGGTGTAAGGCAGGGGTCTGCAGATCCAGCCCTGGAGGGCCACAAACCAGTCAGGTTGGCAGGATATCTCTAATGCATATATATCTCATACATATTCATTAGAGATATCCCGAAAACCTGACTGGTCTGCGGCCCTCCAGGACCAAGTTTGCCCACCCCTGCTCTAGACTCTTGGAAACACAGAGTGAGCAGTCCATCGGGTGCTCTAACTGCAACGGCTCTGGCTCTATCACCTCTATTTGCATAGGTTCCTGTACAGCCGTGTTGTCAGCTAGTCCTGAGCTTTCCCTGGATAAGGCAGGTTGTAGTTCAATAGATCTCTCCAATATTCCCCAGCCTTGCTGGTCTTGGTATGGCAAATAACTGTTATGGCTTTTTACTATGCCTCTCTGTAAAGGTTTCACAAGCCCTTCCCAGCTTTGTTTCCTATCAGTATGGTTCTCTGGGTTATAAGCTTTTCTAGGAGCTGGCTCACATCTTGGAAAGGAAATATAACTGTACCTTGGATCTTTGAGACGTGCTCTGCTGGTATTTGCTCTACCCGGCAGTCTCCTTCTATCACCGTCTTCCCTGAAGACTGGCTCCTGGAGCTTTCTGGAATGGGCTTGTCCTCCCTGTAACTTAGCTCTTCCTTGTAAGTACTCCAAGCTTCTATGCCTTTCAGTATGTGAGGTTCCTCTCTCAGGTCCCCTCTCAGTTCCTCTCTGAACTTGTGTTCCTCTCCAAACTTGTGGTCCTCTCTGAGCTTGAGGTCCTCTCTCAGCTCCTCTCTCAGCTCGTAATCCTCTCTCATTTCCTTTCTGAACTCGAGATCCTCTCCCAGTTCCTCTCTGAACTCAAGATCCTCTCTGTTTTCTTCCTTCTGAGCACTGTTTATAAAGCCGTTTCTCCACTGAGCTTCCTGGCTCTCTACTCAGGTGTACCTGATTAGCTCCTGCATTCTCAAAACCTGGGTGTGTCAGCTTAGCTTCTGCAGCCTCGTGCCTGCTCCCTCTAGCTGCACTTTTAGGTAACTGCACCCTCTGTGAGTCAGTTGCTTTATAATAAACAGTGTATTTTTCTAAGTCTATAGCTTCAATGGCTTCAGCTTCATCACAGTATATATTTATGGCTATTGTTCTGCTGAACCTAGTTACATTCACTGAGGTTGTGTGAGTTCTGAGGTTCCTCACCATATGCTTTGATATGAATATTATTGAAGGCTCCCTCTGGTGGTTCTGACTGATATGGCATGATGATGTCATAAAAAAGTCAATAGAAAATCCCTGTCTCCACATCTACTGGAAGGGGGACACAACCCACTTGTCTGGACTGGTCCAGTGGGACTCAAGGAAAGGACATTATCTGGTAAATAAAATGTCACCTTTTTCAATTCAGTACAATAAAATAAAAAATCACTCTTTTGTACTGAGAAGTTTTCTGATGCAAGACAGCCCATTCAGTCTAGCCAATATTGACTAATAAGGACATTAACTATGAAGAACGTTTTTAAGCCACCTGGATAGGTGCAAGTATATTAATTAATTTTATTTAGTGTTCTATGAATAGTTCAAGGTGAGATATATGTAGGTACAGTAGAAACTTTCCTGTCCCTAGAGGGTTTACAATCTAAAGGGGTCTTCTACTAACAGGTGCTAGCTATCAACACAGGTCTTATGCATGCTGAAGGCATGCTGAACCCATGCTGACAGCTTGTATGGGGCCATGATAGTTATCGCCGCTGGATTATGGCACTAACTTTAAATAATACAGTTAAATAAATAAATATTTCTTAACACTAAATGTATAAAAGAATGTACTATAAAACATGATGTATCATAGCGCACAATGTACATAGCTCAACATAATCAAACACACAACACAACATACACACAAGTCACGATATATCCTTCACTGCATGAAAAACACTATCACCCCTTTTGATTGTTTGCTGTGAAACCACCTTGATTGTAAGAAAAAGCGGTATAGAAAAACAGTTATATAAATAAATAAATAAATAAACTTCCATAGCGCCTTAGGGTTGCAAGTGGGGAAAGTTAGTGGTGGAGAGTGGGTGGGGCAAGCATTGCACAGGCAGCATACTCACACTACCTGCATGGTTGGCTAGCAGCGCAGGTACACTCACCGCCACCTGCATAGGTAGTGCTGAGTGCACCTGTGCTCTTTTAGTATCGCAACACGCTACTGCCGTGAACATGTTTTCCATGCTCCTGGCAGTTAACAGTATGGTGTTGCCCTAATATACCATGGCTTCATGCCTTATGGGTGCATTAGGTGCAACTCCACAGTTCCCTTTAGCAAAAGGGCTGCTAAGTTTGCATCTGAGGCAATGGAGGGTTAAGGTACTTACCCAAGACTACAAGGAGCATTAGTGGGATTAGAACCCACACATTCCTGGTTCTCAATCCACTGCTCTAAGCATTAGGCTACTCCTCAAGTACATTTTACTCATGGACTTTGTATTAATTTTCAAAGCGAAAGCACTAGGGCTGTGCATTTTTTAGTATGTATGGGGTTCATTTTGAAATCTAAATATAAAGTGCATACAGAATTGATTTAAAATGTGCTGACTTATAAATGACTTCACCTGAAGCCAATTTCCACAAGTTAAAAAGTTCTAACACATGTTAAATGTCATTGATGAAAAAGTTTGAAGCAAACAAAAAAAAAAGATTGAAAATTGGGCAAGTCAAAAAAATGAAAAGAAAGTGAAAATGTTTTCCATGCCTATTCCTAGAATGTATGTGCTGAATGACCTTACATCTGCTAATTTATTTGCATTCTTTTATATACTGTGCTATTCTGCACCAGTGTGGTTTACAATGAACAAACTGAAATTACATCGAACAGGGCATTATAACTTGGAGATAACTATTTTACAGGGAACATGGGCTCTGGAGGGTGAAGTGGCTTGCCCAAGACCACAAGGAGCACCTGTGGGACTAGAAACCCCAGTTCTTCTGGCCCAAGGTTGCTGTCGTCTAGTGGGATTTGAACCCCTGACCTTCTGGTCTAAAGTACCTTGCCCCAACCACTAGGGCACTCCTCCACTCCATTTGTAAAGTAATTTTTGTGAGGAAAAAAAGCATGCATGGTTTTAAAACATCTCAGGCAGTTCCAAACCGTACCCCACGGCCACTTTCTAGGAACATCTCTCCCTATTGTGGATAGAAATAAGCTCATAGTGCAACTACTGTACATATGTACTTTTATGTGGATATAGGGGTGGAAATTTTCTAAAAGCCTATGTCTGAAGATAATGCACAGCTTTACCTGTAGAAATGACTCTTCAAATTTTGCTGTGTTTGAATTTGTGCCATAGTATATGTTTTTTGGCCATGTGGAAAGGGTTTAGTACATCACATATTATTTAATGTGCATTTGGAATGCGTTTATTGCATGCTTTAAAAACTGTGCAAGTTGGTACATAGTTAATATAGAACATTACAGTTTTTGCCCCCCAAAATATTGCTGAAAATAGCATAGTAAAAAGACTACTAGCCCGCTATTCGAAAGGCATTTATATGCTTCACAGTCCAGTAAACCATGTAAATGCCTTATATCAGTATATTCAATGGCACTTACACAGTTAGTGCTGTTGAATATCCTCTTCAAAGCTCACTACGTGTCCCGATGCTCTGTGATTAGCATCAGGGCGTGTTGGGGGCATTCAGGGGCAGAATAGAGGTAGAGACTGCCGCTAACTGGCTAGCGGCAATATTGCACCACTACCCGTTAGCGATCTGTGGCTAAAAATAGGCCAGCTTTTGGCTCATCTAGTTTTAGCTCCAGATGCAAACTGGGTAGCGGTACAATATTGCCACTACCCGGTAAACCTCCGCAGCTCTGGGGCATGTACGGTGACACTGGATATTCAGTGTCATCACTGTGGCATTGAATATTCGGTGTTAAGGGTTGGTGGGCAGGGCTATGCACGGTGCATAGCCTGCCCAGTATAATATCAGGCCCTACATGGATTTGAAATGAGTGGCTATAGAGAAATGAGGAAAAGCGGAATGAATTTCACAGATAAGAAAAATAAAAGCAGAGATTTGGAGTCTTTTCTGTTCATAATTTTTTATTATTTGCTAGGCATGACAGAGGGGTAAATATTGAGTAAAAAGCTGTCAGTTTTATGACTTTTCAGTTCAGTCATTGTTATGCTGTTCTAGAGGGAAAGGATTTTCTTTCAATCTCTACTATTTCAGCTTTTAATACTATAAAGTTGAATTCTTTAAGAGAAAATCTTCCCCCTTTAGGATCACTCTGTCTACTACTTGAAATATTCCATTGCAATTTTACTCCTCCGGTTCCTCAGGGCCCCCAAAGTTATTGGATTTCTTTATTACTTACTCCATCCCACAATAAATCATTGTGATCCAGTCCAGGTGCAAAACATTGGGTATACAAGACCTTCTGCTCTATATTTCATAGGACACCAAGAGCAGCAGAATTGCACCAGTTATTCCATTGCTAATATTTATACTTTGTTATAAATACTTTTCTTGAAATATTACTGCTCAGTCTCTATTCTTAATATTGTTGGCAATGGCATTAGCTGGGTTGGTCTAGTCACAGTGGATGAAGCAGTGAACTGTGAAACAGGAAAGTTCTTGTGAGATTTGTGAGTTTCAGTCCTGCTCTTCCAATGTTTTTCTGTGTTACATCAGGCAATCTCCTCAGTCTACCTGTGACTCCATTTATTCAGCTGTAACTGGGTGTTGGTAATATTAGTCAGTGCCCTCCGAACTGCAGCCAGGAGAAGCAATATAATTAGGCTCTTGCTGCATAATTTACAACTCTGCAAAATCAAGGAACCTAAAGTTCCCCCACCATCTAGTTCAATTTGTGCCTGCATGGATCATTCTGTCTTGGCCTGGGACGCTACTGCATGATAATTGGCTCTCTTTAATTGCCAATCAACATACTGGTAGTTCAGTCACTAGGGCACAGGCTGTCTTAAACAAAGAAACAACTCTCTGTCCAGACCTATTATACTGTAGTTATTGCTGCTGCCATCTGCTGATGGAGGAACAAAATTGCCTTATTATTATTCTTGTTGCCCTGATTCCAATTAATGCATGCTAATTTACTTCTTATATTTTTAATTCCCTTTCTGTCCTCCTCTTAGCCCTCCTCTAAGAAGGAAAGAAAGGGAACATAGCTCTATGCACGCCATCTTCTCCCTTATCTCAAAAGGCAGAAGAGGTATGTAGCTTCAAGCAAGCAAGCAACACTGCCCTAGATCTCTCTATCCCCCTTCTCTGAGATTCTCTGGTCAAAAACCAGTCTCCCATAAATCGTATGTCATCTTGTGAGGCTGAAGCGGTGTTGGGGAAAAAAAGAGTAGTACCCCAGTTCCTCTTGCTGGCATCGTTATTCAAAATTGTTCGGGCTCACCTAAAGATCTTTTTCTCCTACATGTGCTCCTTTGTTTCTTGTGGGTGACCTACTTGCATTACCATGACTGAGAATATATGCATATTAAACCCCTTTAACAGTAACATGTTAAAATATGTGTTAACACATTTAAGAAATGCAGGCCACTGAGATTGTCTGTTTTCACCCTGTAGCCTAGTCAGACCATACCCAAGTCGCAAAGATCTTGCTGAAGCAAAACCAAACCATTTTAGCCTGCATTGAACATTTTAGCACATATCAAACAAGGTGAAACAACAGACCCCTGCATGCTTGTGTTAAAGAATCTAACTATTTATGAACTGTTCTGCATGCTTTTGCAGGTAATGCAACTCCTTAACATTTTTCTTACCTTATATGGATTTTCTACATGTTGGTAATGCTTGAGTGAGAGTTAAATCTACGTTGACACATTATTGTAACATATGTTAAATACAAATTTAGGGGCATATTTACTGAAGTGTGGTAATATGTACTGTGGTGTTTTGCACATGCTAAGCAGTAGTGCAAGACTGTAGGAACTGCTACCATGTGAAAAAACAGCCATCGCAGTAACAATTCCATGTAACTGCTTAACATGTGACAGGGTGGAGAATGGGCAGGTTTGGGGCAGACACTGGGTGATGAGTGCACATTGTGATTAGTGCAGGGGTAATTTCCGTGTGCCAATTGTCAAAGTTGCAGTTAGAGAGGATGCATTTAACACCATCTCAATGGGGGGTATTAAGTGTGCCTGCATTAATTGTGACTGCACTCTTAAAGGCACATTGCACTGGTCAACATTGCAATCGTTACTGACTTTAAAAGGTCCTAATCTGTAGTATCTTGGTGAGCTGAACACGAATAGAACATTAAAAAAATGTTATTGGCTCTCATTCTGAAGATATTGCATGTAGTTCATTTTTGACGTTTCACCGTGTAAATTTATCCAGTAGGACATCAACAACATCCCAAATAAGCCTTGAATGATGTAATATTGCATCACATTGCATAATACCAGCATGCACACATCATCCAGAGCTGATTGCATCATTTTCTGATGCAATACAATACTACTGCCAGACGGCTGCTGAAGCCATCTGACGTCAGCAGTGTACTATACGCAGTCGGAAAGGAAAGTAATCTGGTATTCTGTTCCGATACTGAAAGCCTCATGAATGCCTTAAAAATCACTCATGACCCACAAGACTGGAGACTATTTATGGACTCTTCGAAACTGAGTCTGAAGGCTGTGCTTTTGAACAATGGAATCCGTCTTCCATCTATTACAGTAGCACATGCCATCCACATGAAAGAGACATACGATAACGTAAATCATCTACTGACTTCCATTAACTATAACAAGTACAGCTGGCATCTCTGTGGTGACTTGAAGGTTGTTGCCCTTTTAATGGGACTGCAGCAGGGATATATAAAATGCATGTGTTTCTTATGTGAGTGGGATAGCCGAGCAAGGGATTGGCACTACTTGCGGAAGGAATGGAATTGCAGACAAAATGTAACAGTTGGAGAGAAGAATATCCAGGCTCACAGACTCCTGCTACCACCCCTTCACATCAAACTAGGTTTGATGAAGAACTTTGTGAAGGCCATGGACCGCACTTCGCCAGCTTTCCGATACCTGCATGAAAACTTCCCTCGACTCAGCGAAGCAAAGATTAAAGAGGGAGTTTTTCTGGGTCCTCAGATTCGAGAGCTCTTCAAAGATGACCGGTTCAACAACTTGCTGCAGGGTGATGCAAAACAAGCATGGAATGCTTCTCGCCTAGTGTCAACAAACTTTCTCGGGAATGTTAGGGCAGAAAACTACAAGGAACTAGTAGAAGACATGCTGATGCAGTATCAGAAACTTGGCTGCAATATGTCTCTAAAGATCCATTTCCTTGATTCCCATCTCGATTTCTTTCCTGACAACTGTGGTATGGTTAGTGATGAACAGGGTGAACGTTTTCACCAGGATATCACAGCGATGGAGCAAAGATACCAGGGAAAATGGTCCACTACAATGCTGGCTGACTACTGCTGGACACTCCCCAGAGAAGATGAATGGTTACATTTTACCAGTGTTGTAAATGGATCGAATACAGTACAACAAGTTTAATTTCTATGAATAGCCTTGCTGGTCAGATTTCCAAAAAGCTTGAACTATGCTTCCTATCATGGAATAAACTTTGCATTTGTGAAAATGACAAAAGATTGAATTAGGAGCTCAGAGATTTTATAGAATGGAGATCCCCTAAACTAATGGATGCATTGCTAGCAGCTGAAATCGAAAAAATGTTGTAGTAACTGAAATATCAGAACAGACTTGAATTAGTACAATTATTTTTAGGCAGAATTATAAAACGCCCCCTATAGTAGAGACCTCATCGGAGGAAATATACACAGGAGAGAGTCGCAGTAGATCATTAAGCAGCTTGCAAGTTGTCTTGGATGATTAGGGGCACCACAAAAGCTACATATACATGTTGGAGGATAAAAGTGTGAGGTTTTTATTAAATTGATAATAAGCTTTTTCCTCTAAAATTAACTGCCCCTCATATAAATTATTTGTTGCTGTTTTTGGTGGAACTTAAGATTCTGCAGTCCTACAGATGTCAAGTGATTTTAATCTATATTTAATAACAACAAGCAGTTAATGTAAAAGCTGCTTAGTAGCTCACTCTGTGCCTTACATGATTCAAGAGGTGTTAAAGATTCAAGGACCAGTGATGTATAGACCATAAAAGAACAGAGGCTTAGCAATATTAGCAATATTTTCAGAATTATAACAGCAGTGCCCTGCTTGAATCACTAGTTCCCTGGTTTTTAGTCTGTCTTATTTTTCACTTTTGGTTGAAATAAATTACTACATACTACACAATACTACTTTTTGTCTGAATTATCCACCCAGCACATGTGTTTTGCTTGTAACATCAGCACATGGCTTAAGATGGATTGGAAACCTGGTATACAGTAAAACTACCTCTATTTTCACTATAAGAACTCTTGCCATGTTTTTTTTTTCCCTTCTGGCTTCTGAATCTAAAAGTAAGTGTCTTTTAAATAGAGAAACCAGAGAAGGATTAAATATTTTCTAAGATACAATGGAGGAAGTTTTATAAAATCCTGAATATGTGTATGTGACTTCATATGTACATTAAGGGCCTCACCCACTGCACGTGGATAAAAAAAATCAATGTGTGGTCCTGTACGTCCTATGTATTTTGGAAACGGCTCTACATTTTTTAGAGCGGTTTCCAAAATACTATTGGAATTGAGTATGCCCCAGCCTGGATCTTTCAGTTCTGATCTCCATGAATTATCTAAAAATGTGTCTTTATGCTATTTAGTATGCACGTATAACAGCACACCTTGTTAGCATTCAAGCAAAACAAGTCCTCAATGATGTTTGTGCCTACCCACATTTAAATTTAGTTGGCAAGTGGAAATAGTATAGGTTGTTCTCCGAACTGCTATTTCCCTTGCATCTGATAAAGTCTAAAAAGCTAACTTCTCTTTTGGACAAGCTGTTATATTTTTAGCATGTCACTGCTTTTTGAAATCTTACACACCTAAGAATATATGATTTGACATACTGGGTTCAAACCAAAGGTGCATCTAGCCCAGTATTCCGGATTCCAAATGTGGCCAATCTAGTTCACAAGTACCTGTCAGGATCCCAAAAAGGTAGTTACATGCCATGCTGTTTATTAGAAACATAGAAAAATGACAACAGAAAAAGACCACATGGCCTATCTAGTCTGTCCTTCCATATCAACAACTACAACAGTCCCCTTTTTTCCTTTAGAGATCATCTGTGTTTGTCCCATGCTTTTTTGAATTCAGATACTGTCTTCATCTCTACCACCTCCACTGGGAGATTATTCAATGGATCCACCACTCTTACCGTAAATAAATATTTCTGCATATCACTCCTAAATCTATCCCCTTTCACCCTCATCCCATGTCCCCTCGTAGCAGAACTTGCTTTCAATCAAAAGATATTCTCTCCCTGTGCATTTATGCCACGGAGGTATTTAAATGTCTCAATAATATTACCTCTATCCCGCCTTACCTCTAAGGTGAACAAATTAAGATCCTTTAGTCTGTCCTCATATGCTTTATAATGAAGACCACTAACCATTTTAGTAGCCACCCTCTGTACTGACTCCAGACTGTTTATATCCTTTTGAAGGTGTGGCCTCCAGAATTGCAGACAATACTCCAAATGAGGTCACATCAAAGACTTATACAGAGGCACTATCATCTCCTTTTTTCTGCTAGCCATTCCTCTCCCTATGCACCCAAGCATCCGTCTAGCTTTTGCTGTCACCTTTTCTACCTGTTTAGCTACTTTAAGATCATCAGACACAACCACGTTGAGGTCCCACTCTTCTTTAGTGGACAAATGTACTTCACCACCTATACTATATTGCTTCCTTGGATTGCTGCAGCCCAAATGCATGACCTTGCATTTTTTAACATTAAATCCCAGCTGCCAAATTCCAGACCATTCTTCAAGCTTATCTAGATCCCTCCTCATGTTATCTACATCTTCCTGGGTGTCTACTCTATTGCAGATTTTGGTATCATCCTCAAAGAGGCAAACCTTACCTGACAGCCCTTCTGCTATATCACTAACAAAGATGTTAAAAAGAATCGGACCAAGGACAGATCCTTTGGGCACACCACTGGTAACTTCCTTCTCCTCAGAGTGAGTTCCATTTACCTGTACCCTTTATTGCCTCCCACTCAACCAATTTCTAACCCAAGCAGTAACATAAGGGTCCATCCCTAGGGTGCTCAGTTTGTTTATAGGTCGCCTGTGAGGAATGGTGTCAATCGGCTTTATTGAAATCTAAATATACCATATCTAGGGCTCTCCCTCGGTCCAACTCCCTGGTCACTATAGCTTTCCCCAGTCCATTTCAATACTGATTTATAGACTTTTCCTCCAGGAACTTGTCCAAATCTCATTTTTTAAAAATACAGCTACACTAACATATTTTAATACATCCTCCAGCAACTAATTCCAGAGCTTAATTATGCGTTCAGTGAAAAAAAATATTTTCTCCGATTAGCTGTAAATGCACTACTTTGTAGCTTCATTGCGTGTCCCCTTGTCTTTGTACTTTCCGAAGCTATAAAATATTGATTTGTGTTTTTACCTGTTCCACTGCACTCATTATATTATAGACCTCTTATCATATCTCCCCTTCAGGCTGAATTGCTTTTTAAGCCTTTCCTGATATGGGTCTACTTCCATCCCCTTTATCATTTTGGACAACCTTCCCTGTACCTTTTCTAATTCTGTTACATCTTTTTTTAGAGGAGGAGACTAGAACTGCACACAGTAGTCAAGGTGTGGTCGCACCACAGAGAAATAAAGAAATGGAGGGGGCCTGCCTTCAGAGTTGCAGCGCCGGTGTGGTAGAATAAAGCTTCACATCCTGATGCGGCAGGAGTTAGGTAAAAGGACATTTTTGGAAATGTCTGAAGACGTTTTTGTTCCCCAGTTAGGCTGTAAAGAGGGAGGGGGCAAATGGATGAGTGGGGGCCAGTCTGTTTTGTTATTTTGTATTTTCCCTATATTAGGTTTTATTTAACAGGTTCTTATTGAAAATCCTTTAGAATGCTGTATATAGTAGCCGTATATAAATACTTTTAAATAAAAAAACAAATAAATAAACAAATTCTCCATTCTTTTCCTTATAGTTCTAGCATTTGTTTCTTTTTCTTGGCTGCCACTGCACAGTGAACAGAGGATGTCAATGTATTATCCACAATGATGCCTAGATCCTTTTCCTAGATGAATCTAGAATCTTGCATCATGTAGCTACAGTTTGGGCTGTTCTTCCCTAAGTGCATCACTTTGCACTTGTCCAATGAAACATATGAAATAACTTTAAAAAATACGTACAATCAAATGAAAATACTCTTAAAACTAAACTATCAGGGTAAAAAAACAGTTAAAAATGATGCATTGAACACCCCAAAAGCCTGAGAGATATAAAACCTAACAGATAGCCTAACTTCTTCAAGCAGATCATTTCAAAGCTTAGGTCTGGCACACAACACAGTTCTTTCTAGAATTTTCTTTCCATAGCTCTAGAGAAAACAGGGGAAAATGTGAAACCCCTGAACCTGAGATTTTAACAACCATGTTGGATTGTAACAAGGCTAGGGGCTGCTCCAGAGTTAAAAATAGCATTATTCTTTAAGTCATTGTGCTTGAAATTATCACCTTAAAGCAGATGGCTTTCAGTTTTAATTCAGAACCCAGCAGATAGGTTTTAAATTTAAACTGAAAGCTATCATAGAGCTTTCTGGTTAAATTTAAAACCCAGCAAAGAGCTGCTAGTTTAATTTTAATACTCAGTCAGGGCCTAGTATCAGTAAAGAGCTTTAATTTAAATCAAATCAGAGTCTAACTTAGCATAAAAGGAAAAGCAAGGTCAGTTTTCTTTGAGCAATAAATTGTTTCTAAGACCTTTACAAAGAAGCCTTCTAGATAGGGGGCAAGAGACCTGTGAAATTGTTTTAAATAGGTGTTAAAGCCAAGTGACAGATCAAAGGGGCATTTTGAAAGACTCCCTCTATCAAAGCAATGGCTGTGTGAATCACCTAGGAAATTGGTCACAGATTACCTTAGAAGCACAAGACAGGGTACTGTGTAGCAGCCAACAGTCTTCTTTCCCTCCCTCCCTCCCTGACTCCCATCCACCCCTGGGATAATTGTAGCTTTATAGGTGCTTAAACCTCTTAAAGGGGAGGAGGTGCCCATATTTACTCTCAGGTGCAGCTATTTATCCTCATCAGCCATACATTAAGGACCTGAGATTAATTAATCTTGAGGTGAACAAAGTCCATTAAATGTATTCAGAGTCATTCTGAGGCAAGAATAGTGGGGATGGATGTCCCCGCTATTTGGGCCCTCTTCAGACCCAACTAACTTCCCTGCACATTGTACGGGGAAGTTAGATGGGGTCAGGAAAGGCGGAGCAGGGGTGGCATTAGGGCGGGCAGTGGGTGGTCGGTGGCCCTGGATGTACAGGGCCATTTCCAATGTTGGCCCTGTATGTCAGGGGCAGGAGATCTGAATGAGGAAATTATTCCACCTCTGAGGTGAAATAAGCTCCCCTAGTCGGGTGGTTGGGCTGGCCTGGGGCCCAAAAGAAGCAGCAGGGGGCAGAGATAATTCCCCACAGCCCGACTCTGGCCTTGGGAGGCCAGATGAGGGGTCAGGCTATGGGGAATGTACTTTTTGGTCTGGCAGCCAGTGATTGCAGCTTTTGAACGGAGCCGCGGTGCCATGGCAACCGGACATCATGGCGCAGCAGCTCCATTCAAAAGCCCTGACTGAGTTATCCAGGCAAGGCCTGTACATGCAGGCCAACCTGAATCATAGTCCCAGTCTGCAGGTACAGGCCTGGACAAGATTCTGATCCCATAGGGCCAGACGTTCCCCGTGGGATGAGAATCCCAGCTAACTTTGTGCGTCCGGTTCCGAACGGCGCACAAAGGATCGGGATGTCCAGGACTGAATCAGCTCCATTAGGTATAACTTCCCCAGAAAACCTAAGTAAGTAAACAACTTAAATACCTAAACACAGCCTTAAAACTAAGATGCAGACTGCAGTCCAGCAGCGAGATGGGGGCTTTCCAGTCTTTTGCATCGAGTGTCACATGTATGATTTTCTCCAACTTGGTGAGGGGTCTTACATTTGCACTAGGTGCAAGGAGCTCTTTGCTATCAGGGAATGAGTCCGATCTCTGGAGGCTAAAGTAGCAGACTTGGAGGACATAAGGAAGACAGAGAGGTACATAGACAAGACCTACAGGGATGCAGTACTGAAGTCCCACCTCCAGTCTGGCAGCATCCCTGTTGCCATGGAGGAAAGAGGTCACATGACAGGAGAGCATCACCCTGGTATAGCAGGAAGTGATTCTGTAGCTAGGTCCCATCCTCCAGGTGATGTAAAACCCTCTCGCACCAAGGAGGTTTCTCCAGAGCCACGTGCCCATGAGAAAAGGGTTAGGACAGCCATTATACGTAGTTGGTGATTCGATCATTAGGCATGTAGATAGCTGGGTGGCTAATGGACATGTGGATTGCCTGGTAACATGCCTTCCAGGTGTGAAGGTAGCGGACCTCACGCACCACCTACATAGGTCTTAGATAGTGCTGGGGAGGAGTCTGCTGTCTTGGTACATGTTGGTACCAATGACATAGGAAAGTGTGGTAGGGAGATTCTGGAGGCCAAATTAGGCTTTTAGGTAGGACATTGAAATCCAGAACTTCCAGGGTAGCATTCTCCAAAATGCTTCCTGTTCCACAGACAGGACCCAAAAGGCAGGCAGAGTTCTGGAGTCTCAATGTGTGGATGAGATGGTGGTGCAAGGAAGAGGGTTTTTGATTTTTTAGGAACTGGGGAAAAGAGGGGCTTTTCCAAAGGGATGGGCTCCACCTTAACAGGGATGGAACCAGGCTGCTGGCATTAACCTTTACAAAGGAGATATAGCAACTTTTAGATAATAAGGGAAATCCGACAGTCGCTCAAGAGCGCATGCTTTGGAACAATGTATCCTTGAAGGATACTAGCAAAAGGCATATTGAAAGATCTATTTAAAGAAATACTTGCCATTCAATTTCTGATTAAGAGAATATGCCCTTGAGTACAGAGCAGATAGAGCTTAAACATTACCAATTAACCCTGCCTACTGATAACCAGATTAATATGAATAAAATACAGCCTCTAAAATGCTTGTATGCAAATGCTAGAAGTCTAAAAAATAAGATGGGAGAGTTAGAATATATAGCACTAAATGAGAGGTTAAATATGATTGCTATCTCAGAGACATGGTTGAATTGCCAAGTGGCGCCAACACCCTGATGCACCATATCCTCTGTTCCATTAAGGACTTGGTCCAAAACAGTTTCCCCTCTTGTTGGTTTATGAGCCAACTGCTTCAAGAAAAAAAATGACTGCATCTCCCTAGCATGTCCTGCTGTGACACTGACCCAGTCAATACCAGAGTAATTGAAATCACCCATTATTGCTATGTTGTAACTTTTGTTAGCTTCCCTGATTTCTTTTAGCATTTTTTAAATCATCCATCCATCAGTCTCTTCATTCTGACAAGGCGGTCGGTAGTACACCCCCAGTACCATTGCGTTCCCCTTTTAACATGGAATTTCTGTCCATAGAGATTCTACAGTGCATTTTGTTTCCTGCAAAAAAACTTTAATCCTGTGTGACTCAATGCCCTCTATAACATAGGGTTGATCAAACTGGTGGAGGGATTGCACTCTCTCATTGCGATATAGTTTGTACCTAGGTATCACAGTGTCCCATTGGTTGTCCTCCTTCCACCAGGTCTCTGAGATGCCAATTATATCTAACCTTTCATTTAGTGATATATATTCTAACTCTCCCATCTTATTTTTTAGACTTCTAGCATTTTAGGATTGTTTTCTAAGGAAGCTAAAAGCCCGAGTTTAAAAAATGACTTCCTAACACTCTTACTGATGTGTACATTGAATGAAAGCTCATTATCCAGTAAAACACTTAGATATTGAATTTCTGAGGCAATAATGATGTTATGACCATCAATCACCCAAATGTTAGGCACTACCAAATTAGGCCTGTATTGGATGACCATTAATTCCATTTTCTTCAAGTACAGGGAAACTTCCTGAAAAGACAGCCAACCTGCAACTGTTTTAATACACTTTTTCATCTGTTTTAATGCTTCCAAAACGTTTCCTGGAAAGAACTCAATGTCATCTGCATAACTCATTTATTACATTTTTTATATACCGCCCTTTGTGGGGCATACAGAGTGGTTTACATAGTTAAAAATAAGGTGACAAAAGTAGAAAGGAAAAAGAACTCCAATGTGTGATAGGAAAGGAGACAATGAACAACAAACCAAACCAAACCAAATGACCAAATATCCCTTTTGCTACAGTTTTTAATTAACATTTTCACACACACCCGTGGAGCCCGATTCCCTAAGGGGCACGTCCAGGCCATCCTGATGGCCCTGAGCAGAACTGGCCCTTTTGGATCCCATTCTGAACCATGGGGGCAAAACTTTCCCGTGGCAGTCCAAATTAGGCCCAAGGATGGCACGGAGTTCCTCTTCTTTTGATGTGGGGACATCATCCCCATGGAAGCACATGTGTGGCGTACTCCAGGACCCCGATTATCCACCACCCATGCCCAATGGGAACAGCTAGTGCCCCAATCAGGCGGCAGGGACCCACATTCACCATGATCTGACTCTGGGGGAGGGGGGGAGTTGGAGGGCAGTATCAGGGGGGCAGCCTGTTCTTATTTCACCACCGAAGTGAAATAAGCAGGCCATCCCCCTGGTGATCCCCAGATGTACAGAGCCAACAATGGAATCGGCCCTGTATGTCCAGGGGTCGAACCTGCTGACGCCCCAGCCACACTGCGCTCCATCATGCCCACATCATCCACTGCACACACAGCAGAGAGGCAGGCAAAGATCGGGGCCTTAGCCTATATTCCTCAAAGCAGGATAAACATTTTTAAAAAGGACAATG
Organism: Ichthyophis bannanicus; assembly: GCA_033557465.1. Taxonomy (NCBI): domain Eukaryota; kingdom Metazoa; phylum Chordata; class Amphibia; order Gymnophiona; family Ichthyophiidae; genus Ichthyophis; species Ichthyophis bannanicus. The sequence goes on along the minus strand of CM066036.1, from coordinate 545,195,866 downwards.
AAAATTCATATGAGAGCCAATTCATTTGCTTCAAGCTCTCTTGTTTCATCATCAGTCCAGATTTCATATATAATTCATAACATGTATCCGGCACCACAAATTCATTCAACTTATTTTATTACTGATTCATAATATCCTCCGATACATCACGTGTTTTGAAGAACTATATCTTCTGCATCAAGGAATTTCACTGCTTTATGGTCCCTGCTTTATACTGGAGTTTCTTATGTGCGCGTCTGAAAGCAGAACAAAATGGAACCAGCATTTAAAACATAAAACATGAATTCAACAGCCAAAGACTGCCATTCCACTTATATATTCAACCCTTTAGGGGCTATTAAAGCTATTTTAAATAAGAAAGATTGTTCCATATAGTTTAATGCATGTTCCTCATCGCCTCCCCATATAGGATTCTCTACAGTGATCCAAAACTCGCCAATTAAGATCCTCAACTGTAGTATGTTGCTTAAGTAGCCAATGTTCCACCAATGGAGCAGACATTGATTTTGTCATGATCCCACAATGTGTTTATTAAGTCACAAAACAAATCTTTTGTGTAGTGTGATCCAAATATAACAATGAACAAGGGCGGAGAATTGTATACACAAGTGAAGAGTTACCATCTGTCTAATGATGGGATGACTTCACATCATTCATTTCATCATATATTCACACCAATTGCATTTAGTACAACACATGTGCTCTGGTGACTCAAGAGTCAATAGATGGTTCAAATTTATATTTATATTTCAATAGCTCACAAAATATATTCTTTTAAAAAAGCTGACAGTGCTGAACATGGAGGAACACCATGGCCATAGGGGAAAAAAAAGTGTCAATTAGATATCTTGTCTCCATTCTGAACACACTTGATATCTGCCATTTGGAAGGCTGGGCATCCAAATGGCAGATGAAATTTAATGTGGACAAGTGCAAAATTATACACCCAGGAAAGAACATGCCCAAACTATGGTTACACGATGCAAGGTTCCACATTAGGAACCACCACCCAGGAAAACGATTTAGGTGTCATCGTGGATAATATTTTGAAACTCTCTACTCAGTGTGCAGCGGTGGCCAAGAAAGCAAATAGAATGCTAGGAATCATAAGGAAAGGAATGAAGAATAAAACCAAGGATTTTATAATGCCTCTGTATCATTCCATGGTGCGACCACACCTTGAATATTGTGTGCAATTCTGGTCGCCGTATCTATAGCGTTATTAGAAAAGGTACAGAGAAGAGCCATCAAAATGGTAAAGGGGATGGAAGGGTACCCCTATGAAGAGAGGCTAAAAAGGTTAGGGCTCTTCAACCTGTAAAAGAGACAGCTGAGGGGAGATATGATAGAGGTCTATAAATTAATGAACGGAGTGGAACGGGTAAACATAGATTGATTGTTTACGTCAACAGAATATAGAAAGACTAGGGGACATGCAATGAAGCTACAGGGTAACCTATTTAAGACTACTAAGAGAAAATATGTTTTTCACTCAACGTGTAATCAAACTCTGGAATTTGTTACCGGAGGATGTAGTAAAAGCTGTTAGTGTAGTTGGGTTTAAAAAAGGTTTGGACAAGTTCCTGGAGGAAAGTTCCATAAACCATTATTAAAAGAGACCTGAGATATCACTGCTTGACCCAATACAACCTGTGTCGTTTGTGGAAACTGATAGGTACTTTTGACCTAGATTGGCCACTGTTGGAAACAGGATACTGGGCTTGATGGACCTTGGTCTGACCCAGTATGACATATCTTATGTTCTTATGATATTTAATGCTGGCAGGTAGCGCTATTACAGTGACCTGCCACTGGTGCTGAATTTTAAACCTGGAAATTCAATACTGGGATCATATCCGGGCTCTGGCATTGCTGCCAAGCTTACTGGACAGCGGCGGTATTCAGTTGCTGCCTGTTTAGATTCTGTGGCGAAAGGTAAGCCAGTGTTTACCATACCTGACTGCTACTACTAATGATCATTTGTACATTACTACAAGGCAGACTCAACACTGTACAGACACATATAAAAGATGGTGTCTGCTCTTCAGAGCTTACAATCTAGTTGGCAGACAACACAACAGCTATACACAAGGGGAATGGTAAGGAAACACATAGGAGACTAAGTGGATCATGATCCAAAAGCGGCCTCGAAGAGGCGAGTTTTTAGCCTGGATTTAAAAAGGCCAGAGATAAAGCCTGACCTACAGACTCAGGCAGTTTGTTCAAGGCATAAGGAGCAGCAAGGTGAAAGGAACAAAGTCTGGAGTTGGCAGTAGAAGAAAAGGGCACAGATAGAAGCAACCTGCCAGAAGAGCAGAGCTCCTGAGGGTTGTCATCACGTATCACTAACCAGGCAGAGACTCAAGAATCACCACTGCCTAGTTAGCAATGTGGGCTGCCCTGGAATGCCCCCGGCACACCCCGATGCTAACCGGTTAGCACTGGGGCATGCAGTGGTGGCACCCATGGATATTCAGCAGCACTAACTGTGGTAGCGCGGAAAGAACTGTGGTGCCTGCTGATCCTGGTATCACGGATCCCCAAGGTAAATCCAAGGGGAGGAGAGATAACGATCGGGTAGCTGGAATTCCTACCTGTGGATTAGGAGGGTGGGGGGGGGGGGAGTGGGAAGGAAGGACGGCCGACTGACTAGCCGGGCTTGGATCATGTAGGAGGGTGCACCAATTCTCTCCAGACTGTTCCCTGATGGGGATCAGGATATGTCTGGGGGGTGGATTGGTGCTGAAGGGAGGGGAGGGAAGGCACAGTTTTAAATATTGTCAGTGTCATGGATCTGCACAGACAATATTGTTGGCTCAGGGTGTTGGGGGCTGCGATGAGTACTACCACGATCACCTGGGCAGTATTTCCATGTTAGCCCAGCAGTAGCAGCTAACATGGTTTAGTAAATATGCCCCTAAAAATAACAAAAAAAATTAAACATGCAGCCTAATGTGCTATTATAAAATGGCACAATAAAAAATTCTTCAATAATGCAGTTCAAAATAATTTCAAATATACATGTTTCCTGCAGTGGTACTAACTGAGCCAAATCCCATCTTTCTTTTCTATGTGCATAGTGAAACATTGAAGAAATTACTTATCTGAAAAAAAAAATCTTCAAGGGCTTTCGAAATCAGCAGAGAGACATCTACCGAAGGAAAAGCAGTCTGATCCCATTTCAGATTTAGCCTCTGACCTGGCCCAAGGTTTTGCCTTTTACAGCTTCTCTGTGATAATCTCAGCCACAGTTCATATTAAAAAAAAAAAAGCCCAAAGGATTCTGTCCAACATGAGATTGTTTTTAATGCGTGTTATCATTTAATTATCTTTATACCAGAAGCCTCTTTAAGAATTGTAAATTTGAAGACAGACAGACATTCTTGATCGTAACTTAGGAAGTCAATGAGATACATTTGTCAGCGTCAACTACAAGCGCTGACACTGTATATTTCAGTGTAGGTCCACATACTTTTCGAACTCTGCAATTTAAAAAACACTTGCTGGACTATGACTATTAATCAGTTTTACAAGATCTATTTAAAGAAATACTTGCCATTCAATTTCTGAATTTAGATCACTGTGACTAAAGTCTGCCATGCAAAAATATTATGTTGCTCACTTTGGCTTAAAATCCCTAAAATATCACTCCTTCATGTATAATGTTCCACAATTAAATATTTTAAAAATCAATAATTTTGTGTGCAGCTTGGATCCAGTGTGGCATCAAAGAAGCTCTTTAATTCAGTGTACAAATAGAGTAACAATGCTCAGTTATTGCTCTTAATATTTCTTAAATGTTTTTGCCAATATAGATTAATTTACAAGAATATATACAGTATGAGGATCATTTTAAAAAGTTTAGTCATGATTTGGATGTCTGCAGACATGCATGTGGACCTCAAAATCATGGACACATCTCCATTGCTATTCCACAAATGACGTTCGCAGACGTCTTCAGTGCAGGGATGTCCAGGTAGGCAGAAGGGTGTGGCAGAGGCATGTCTGGGGAGCAGGCTGGCCCAAGAATTTCTGCTGCCCTAGGCAGAAACCCCGGCCTTGCCACCCCCCCCTGACGCTACCCCCCTCCAAGTTGCTGATGGTGCCATCTAGGGAGGGGGAGGTGGGCAGCACCATTATTTCCAAAAGCGGTGGCTTTTTGCCGCCACTTTTGGAAATACTGTCGCTGCCCACCTCCCCCCTAAACACAATTGGCAACAGCTGGGAGGGGTGGTGAAGTTGACCATGTGTCCTACTGCTGCTGCCTAGCGCACCCAGGCTGGCTGCCCTAGACAGCCGCCTAGCTCACCTGGTGGACGGTTTGGCCCTGCTGGAAGTGGCAGTGTACATACATGTCTCTGTTTGATCTCAGAAACAATGGAGCCGTCTGCAGGCATGTCGATATCTTACAAGCATTTAGCCAAGCCTTTCGTAAAATATTGTTTATCATTTATTGTTTATTTACACTTGCTATACCGCCCTTTGTTGGGGGACACCAAAGTGATTTACAGATTAAAAATCAAAAGGAAAAGAACTACAAAGTCACATAACAAGAAAGAGGAGAAATTGCAAAAGTTCATTTAGAGGTTAAGGGAGTTATTTTAAAAGCCCTATTCATGATGTAAACATGTCAGTGCAGTCAGAAAAGCATGCATGTGTAGATGGTAATTTCAGAAAGGCTGTACTGCACATTTCCATCCCAGACATGTCCACATTTTCCAAGGCATGCTGGCAGTGTCTGCATCTGCATGCCCACAACGTATTTTACAAACACCTTGAGACGTAGAAGGTAGTAGCCCTAAACATGTCAAACTGTACCTGTTATAAAGCACAAATAAGCAGGGGACTTTGCTATCTTTTTGGACCAGTTGTGTCATTGGCGATTGGAGAAGCTTGGCTTCAGAATCATTGGATTGACTGTCATCTATGCCCATGCAGGTGTCTTTTGAGTGACCCCTTTTGTCCCTTTATTCTATCCTGTGCCTGTCTCTAGTACAGCCCCCCAAATCTTCTCACCGCCAACTCCCAGACCCTTACCCCCCCCCAGCCTTGCAAATCCCATACACCCCGTGTATCCCATCCTGGCTTTTGATGTATCAGTTTTCCAGTTGCCAAGGTGCCCTGTGCCTATTGTCTGCCTTGCTGTAACTCCATGCTTCTGTGTCGGTCCCTGCTGCTTGTCTCTTTGTGTCTGCATGTCTTCTTGTCTGTGTGTGTGATTGCAAGTGTCTGGGGAGGTGAGTGTATGTAGGATTGCGAGGAGGTATCTGTGCGGTAATGAAGGTGCTGGTGGTGGATGTTACTGGTTGCTGGTGGATAGAGCAACATCCATAGATTAAACAAACACATTTTTTTCCACTGGCCTTGCTGCACGAGGGACAGCAGTAGCCCGAAACCCAATTCATGGACCTCATGGATAAGCAGTACCTCACTAGGTTACACTTTATTAAAGTGCCATCACTATCTCTGCAGGAAGCTAGAGCCACTCCTCTGCTCCGCCACACATATGGGCCGGCCCATGTCCTTCCATCTCAAGATCACTACAGTTCTCACTTTCCTAGTCACTGGCTATTTTTCAATCTGTTTTGGCTGCCACTGTGGGCCTAAGCTAATCAGCTGTATCATTAAGCATCTCCCTGTTCTTGAGAGCCTTTCTACCCCACACAGCTGAATATGAAGCTTTCCCACAGACCATACAGCAGAGGCAACAAATCATGATACAATTCCATGAGGTGGCTGGATTCCCATCAGTGTTGGATTGCACACGTAGCTCTCAGGCCCCCACAAGGAACGGAGGCCACCTACTGGAACAGAAAGGCATTCCACTCTCTCAACATGCAGGGCATGTGCATTGTGCTGTATGAAATAATGGTTCTTTTTTCCTAGATTTCTAGGATCCTGCCATGATGCCTATATCCTCAACCAATCTGGAACCTATGAAAGGTTTGAGAGAGGTAAGATAACCGGTAGATGGCCACTAGGTAAGCTGTATACCCACACCCCAATCTCACACCCAAATAAATACATGCATGGACCTCCATATTTCAGATCATGCTGCCATCTCTTTTTCATCCTCCATATTTCAGATCATGCTGCCATCTCTTTTTCATTACATGTCACTACGCGAGATGATCCTCCCCGAGCTTGGTTTTTTGATAGATCCCTACTAGATCAAAAAGATTTTCAGGTTGACATAAAGGCCGCTATCCAAGATTATTTTCATTTTAACTCACCCCATGACACAGCGAGCTGGGCTTGGTGGGAGGGTTTTAAGGCATCTATCCGTGCATCTATAACCAGCTATCAAATTCGACAGGGGAAACAAAGAAAGCAACACTTACTGATTCTAGAGCAACAGATACAGGCTGGGGAGCGTCTCCTCACGTCCCGTACTGATCCATGTATTTTACTCCGTTTACAACGCCTTCGTTTTCAATACAATCAGCTTTTGTATACTGCTGCTGCTAAAAATATTGAATCACAACAAGGGATGTATTACCGGGAAAATAACCATGCTGGCAAATTGTTAGCAAATGCCCTGAAAGGTCAAAAAGAAGCCAAGCGTGTTACCGCTCTCCGTAATCCGTCGGGGGGGGGGGGGGGGGGCTTGGTCACTAAAGATACAGAAATCTTAGAACTCTTTCATGATTTTTATACTCGGCTTTATCAATCTGAATGTGATTTTGAGCCAGAAGTATTTGAACGATTACTCTCAGGGGTACAACGACCGACCCTATCTGACGAAGATAGAGAGGCCATGGACAAACCATTCACTTTATCAGAAATTCATTCTGCTATCAAGAGATGTGCCACAGGTCGAGCTGCAGGCCCAGACGGTCTCCCTACTGAATTCTACAAAACCTTTAACGCTGACTTAGCTCCAGTTTTGAAACTTTATTTTTCTGCTCTGGCCGAGGAGGGCTCTCCTTCTGGGTCCTTTTCAATGGCAAATGTAGTAGTTTTTGAGAAAGAGGGGAGAGATCCGCAACTAACAGCTAATTATCGTCCAATTTCCCTCCTAAACGCGGACTATAAAATATTTGCCACCATTCTCTCCACCCGGCTCTCTGATAGGATGTCTACTTTAATACACCCAGATCAATGCGGTTTCATTCCCGGTAGATCAACTGCTGACAATGCTCGGACTCTATGTCATGTACTAACTACCGCAGTTAATCTTGATCGACCATTGGTTGGCCTCTCACTTGATGCTGAGAAGGCCTTTGATCGCTTAGAATGGCCCTTCCTGTTTGCAACTCTCCGCTGGTACGGATTCGGAGAAGGTTTTCTCCGTTGTCTCCGCACCATGTATGCACAACCTACAGCCAGTATCTGTGCTAATGCTTTAAAGTCTCTGCCATTTCCCCTTCAACGCGGCACTCGCCAGGGATGCCCACTGTCTCCGCTTCTTTTCGATCTTGCACTCGAACCCTTAGCTTTACTAATCCGGCAATCGGAGGAGATTCATGGAGTCCCCTTCTCTCATAGGGAAATCAAAATTTCAGCATATGCTGATGACCTTATGCTCTTTGTCTCTCTAGACTCAGTGCCGGCTGTCCTAGAGCAAATTGGTAAATATTCGCAACTCTCGGGTTATAAGATAAATTGGACCAAATCGGTAGCCTTTCCACTAAATCCTCTGATTCATCAGGCAGATATGCAATCCTTTCCCTTTTTATGGCAACCTCGCATGGTCAAATACCTTGGGGTTCACTACTGCTCTCCTTTGGAAGACGCTATCTCCTTTAATGCCAAAGACTTAACCTCTAAAGTCCGGGCGCTTACTCACCGTTGGACTCCTTTAACACTTACCTGGTGGGGTCGCCTAGAAACCATAAAAATGATGATTGTTCCTAAAGTGAATTACATTTTAGAAATGTTGCCCTGTCTCCTACCTCGACGTACATATAAGGATTTAGAGGGTCTTCTGACTAGATACTTATGGCAAAATAAGACACCTAGGATAGCGAAGCATAAATTGCAAGCAGATAAGGAAAATGGGGGTGTTAGATTCCCTGATTTCCTGAAATATCACCACTCTTTTCTTCTCAAACAAGGCGCTCGTTGGCTGGAAGATCTAGCACCGAGTAGACCTGTGTGGCTAGACATAGAGGAGGACCTTTGCAAACCGATTCCTCTTACTTATCTCCCTGGTATGACTCTCCCATCAGACTCCCACTATCCACCAATGCTTTTAGACACTTTAGGTGCCTTTAATACTCTTATGCAATCTCTAGACTCCCGATTCTGTCCGTTAGACACACTCCCGCTTTGGTACAATACTCGATTTCAAATACAAAATAAACCGATGGCGTGGAGCCCCTGGTACACTAGGGGCATTTGGATCCCTAACCAGTTGTTCCATGATGGTCGCTGGAAAACTTTTAGCGAATTGCAAATTGAATTTGGTCTCCCAGCGAAACACTACTTTCAGTTGGTGCAACTACAGCATTGTCTTCGGAGTGCTAAGGTGCTCCCGCCATCGGAATCCCATACCCAGGGTTTGTCGGAGACTATCCGATCTATCGGGAGTTCACCGGGTGTAGCATCTAACTTTTACAAAACCTTATGTAATGCTGTAAATAGAGGTACCCCTATAGCACAGAAAGCATGGGAGCGGGAACTGCATGTAACTTTGACCCCGGAGCAATGGAGCCTCGTCTGGAGTAGAGTGACACGGGTCTCCCGATCCGCCTCACTCACTCAGACACTCTTCTTTCTAGCCCACCGGTGTTTCTATACTCCTGACAGATTAGCCAAATGGAACACCTCCCAGGGCAATAGATGCTGGACATGCCAAGCGGCCATTGGTTCATTAACTCATGTTATGTATGAATGTCCCGCACTACAGTATTACTGGCGTCGGGTCTGGGGTCGTATCCAATCTATTTTGCACTTTCAAGAGCCCCTTTCTTGGAGGATAGTGGGACTCCGCTCAGCTGCGGGGATCCCCTCTCTTCCAAAATCGGCTTACTTCCTTTTAGACTTTATGCTGGGCATCGCTATTTCCCTAATTACGAAATACTGGAAAAATAGCTCCCATCTGAGCCCCAATGAATGGTGGAATCATGTCTGTCTCTATGGTAAATATGAACAACTACCTCGTATGTTTGCTTCTTCCGTTCAGACCCCCCATCATCTGTCTAAATGGAAGATGCTCAATGACTATGTTCACAATGCTAAATGCTCTCATCTGACTGTTTAACTTTGTATAAATCTCTGTCACGTGATCATTCTGTATCGCAGATACTATTTATGCTCATTTTCATGTACGATCACTGTTGTTTGGAAGCGCTCACATGCTGATACTGTCCGTTTAGAGAAGAAGCATGGGGGTGGGGGGTAATGGGGTTTGCTTTTCCTTATTGTATACTTGTTTTGTCTCCTTTGGTGTGTTGTTTCTTTTGTTTGTTGCAAAATGAAAATAAAAGTTTTAAAAAAAAAAAAATACATGCATGGAACAACTCTCATTCCCTGAGAGATACAGCACTTGGCAGACAGAAGCCGGGTGTTTCATGTGGTTGGTCCACAAGTCCAAGTGCCAAACCCAACAGTGTGTCCCTTCTTCCACTTTCACTGCAGGTGACAGAAGCTACCCATTAAGAACTTGGCTCATGACCTAATTATGATACCGCAGACGTAGGCAGAAGAGCACTACAACAGGGCACACAGGCACAGACAGGCAATCATAGAGAAAAACTTAGGCCAGCTCAAGAACTATTTCAGATACCTTTCCAGATCTGGGGGTGATCTGCTCTACACCCTGCTAAGGTATGTGAAAGCTTCATGGCCTGCTTAATGCTCCACAATTGCTTAGTGGTGCCGACAACCCTGCCAGAAGAACAGAACACTGCAAATGAAGACCAGGACGCTGATGCAAAACTCACACAGGATGGGGAGACTGGACAACAATACCAATGAGGGGTATCTGCAAGAAATGACCACATATACAGATACTTCATGTGAAGGTGAGTGTTTATGTATAAGTGTATATGATACAAAAGTGATGTGCATACCCCCATGCCCCCAGCACGCCTCCCCCATCAAGAGCAGCAGCTCTGTGCACTCATTCCCCTGGTACCCCCTCCCCCACTGTCAGCAGGAGTTCTGTGCATCCCTCCCCTCTCCAGAAATCAGTTTCCCTTCTCTTCAACATGCCCCATCAGCCTACCAAAGATGACCACAGAAAGATGCCCTTACTTCATTCCACATCCCCATTCCTGACCCTTGCCATATTGCATCTTACTCACAGCTCCAACCTTCTGACCCAGCCTGTATTGCGATTGGCTGATGACTTGCTCGACTCCAAGGAGCTGTCATCGTCATCAGCCAGCACAGCAAACTGCTGAGAGCCTTCATGGAAGGGGGGGAAGTGGGTGTTCCTCTCTTCCTTGGGGAATGAGTCTCAATACTGATAATGACAGCGGTGGCAGGCAAGCCGATGGTGATGCAGGTGGCTTCCTTGGAGGGGGGGGGGGGGAAGAGAGGGGTGTCCTTCCATAAATGTTCATCTACTGTACTTACTTCCCTAAATATGTAAGAAATGCTATACTGGATCAGACCAAGGTCCATCAAGCTCAGTATTCTGTTTTCAACAGTGGCCAATCCAGGTCACAAGTACCTGACAAGTTCACAAAAGGCACACAGGTTCCACAATGTCTGTCCTGGGGCAAGCAGTGGATTTCCCAGATCCTCTTTAATAATGGTTTATGGACCTGTCCTCCAGGAACGTGCCCAAAGCTTTTTTAATTCCAGTTACACTAACAGCTTTTACTACATCCTCTGGTAACGAATTCCAGAGTTTGATGATGTATTGAGTGAAAAAATATTCTCCGTTATTACTCTTAAATGAGTTGCATTGTAGCCTCATTGCATGTCCCCAAGTCTTTCTACTTTTTGATGGAATAAACAACCGATCTATGTTTACCCGTTCCATTCCATTCATTAATTTATAGACCTCTATCATATCTCTCCTCGGCCATCTCTTTTCCAAGAAGAAAAGCCCTAAACTTTTAAGCCTTTCCTCATTGGGGTATCCTTCCATCCCCTTTACCATTTTAGTGGCTCTTCTCTGTACCTTTTCTAATTCTGCTATATCCTTTTTAAGAAATGGTGACCAGAACTGCACACAATATTCAAGGTGTGGTCGCATCTTGGAACGATACAGATTACAATATCCTTGTTTTATTCTCCATTCCTTTCATTATGATTCCTAGCATTCTATTTGCTTTCTTGGCTGCCGCTGGACACTGAGCAGAGGATTTCAAAATATTATCCACAATGACATCTAAATCTTTTTCCTAAGTGGTAGTTCTTAATGTGGAACCTTGCATCGTGTAACCATAGTTTGGGTTGTTCTTTCCTAGACGCATAATTTTGCATGTCCACACTGGATGTTTAAATGGCAGATGAAATTTAGGGGTATGTTTACTAAACTGCGTTAGTGCAATTCACGTTAGGAGCCACATTAGTGGAAGGAAAGCCATAAAAGGACATGGGCGGTACATCGTAACCGCTAACGTGCAGTTGTGCGCGGTATTGCGCGCCGCGCAGCAACGATCGGTACTGCGCGTGCGCTACTGTGCGCAAGCGTAAGACAGCGCGCAGACACCCAAATACAGAAGCAGAGCTGTATCACAATGGTTACTACACAGACTGATGGTACAAGGGTCATGGGTTCGATTCCCCAGTGTGCCTAATGAATAAGGCTGGCTGAGGCATCATGTGTAACCCTTTGAAGGCCTACTATAATATTTTATTCCACATTCTGCAGCCGGGTAAATGTTTGCACATGTCAGGAAAATTGTACCCGTCGTACCCAATATGTTCCAATAGTGACGTTCCCTCTGGCATGGTCATGTATTATATACCATTTGATAGGAATATATAGGCAGAAGATGAGATCCCGAAAGTACTGTGCTTGGCCTGGAAAGGGTTAAGTAGTGGGCTGCGAGGAAGGTTACTTGTACCTGAATAGTGGCGTAAGCTAAGGTGCCACATAAGGCACCCTAGAGGGCACTCCATAGGGCACATTATAAAGTGCGCTGTCTGCCCAGGCACCCTATAATGTCCCCTATAGGACACCATATAAGGCACCTTATAAGGCGCTTTATAGGGCGCCGTATAAAGCACCCTATAGGGCGCCCTATGAGCCACACTAAGGGGACAGTACCTTGAGGGTGGTCCTGCTGGCAGAACTAATATACAATAAAAATAGACAATGCCTAAGACAGCCCCATTGATGAACCCCACTGTGGGTTCTGAACCCATGTCCTTTGGCTCCACAGGCAGTGAAGTAACCAGTGGGCTAGAGCTGCTGGCTGGCTACAGGAGGACTGCACGGCACCACACCCACATTCTGCTGTGATTACCAGGATAGGGGTAACCCACCCATACCCATGATGCACTGCACATGCAAATCAGCAGTCGAGAGATGGGCACAAGATCGGGTATGCACCCACACAGCACCTTGGCCTTGTAGGGGGAACAGACCGTGTGTGGCACTGCCACAGAGTAGCCACAGACAGTAACATTGTACGGGTACAGTGCCCACCCTGAGGTTGAGGTGGGGCATCCTGCACCAGGTCCACAGCACCTTTCATGGCTGAAATACGCCATGCTGCAGGTCCCCATCAGTGTGTGATAGGTAGCTCCGTTAGACACACCTAGGATACAGCTGTGTCCTGCTGTATGTCCCAGTCATGTCTAGCCCCTATGGGTGCTGTTGCACCCAGACCAGTGCATATCCTGTGTTGGTGCCATCACTACCTGATGTAGGTGAAGGGGGGGTGGTGTATGGACCCATAGTCAGATTATGTACCACCACACAACCCACCCTCTGGGGCTCAGGGTGGGAAACAGGATCACACACCAATAGATCCACAGTCTACCTCCCTGCAATGGGAACCTCAGAGGGGACCAGCAACAGCAGTCCTGCTGGGGAACAGACAGAGCGGCAGACATCCATAACGCAATAGCGGACAGACGGTAGGCCTGGAAATGCTCAGCTGCCCCCCACCATTATCTGACATTCTCCAGCAGCAATCCTCCAGCCGCTGCACCCTGCAAGGTGTTCCAGCAAGACACATACTAGCTGCAGACAATCCACCAGCTAGTCCATAGTGCATGGTCCTGGAGGAGATGCATGTACCCGGAACGGGGATGTCAGCATACACAACAAGCAGATAAGTCAGTGATTGGGCCCCAAAAGGAAACCCATATATATCACATGAGAGAAATGCTATATAACACTATGGGGGAACCTAGCCATGCCGTGGTCACTGCTCAGTCAGGGTGAGAGTGACCTCCCAGCAGGACATGCTGTGGCCACTCTCTCCATGCAGGTGGTACCGGGCACTACAATGTCCGAGCTATTGCCCTATGCCCTGCGCAGATGCGGCAAGGCCAGGCCACCCTATCCAGGCTATTCCCACGTTACCTTGCTCCTCATTATGCACATTGGCAGGCCAATACTGGGAACATTGCTAGCAGTGTGGGCTGTGGAGGGTGTTGGAAACCAACACACACTGGATAGACAGACACACACTCCCCACACCTATGCCAGCATTGTGCAACTATAGAGGTGTTGGGCAGCCCAGGCCACCACACTAGTCCTGGGCACAGTGCAGGCATGGCTATGGTACGCACTACTGTAGGAGTCACTCCCCAGGTTGGTAAACACTGTCAGACACAGGACCTGTAGCACACTCCACAGACATCAGAAAGGTTGCTATGATGCAGCTCACTCAGGAAATTGTGCTTAACCTAGGAATTGCTATCTGCCAGTAATCATAGCAACTTTTTGATAGATGTGTACCATATTCCCAGGTTTAGGGTGGCATTACTATGGTATGCATGTGCTAGTATTGCGAGATGCACGCAGAGCCCAAAGTCCTGCCTCTCCAGGAGGCTGTGGATAATGGGGCCTGTGGGTGCGGATGTGTCTGCCCCTGTTGGCTGCTGCTTTATGGCAGAGGTTCCCAACTCCATTCCTGCAGTGCCAGACACTGTTCGGGTTTTCATACTGTCCCTCATGAATATGCATGAGATACATCTGCATACCATGGGGGTGGCGCATAGAAATGCAGCACACGCTTCTTCATCAGAGGCAGCATGGAACCGGAATGGTGTTTGGCCCTCCAGGACTGCATTTGGGAGGCTCTGCTCTAGGTAATGTGCATGTTTATGGTGTCTGTGCTCTGTAGGGTAAAATGTGGGTGTTTTGGGCATGTTTACGTCATCTGCACGAACGGTTCTGTCTGTATTAGCACGTTATAGTAGTGGGTAAAATATGAGGATTGGGTTGGCGGAAACCACAACTGGGACTTGAACCTGTGACCTTCTGAATACACTGGTTCTGTGCACTGCACCACCATGTTCTCACAGAGATGGTGCGTTCCCTGGTGCTACCATGAATGTTGGTCAGACAGGGCCTGTCTGCTGCAGTGCATGGCACCCACCTACACAGGGCTAGGCCACGGTCTGCTGTTGGCAGCTGCCACTGCCCCCTCCACCACCAGTATTCCTCAGCCACCATGCTGACATGCCCTTCTGCTGGTGGAGCTGGTGGTGCACAGTCCCAGGCCATCCAGTGTGCAGGTAGGTGGCTGCCTATGGTGCGTGTTCTGGGGTAGGGGTGCCTGCATAGCTGTCCACGCTTTCCCCCAGCACCACTTGCCAATGTTCCGGCCATTGTGGGTACCTGCTGGGTACTATTCCCTGTGACACTGTGGGAAGCACACTCTTGCCCATGTTGGGCCCTCAGCAGTTGCTGTCTGGCTGCTCTACTGTTTCAACATTCCTATGGGCCAGCTAGGCATCACCCTAGTCCCCACTGTGGCCCAGCTGCCCCACAGCATGTGCCGCCTGCAGCCCTCTGTATCCCCTTTTCCAGCATCTGCCCGGTTGCCCGTTCCGACATGTCCACCCTGATGTTGCAGGACATGTGCACGCCATAGGAACCCTGTCTGATGGTGGGGAAATCCTTGAGCAGCGCTATTTCACTGTGGGCCCATGCACCTTGTATGGGGACGGAGTGTGGACCCTTCCACGAATTATATCTGTTCTATGGAGCTTACTCGGGGGGAGTTGATGTTTCTCATTGCTACCACTATTGGCCAGCTTGGATGTTGTTTTTTTTCCAGTTTGTTAGGGTCATTTTCAGTGTTTCTGTGCCCTTTTGTTCTGTGCACATGTATCACACTTATCACCTTTTTTTTTGTTTCCCTGCCTAGGCTGAACATTGCTGACACGTAAATGGTTTCTCTCCCCTTTAAAGTGCTTTTACCGGTAGGTTTTCATTCGCGTTGGATTTCAGCTCTGAAATTCAGCGCGTTGGTGTGAAGGGAGCCTCTCCCCGCCCACTCTCCACCCATTGACCCCTTCTCTCCGCCCTCTCTCCACCTTCTGCGGTGTTTTACCGTGCCGCGGAGCATTACGCTCGTTAGCGCGTGATAGCGCTCGCCATAGCGCGTTTACGATCGTTAATGCGCTATAGCATGCGCTATAGCACGCTAACAATCGTTAACGTCATAAAACGCGCGTTATTCACATTTAATGCGCTTTAGTAAACATACCCCTTAGTCTTCCAATTTATCAAGGTCCTCTTCCAGTTTTTCACAATTCTCTTAGGTTTTAACATAAGAACATAAGAACATAAGATATGCCATACTGGGTCAGACCAAGGTCCATCAAGCCCAGTATTCTGTCTCCAACAGTAGCCAATCTAGGTCATATGTACCTAGCAGTTTCCCCAAGAGACACAAGTTCCACAATGCTTGTACTGGGTCAAGCATTGATATCTTCGGTCACTTCTTAATAATGGTTTATGGACCTTTCCTCCAGGAACTTGTCCAAACCTTTTTTAAACCCAGCTACACTAACAGCCTTTACTACATCCTCCGGTAACAAATTCCAGAGTTTGATTACACGTTGAGTGAAAAAATATTTTCTTTTATTAGTCTTAAATAGTTTACCCTGTAGCTTCATTGCATGTCCCCTAGTCTTTCTATATTCTGATAACGTAAACAATCGATCTACGTTTACCCGTTCCACTCCGTTCATTAATTTATAGACTTCTATCATATCTCCCCTCAGCTGTCTCTTTTCCAGGTTAAAGAGCCCTAACCTTTTTAGCCTTTCCTCATAGGAGTATCCTTCCATCCCTTTACCATTTTGGTGGCTCTTCTCTGAACCTTTTCTAAAATCGCTATATCCTTTTTAAGATACGGCGACCAGAATTGCACACAATATTCAAGGTGCGGTCTCACCATGGAACGATATAGAGGCATTATAATATCTTTTGTTTTATTTTCCATTCCTTTCCTTATCATACCTAGCATTCTATTTGCTCTCTTCGCTGCCGCTGCACACTGGGCCGAGGGTTTTAACATGGTATCCACAATGACGCCTAAATCTTTTTCCTGGGTGGTGGTTCCTAATGTGGAACCTTGCATCGTGTAACCATAGTTTGGGTTGTTCTTCCCTAGGTGCATAACCTTGCACTTGTCCACATTAAATTTCATCTGCCATTTTGATGCCCAGTCTTCCAATTTATCAAGATCCTCTTGCAATTTTTCACAACTTTGAATAATTTTGTGTCATCTGCAAATTTGATCACCTCGCTTGTTATTCCTATTTCCTGGTCATTTATGAAGATGTTAAACAACAACGGGCCCAGCACAGATCCCTGGGGTACTCCACTATTCTCGTTTCTCCATTGAAAAAAAAATTGGCCATTTTGCTCTACTCTCTGCTTTCTATATTTTAATCAGTTCCTGATCCACAATATTACACTGCCTCCAGTTCCATGACTTTTTAAATTCACAAATCCCACAGAATAGACATTCTTCAGATCACAATGCAGCTTATATTGATCAACTCGGTAGCAGGTACCCTTTACGAGGGTACATTCCTCCAATTGAACATTGTTGTATACAATTTTGTTGTACACCTGCAACTCTCGTTCAATTTAAATCTCTGTATTAAGCGATTCAACATCAACATAATGCTAAAACAACTGAATAATACATACATAGAAACTCACTAACATTGGGGTCAGTTCCATGACTTTAATTTGGCCAAGAGTCTCTCATGAGGGACCTTGTCAAAGGCCTTCTGAAAATCCAGGTACACTATATCAACCGGCTCACCTTGGTCTACCTGTTTACATCTTCAAAAAAAATATATCATGTAGATAGTCCCATTAAACTATGAATATCTACATGACCAGTAATTTTATGCTTTATAATGTTTTCTACCACTTTGCCCGGTACCAATGTCAGGCTCACTGGTCTGTAGTTTCCCAAATCCTTCCATAACACTTTTTAAAAATTGGCATTACATTGGCCATTCTCCAATCTTCAGGTACTACAGATGAACTTAATGATAGTTCACAGATTACTAATAGTAGGTCTGTAATCTCATCTTTCAGTTCTTTCAACACTCTTGGATGTGTACCATCTGGTCCAGATGATTTACTACTCTTCATTTTATGAAATACTTGTAGTACATCTTCCCGGTTTATCGATACTTCTGTCAATTCTTCTGATATATCACCATTCAGGCATGGATAACTTACCTACATCTTCTTCAAAGAATTCATTCAATATCTCCACTATAGCTTTGTCTTTGCTTAGCGCCCCTTTAACCCCCTATCATCTAATGGTCCAACTGACTCTCACAGATTCTTTGCTACGAATGTACTTGAAAAATCATTATGAATTTTTACTTCCATAGCAAGCTTTTTTTCAAATTCTCTCTTTGCCTGCCTTATCAATGCCTTGCATCTAACTTGCCAGTGCTTATGTTGGCTCCTTTTTCCATTTCCTGAAATATGCTTTTTTGGCTGCAACAGCCGTTCTGATGTAGACCTTAAACCATGCTTGCAGTTTTGGGCCTTTTCTTATTTTCTTAAAAGCATGGAATACAGCTTCCAAAGATAGCATTTTTAAACAATGCCCATGATTGATGTAAATCTTTAACCTTTGCAACTACTCCTTTTAATTTTTTTCTTAACTATTTTCCTCATTTGATCATAGTCTCCCTTTTGAAAGTTTAAAGGTAGTACTGTGGATTTCCTTGCCGTCCTTCCTCTATTTATTAAATCAAACGTGATCATGCTATGATCACTATTGCCAAGTGGCCCCAATACCCTTATCTTTTGCACCAGATCCTGGATTCCACTAAGGACTAGGTCCAGAATAACTTCCCTTCTTGTTGGTTCATGAATCAGCTGCTCCAAGAAGCAGTCATTTATTTCATCTAGAAACTTTATCTCCCTAGCATGTCCTGCAGTGACACTGGGTCAATTGATACCGGGGTAATTGAAATCACCCATTATTACTGTGTTGTATGTTTTGTTAGCTTCCCTTTCTCTGAGCATTTCATCATCCATCTGTTCATTCTGGCCAGGAGGTCAGTAGTACACCCCCCACTGCCATCGCCTTCCCCTTTATACATAGGATTTCTATCCATAGAGATTCTGCAGTGTATTTTGTTTCCTGCAAAACTTTAAGCCTGTGTGACTCATTGCCCTCTCTAACATAGAGCATAGCCCCTCCACCAATTTGATCTGCCCTATCATTGCGATATAGTTTGTACCAAGATATCACAATGTCCCATTGGTTGTTCTCCTTCCACCAGGTCTCCGAGATGTCAATCATATCTAACTTTTCATTTAGTGCTTTATATTCTAGCTTTCCCATCTTATGGGAGGAACATGACCTTTGTCACCATATATTGCTGCATGGACTGGTTCAGTTGCACGATAGGCTAATCCAGGCAACATGTGGCCTGCAGCTGACTCTCCTAGAGGACAACAAGACCATCTCATCAGTTCCAGTTTCTATGCAGGCTGAACCAGGTGTTCCTATTCTGCTGCAGGTTTTTTTTTTTAGCACAGTACAGACATAATCTGCAGAGACTACTGGCAAGAGCTTCTGTAGCCATGCTGTCATCCCCTCCTGCACACTCTGAAGCCATGTTGTCATCAAAAGGGAAGAAGGCGAAAGTTGGAGTGGGTCCCTCCTTCTCAGACCCTCCCTCCACCACCCAGTCAGCGACACTGGTGACATCCTCAGCATTCCATGCTTGATCCTATTCTCCATACCCTTGCTCCACCATCTCAGCTGACCTGCTACTATCATTCTGGGAATGATTCTTCTGTCATTCAGGGACTCTCCAGAGCTGGCTCGAGTGCTCAGGGCTTGAGCCCTCCAGGGCATTCGAGGTCCCCTTATCTCCTGAAAGTGAGCAATACAATGCTATCATTCCCAATGTAGTGGCTGTCTCCTTACCCCATTGTCCTGTCAGTGCTGCATGAATGTTCCACACATAAATACCATTCAATGAGTTGTACTACTGTATGTGACAGTGGATGCATTCTCAGTGGCAGCCATATTCCCATTGAATAAGTCCTGGCGAATGCACAGAGTAGCATACATTCATGAGAGGACCAGGGCTGTTTTCTGAAGATGTACAGTTGGGCTCCGTATGCCATACCCTCCAATGGCACAAACCCATAGCACATGTAGCAATCTAATTTTGGGAAAGAGATGAGATAGCCATGGTGCTCTTCTAGGTGACCGAGTTATAAGAGGTGGGGCAGATATGAAAGCAGTTCATGCACAAACCAACCTTCTGCATCCTTGTCAGTCAGGCTTTAGAGTTGGTCACAGCACTGACAATTCTCTTCACTGCTCTCAATGAGACTCACATTTCACTGGATACGGGTGATATCACATTGGCTGTCTCTTTGGATTTATCATCAGCCTTTGATGTTGTGGACCACTCCTTTCTTCTTTCATGTCTTTCCTCCGCCAGTTTGGCAACCACCGTTCTTCAATGGTTCCATTCTTTTCTTTTTTCATGCTCCTATCAGGGCTCCTCTTATTCTCACTTCCCTCTCCCCTCTGGTATTTCTCAAGAGTCTCTTCTCACTCTCCTTCTCTTTAATGTTTTCTTGGCCCTTCTTTCCAACTTAATTCAGCAGCAGGGTATCTCCACACATTTCTATGTGGATGACATCCTACTGCTATTCCGTACACACCCTAGCTCCCCCCTGGTCTTTCTCCATCAATTCCTGCTTGGCATTGGTAAAACAATATACTTAATTCCAAATACCCAAGATAGAAAAAAAATTACAGGGCTCTTAGACAAATATAATTACAAAAATACTAGAAAAGGAGAAAAAGAATCACAGACAAGATCAAGCTCATTGTCATAGGCACAGAACATTCAGGCCCTTGGCATTCACTCGCTGCATCAATAATCCATAAAAGATTGCTTTAATTTTTAAATTATTTTTGAATTTTTAAATATTAAGAACTTTTAATAAATCTCTACTGTGTATTGTCACACCCCAGCCCCCTGGCAACGTGCCTAAAGAGCTAGGGTGGACATTATGTCCTTCATGAATGGGTTGAAAACTATCTTCAGCACTGAAGCATGTTGGGAGTTGTAGTTTCCCTTTTATGGAAAATCATTTTTATTCATTTTCAAATAAAATCACATTAACAGTGCAAAAAGAAAACCAAACAGGTCCACACGAGTAACAATAGGACCCCATCTGCACATAAAAACAACAAGAAACTCAACAAAGCAGGGAAATGTGAAGCAAAGCTAAACTCCTAAAGTCCTAAATACTTAAACCCTAAAGTCCTAAATACCTAAATACTTGAACCCCCCTCCCCCTCCAGAACACGAACGCCTAGAAAGTACTAGCAATGACACCCCCCACACACCCTTCACCCTTCACCCCCCACCCTCCCCCCTTCACCCCCCTCCCCACCTCTGGACACCCCTACAGTCTCCAACTCATCCCGCATGCTAGTCAATAAGGGGGCCCATACCTTCTCAAAGTCATCCAGGTGCCGTTTACCCAGCAGCCGTGCGGTGGTACGCTCCATCTGGAGCAGGACCCGCACATGGCGTTCCCACTCCAAAAGGGTCGGCGCCGCGGGTGACACCCAGTGCCCAAGGATCACCTGCTTTGCTATTAAGAAGCCCTTCTCACATAGTCGATGTTTACTCCCATCCAGCCAAGTGGAACCCTCATATGACCCAAAGAGACACCACTCAGGCGTAGGCTCCAGCTGTCGCTCTACCCAAGCACCCAATCGCTCCACAACGGAAAGCCAAAAGGACTGAATGACAGGACACAACCAAAATTTATGCGCCAACGTTCCCCTCCCCCCCCCCTACAGGCCGGACACACATCAGTTGAAGTTAGACCCGCTCGAGCTGCCCACACATCATGCACATACCCCCGCCACAAGAACTTATACTGCACTTCCTGTAATTGAGCTGATTCTGAGACGGTAGGGATATGGCAGAACGCAGCCTTTAAATGCTCAACTGTACCCTCTGGAATCGAATCCGCCCTCCAGCGCTGGGCAAGCTCCACCAACCCACTCCAGTCCTCCCTACCGCTAAGGTCCTGTCCTAGAGTGCCCACTGTAATTTTCTCCGCAAGAGACTCAAAAAAACGCAACAAACTATTCGGGGCTCCCAAGGGGTCTCCCGCCCCCTGTCATTGCAAACTTTGCACAAAATGCCGGGCCTGCAAGTAAAAATAAAAACCATGTACTGGCAAGTGATACCGTCGCTGCAAGGACTGAAATGAGTCCACTCCAGCTGAATCCTCCATCCTCAAGTGGCCCACATACTCTAAACCCCGCTGCCCCCATGTCTTGGCCACCAGCCCCTGTTGCCCCGGCAGGAATGCACCATTCCCCCCCAAGGGGAAACAGTCAGAACATCTCCAATTAGCTCCGTGTCGCTGGCACAAGAAACGCCATGCTTGGCGAAGGGTCCCCAGATACCCGGACCCCCTCCACCTCGCTGGCAACTCACTGCTAGGCCTGTGCATCCAGTACATCCGGTGGCAGGGTGCCGACAACAGATCAAGCAAGTCAATTGGGACAATGGTCGTCATCCCAACCACAATGTCTCGTAAAGGTCGCAATAAACTAGCCAGGTTGTACTCCCGGAGGGCCACCAAGCCCGCTCCGCCAGCCGATATTGGCCGGAACAGATGCGGAAAAGCAATCCGGGACTTCTTACCCCTCCACAAAAAATGCGACAAATGCCGATCTAAGAGATGTAAATCCTTTCTCCGGAACCAGATCGGGGCATTCCTTAACAGATAAATCCACCTCGGCATCTCCACCATTTTAAACAAAGCGATCCTCCCCTTCAGCGAGAGAGGTAGGTCCCGCCACTTGCGGAGCCTGTCTATAGATTTCTGAAGCATCGGTTCCACATTCGCCATGTATAAGTTCTTGAGCTCACCAGGAATCTGTATGCCGAGATATCGAATCTCACAATCCGCCCACACCAACGGGAAGGGCCCACCCCATTTATCTCTCAAGGTCCCCCCAATGTCCAACCCCATCGACTTAGTTTTATTAATTTTCAACCCAGAGAACTCCCCAAACCGTGCAATTACCGCTAAGGCAGATGGTAGGGAACACCGAGGATTTGTCAGACACAAGAGAAGATCGTCCGCAAAGGCACTCACCTTCACCCCACCATCCGACCAACTAATTCCCTGTACCCCTCCTGCACCTTCCAACATTCTCAGCAAGGGCTCCAGTTGTAACAGAAATAACAGGGGGGACAGGGGACAACCCTGCCTCGTCCCCCGCTGGAGCACAAAGGTGTCTGAACATGCACCCCCCGTATTTACAAAGGCCAAGGGTGCTCGATAGAATGCCTGTATCCATCCAAAGAAGGCTCCTGTAATACCAAAGCGGTTCAGCACCTCGAACATATAGTCCCACGAAACTCTATCAAAAGCCTTCTCGGCATCGAGGCTAACCAACAGTAAAGGTTCCCCGCGCTGAACACACATCTCCGCACCGAGAAGCACTTTACTAATGTTAGAAAAGGCCTCTCTACCTTTGACAAAACCCGCCTGGCACGGACTTATTAACCGGGGAAGAATCCCTTGTAGCCGGGCAGCCAGGATCGCAGCCAATATCTTCATGTCATAGTTAATCAGGGATATCGGCCGATACGAGGCCGGGTCCTCCGCATCCTTGCCCTCTTTGGGAATCACTGTAATGGCCGCAGTCCTCATATCCCTGGGGAAGCTACCCTCCCTCACCACCTCATCATAGACGGCCGCTAAGGACGGTACCAATCGGAACTCAAGCATCTTATAAAATTCTACTCCGTAGCCGTCAGGGCCCGGAGTCTTATGAGGCTTCCCCGCGCGGACCACCCGCTGAATTTCGCCTCCCTCAATCGGTTTGTTAAGGTCAACCAACTCCGTCTCCGAAAGACGCGGGAGAGCGACCTCATCCAAGAACCGCTTCTCCTGCTCTCGGTTACCAGGTTCCGCTGTATACAAGGTCTGATAGAACTGCCTGAAGACCTGGGCTATTCCTCTAGCATCTGACTGCTTAACCCCCGCCGAATCTCGCACGCCTGTCACCATCTCGGACCCCCTCCCTGCCCGCACAAGACGAGCCAGCAAACGACCTGTTTTATTCCCATAGCGGAAAAACCGATGTCGATAGTATTGCATATTGTACACCACCCGCTCTTGAAGGAGATCATTAAGCTTACACTGTACGTCCAAATACTCCTGCAGATGCGCCCTCCCATGCCCCCCCACAACCAACCGTTTCAGCCGTTGCAGATCCTGCATCAATAATAATATCTGCGTGTTTATCCTGCGCCTCTCCCGAACCACATAGGCTATAAAATAGCCGCGCATTACCGCCTTCCCCGCCTCCCAACAAAGCGTTGCGGACCGCACACTGGACTCATTAAGTTGTAAATAGTCATCCCATTTTTGTTCCAAATATTTTCGAAATTCCCCATTCTGCCACATCTGTCTAGGGAAGGCCCAGCGTGAGTCTCCCCGCTCTCTCCCTCTCCAATCTATACGCACCATAGCGTGGTCAGAGATGATAATCTGCTCAAAATCAGAGCTGATCACTCTGCCGAACTCTCTTTCCGCTACCAAGATATAGTCGAGCCGGGACCAAGTGTGGTGCACTCTAGACAGATGTGTGAAATCTTTTTCCCCACCATGTAGAGCCCTCCAGGTGTCCACCAGTCCCCCTGCCTGACACAAGTAGCTCACACCCCTCCTACTCCAATCGCCTCTCATAGACATGCTAGACCGGTCCAGCGTTGGGTCATGGGGGCAGTTAAAATCACCCGCCACAATGACCGGGACCTGAGGGGCCCTCCCGACACCCCGGCCGATCCGTCGGAAGAAACAATGGTCATAGACGTTCGGGGCATAGATGTTCCCTAGATAAAACTCTTCGCCATTCAACCATACATGCACAAACACATACCGGCCCAGTGGGTCCACCTCCTCTCACAGCACTTCAACTTGCAGCTCTCGACTAAACAAAATGGCCACACCTTTTCTCCTACCTCCTGCAGAGGCCGCAATTACCTGCCCCACCCACCGTTGCTGAAGCTTAGCATGTTCCACCGCACTGAGGTGTGTCTCTTGCAAAAAGGCAACTTGGGTCTGATTCTTTCGCAAGGCCTGCAATATTTTAGTACGCTTAATAGGTGAATTTATACCCCCCACATTCCAGGTGATGAACCATAGCCTATCCCGCATCGTACCTCCGCAATGGATTAATAGTACATGTTGCTCCTCCCTTGCTCGGCCTGGGGGTGCCCAGCCTCACCCCCCAGCCCAATGAACCCGGGAACCTAGCTCCACCCACTACCCCCGTACCAGTGGATCTCTGCGGAACCTCGACTCCATACCGCCCACAACCCCCCACTACCCCCCCAACAGTGCCCCCCTTCCCCACCCTCTGTCCCCCTCCCCCCCACCCCCCCACCCCCCTACATTCTCCCATCCAACCCCAATAAAAAACAAACATCCTATCATCAGCCAACATGGCTGATTAGAGGTCACCTCTATGCACAGCGGGGCCGCCCCGCTCCCTCACCCAACAGTAACAAGCACAATCAGCATCCCCTCCCCTAAGGAGCCCCACAAAGAGCTCCACGTCCAAGTCAGACTCTGTTACACCCCCACAGGGGAGCTGGACATATCAATAACTGATCCCACCCTCCCCCCCTAAGAAAAATATCGCTCTCCAAGCCCCCACATCACATCAGCTAAATAATACACACAAACGAAATTAACAACAATAAAGAGCACAGCAAGCCAACATAATGCACACTGAGTCCCCATAAACTAGCATAGAACACTCTAACGCAATACAAAATGCCACACATAATGGTTCACACAGTCCATCCACAGAGCAAGAAACTATCCGGATCAGTGGCAATGCAGCACCAATCCCTCCGGGCGCTCCAAGCAACCATAGCCCCGTGCCCCTCCACAACGCAGGCCTCACCGCTTCTGCTCAGCAGTCGAACTCTCCCGCTCTAGGCCAGGTGGAAGTTACAAGTCAGGTGGCACGACCGTATCCTCAGCTTGCTCAGGCGGGGTCTTATTCAACTTAGCCAAAAACATCCTGGCCGCTCCCACGGAGTCAAACACAAGGCTCTGCCCCATATTGTGGACTCTAAGCGTGGTCGGGAAGGCCAAAGTGAACCTAATCTTCTTCTGAAAGAGAGCCATGCAGACAGGGGAGAATTCCTTACGTTTCGCCGTGACAGCCGCCGAATAATCCTGGAATAGCAAAAGCTTATTGTTGTTCAACAGGAGCGGGTCATGCTGGCGGTACGCTCGCAAAAGCATCTCCTTGTGAGCAAAGTTAAGAATCCGAGCGATCACCACTCGTGGCCTCGGTCGATTCTCCATCTTAGGCCCGATGCGATGAGCACGCTCCACCTTAAGTTCACCAACTAAAGAAGGTAGTCCCAGCTCTTTTGGGAGCCATTGCTCAATTAAGGGCAGAAGTTGTTGGTCCGTCGTCTGCTCCGAGATGCCCACCAAGCGGATGTTGTTCCGCTGCGAACGATTTTCCAAATCGTCCAATTTATTCTGCAAGGCCGCAATCAGAGCACGTGTGTCAGCCTGCGCTCTTTCCTGCCGTCCATCGTCGTCCTCGATGGCCGACACGCGGTTCTCCAATTCCTCAATCCTTTGGCCCTGCGCTGCCATCGTCGCCCCCATCACCTCCAGCTTGGAGAGGATCTGATCAAATTTAGGGTCTAAGTGATGAGCCACCTCTCTTGCAAGATCCTCAGTAGCGGAGTCAACACTCTCCGTACCCAGCGAGGAGGGCTGCAGCGCCGCCGACACGGAGGCCCGCGGCCGTAGCGGCTTCTCCTTCTCCTTCTCTTTTCGAACTGGGGGCGGCATCCGAAACAAAAGGCAGCAGTGAGTGAGGGAGAAGCGTTAAAGCAGGGATCTCCACCACAGGTGCTGGATGCCGGGGGCTTAAATTGCAGATTTTTCACCAATTATTGCGAGGCGGCCCTGGAGCAAGTGAAGAGACGTCTTCACCCGCTCATGCGTCACGTGACCCCCCTAGTTTCCCTTTTAAAAGTATAGCTGTGACAAACCAGTATGAAGGTAAATGATACAGATTTTATTTCCCCAATGTCACAAGGTTCAACATAAAGCATCAGGATATTCTCTCCAGTTAGTATTTCCAAAGATATTTACAAAACTCAGGTTGAATATGTTTCACAGTCACTACTTCTGTTCAGGGGTTTTAATCCAAAAATATAGCAGATGAAACAAAACACAAGCTTCTTCATTCAGCTTAGTAAAAATGTTCTCTTTTATCCTTTCTTTCTTTCTTTAGTAACACCAATATTCCTTTGGTTAAACAAGCTCTTACCTTCAACAAGGTCAGACTTCTTTACTCGGTTACCCAAAAGCGCACATCCTGAAAGCTATTCTTCAGTTAAAGACGCCATGCTTCCAGCCAAACATAATGTGCAATCCATGGGAAACTCAGGCAGTAAGGAATCCTGTTCACTAGGATCTATCTGCATTTCTTCCTGCTCTGAAGAAACATCAACTTGCTCTGAGCTTTCTCCGTATCTCCCAGGATATACTTTCTCGGGGGATCTCTGTAATTCCCTCCAGCAGTGGTCTACCTGGTATGGAAGACAAGTATCTGGGGTTTGAGCTATCTCTTTCTGGCTAGGTTCACAAACCTCTCTCCAGCTGCGGTTAAACAGTTCCTGGCTTCCTTGTTTAAGTTCCTCTCTGGTGTTAATCGCTGGGTCCCTGTTCCAGGCTGGGTTCTTCTGCCTCCTAGCTTGAGCCCTGGGCACCCACCTCTGAATACCTTGAGACTTCCAGTCCGGCATAGACGTAGGAAGACGTTTATGCTCTTTCTCCCTGAGCTGTGCCTTCCTGGTACCTCTCCTGATGGCTTCTCCTTGGAGCTCTCCACCTTGGAACTGCTGGCCTCTTTGGAACTTTCTCTTATCCTGAAACAACAGCCCCTCTGGCTGCCTTTCCTCGTGTTGCTTCGTCGCCTTCTCCCTCTTCTTCTTCCCCCTCTCTCCTTCTAAGCAAGGCTTATAAAGCTGCTTCTCTGTCAGGGTCTCTCTCACTCCCCTCAGGTGTGTGTGATCATCCCCTAAGTTTGTAACTACCTCAGGATAGCTTGGGTGTGGCAACCTAACTTCAGACTCTCTATGCTTACTCCCTCTAGCTGCACTCTGCAGTGTGTGTATTGCAGACCTGTCACATTCTTTAAAGGTACATTCACTAGTTTTTCCTATCTCCATAGGCTCACTATCATCTTCTTCAGCACATATCCCCCCCCCCCTTAAGATATTACGGGCTGGCGACACTTCACCCGCACAGCTCGTAATCCTGGACAGGGCGTCCGCATTCTGGTGCAGCTTTCCCGCTCTATGTTCGACCCTAAAACTGAAAGCCTGCAAAGCCATGTACCAACGGGTCAACCGGCTATTATGATTTTTCATTTGACTCAGACATTTTATGGGCGCATGGTCTGTGACCAACAAAAACCTCCTTCCAGTGAGGTAAACCTTGAGGGCCTCCACCGCCCATCTTCAGCCCAGCCTAACCAAGACAACTGCAAATGAAAATCGCTGTGGAACAACAGATCTATTAATGACCAGCCGCGCCTTACTATACCGGACAGAGGAAGACACCATCGATCCACGCCATCCCAGCAAGCCTACTATTCCTCCTGCTGCCCAACACGAGGTAGATCATCTGTAGCGCTTGTGACGCTGCAGCAGTACCTGAAGCCATGGAAATAAATACTGACCCGGTGGCAAGACCTGGTATTGCAGGAAGAGGCAGTAAAATTCCTTCCCAGCACAGATCACAAGGGAACAATCAGTCAGATCAGCCTAACCCGGGGAAGGGAGGAGCGAGGTCACTGATTGGACGCACCCTGCTAGGAGGCGGGCTTCCCAGGACAGACGTACCCTGTATAACAGGAAGAAGGAAAATGAAAGCAGGGGCAGAGGAGGAAGGAGGAGAAACAGAGACCGAGAGAGCAGCAAAGACAGAGAAAGCCAGAAGGCAGCTGGAAAAGCAACAGAGGCGTATGGGGAGAAGAGTTGGAATGAAAATCCCAAGGAGAGAAAGAACCAGAGGACAAGCTGGTTAGAGAAACAGAACTGGTTGAGAAGCCAGCCAAAGGAACCACAGAGGGGAGCATTTACCAAACCAGGATACAGATACCAGAGAGGCTCAGTGCAGCAGGAAACCTTCCAGGACTCAGAGGAGGGCGTGGCACAGAGAGACCCAGGTGGGAAGCCTAACGGTTTGGAACCAGAAGCTCAGCCGTGGAAATACTGGCAGCCGGTTGAAGAATCTCCCTGCATTCCTCATCAAGGTACTTTTAACTGCAATAAGAGTTTTTATGACAAGCCAAACTGTGTTATTGGTAGTTCTGAAACCCAGGGAAAGCCTAGGATCTATCCAGACAGTTGGCTACAGCCAGAACCTCCAGCAATTAAACCTTGTGTCTCTTTTAAAACTCCTGAAGAAAGCAGTAAAGAAGCTAGCCTTAGAAATACTGCAGATATCTTTACCAGAGACATTTACCAGAGGATTTTAGAAGCATCCAAAGGGGAATTGCCAAAGGAAAACCCTCTGCCTGCCTATGATGTAAGATTTCCAGCACTTGCTGATAGAGACAAGTGGGGGAAGGGTAATTACAGCACCGTGCCTAAAGAGAGTGTGTGTAACGGTAGAATAGCTGTGAATGAAGCAAAGCCTCCCAGTCTCTGTATACCACAAGGAGAAGCAGTTTCCTCACCTGCTCCTCACAGCCAGCAAGCTCAAGTATTATTAAGAGGGCTTCACGCTTTCTTAGAAAAGCATCTTGTTCCTGAGCAGACAGTGTCAAGCCCAAACCCACAAGCAACGCTGTTAAATCCTTTGCCTATGTTAGACCAGCCCATGGACTGCTCGACCTGCCTCATAGACAAGGTTTAAAGGGAAGCAAGAGCTTGTGTAGTGATCTGCTATAAGAAGTGCTATAGTACATGTTTGGAGTGCATGAACCCAAGAGCTTATGTGGATAAGAAAATAAGCTGAATGTTTTCACTCAATTGTACTGCATGAACTTTATAATTTCCTGTTTGTAGCTGGATAAAATATAAGACCCACATGCCAGGAATGTGGCTGTCTTGAATATAAGTTTAAGTTGGACATTATTGAAGAAGCAGTTTCTTTTCAACTTTCTGTTTGGCTATAAAATATTATCCTTCAAAACCTGTACAAAGTCCTATCTTTGGAGCGGGAGAAATAAACCCTAATAAAGAAATAAATTTTCTCTATTCGTGCCTTGCCTGTTCACTCGGTCACCCACAACTACAAGATGACCTCCAGGCTAGCCCTACCTTAAACCCTCAAGGTCAAGGTACGGGCACTAGGGGCGCTACATAGAGTGGCGTAGTTTTTAGGATTCTCCTACAGGCGAAAAGGTGCCACTGCAGAAGAACTTATTTCCCTCTGGACCCCGGCCGAAGAGCTGACAAGCCCAGCTGAGGAGAACACGACTGCGGAAAGGCTACAGGAGCCAATCCTGAAGTGCTTCATATACACCATCACCAGGTAAAGGGTATCCGCCCCGGGTGGTGGAGGATACTAGAAGGAGAGGTCCCCTAGTGGTAATAGGGGAAAGTGAAGAAAAAAAAAAAAGTGAAAAAAAAAAAAAAAAAAGGGAGAAAAGTCCTGTTTTTTTTTTAAAACACATAGAAGTGTTGAGATATCGCACTTGGGTCCTGTGTTTTTGTTTTCCTTACAGGAATTTTCAAAATGGAATTGAATCCGAAAGAAATTTTCGCCTGGATGGCGACACAGTTGGAGCGCCAGTCTGACCTTTCTCTGGAGGCACAGCAGAGAGCCGCCGACCAGTTAAAGGAACAGCAGCAGCCCCTTCTGACTTTATTGGAGGAGTATTTACGTGAAAGAAAACAAGCTACTGTACCAGTTCCTAATACAGGTTTACCTTTGAATACAAATGAGCTGCCTGTGAGCACAGGAGTCTTATTTAACTTTGGACAACTTACCAGCCAAGATGACATTGATGACTACCTGGAAAGTTTTGAAAGGGTAGCACGGCTAAGCTTATGGCCAAAAGAGCAATGGGCCTTAAGGCTAGCCGCTTGTCTCACTGGGGAAGCCATGGCGGCCTATCGTGCCATGCCAGCTGACTTGGCTGGGAGTTTTGAAGAGGTGAAAAGGGCAATTAGGGAGAGACTAGGTCTCACTCCCCTGATATACCGCTCTCGTCTGAGGAGTGTGAGGCTCAGACAGAGTGAGACGCCAAAGTCCTTATATCATAGGATAAGGGGTTTATTATATAAATGGCTGAATCCAGAAAGGAGATCCATGGACTCCCTTCTGGACGAGCTAATCCTAGAACAGTATATGGAGGCACTACCCTCAGAGATCCGTACCTTCTTAGTCCTCCAAAATTGTAGAACAACCCAGGAGGCCGTGTCTCTCTCGGAGAGATTTGTAGAGGCCGAGTTAACTGCCCGGAGAGGGGGCACCCCTTTCAAGGATTGGAGTCAAGGAGGATCCGAAAGGACAAGGAAGGTACAGGAGGATCCTCTCGGTATTTGCATGCCTCTTAGGAAAGATACAGCATGTAGAGTAAAATGTTATAAATGTGGACAGCTAGGTCATATACAAAAGTTTTGTCGTATGAAAACTGCGTTTGTGGCAGATAGCTGTTCAGAGAATAGACCGGGATTTCTGTTGCCTGTGTCAATACAGGGGGTCACTACACAAGCATTGCTGGATTCTGGGGCAGAACTAAGTATGATCTCGGAGGAATTCTGGAGAACTATAAAGGACCAACTGGCCCCGGAAAGAATTCCTCCTGCTGATGAAGTAAAGATTAGGTGTGTGCATGGAGGAACGTCCTCCTATCCGGTATACAACCTATCTATAGCAGGCATAGGAACCCTAAGAACTATCCAGCTAGCAGTAGTCCCACGTCTCCCGCACGCTGTCATCCTAGGCAGGAACTGGCCTCATTTCTATAGAGAAATTAAAAGAGAATTGCAGGAGAAAGGAGCAATGGTCTCTACACGAGCCCAGACCGCAGCTTTAGAATGTCAACCATCCACATCAGAGGATCTCGGTGACATCCTCCCCTCGGATGACGCCTTAGTGGTCCCTTCTGACCCTAAAGAAAAGAAGGGGAAGGCAGAAAAGCGCAGGGAGCAGGCAGCCCGTACAAAGAGTAAGGCTGAAGTGCAAGCCGGGCAGGAGCTTCCTTGGATACCTCAGGAGCTGATAAATAAGTTCCCCACATTCCCCAAGGAACAGCAGGCGGACCCTGCTCTCACTCATGCATTTAAGTGGGCTCAAGACCCCAAGGATACGCTACCCAGGTTTTTCCTCAGGTCAGGGATATTATACCGAGAGAGTAAGAATCCTTTTACAGGAGATTCGAGGACACAGTTGGTAGTACCCACTACTTTTAAGAATCTTGTGCTGCGGTTAGCGCATGATCACCCGGTAGGGGGGCATAAAGGCAGTCAAGGGACCCTCGACCAAATTTTAGCTAGGTTTTACTGGCCCGGTGTTTTTAGAGAAACAAGCCGGTTCTGCGAGGCCTGTCATACCTGCCAACGGGTCTCCGCCACTCATCCAAAAGGAGTCCCGATGATACCATCTCCAGTAATCAAAAACCCACTCCACAGGATAGGCATTGATATAGTGGGGCCACTGATTAAAATGCCCAGAGGATTTCACTACATCTTGGTGGTGGTGGACCACGCGACTCGATTTCCGTGGGCCATGCCACTCCGCTCTACCTCAGCAAAAGTGATAGCTAATGAGCTTATCAAGCTTTTTTGTGAGGTTGGGTTCCCAAAGGAAGTCCTCACGGACAGAGGGAGTAACTTCCTTTCAAAATACCTTGGGCAAGTCTGGGATGCCTTCGGGATCCAGCACATTAAAACAGCGGCTTATCACCCCCAGACTAACGGGCTTGTTGAGAGACAAAATCAGACACTCAAGAGGATGCTGCGAAGAAGTCTGGAAGGGGAGATGGACCATTGGGATATGATGCTCCCATTCGTTCTTTACGCCTGCCGAGAGAGGAAACAGGCATCATTGGGAACGGCACCATACGAGCTGTTGTATGGTAGAGCACCCCGGGGAATCTTGGATATTTTGAAGGAACGGTGGGTGGAACCAGACGACCAGGAGGTAGAAGTGCCAGAGTTCCTACGGGATTTAAAGGCAAGGCTACACCGTACCTCACAAGTGGCGGTCGAAAACCTGGAACGTAGTCAACAAAAACAGAAAACCTATTATGATAGGAACACTAAGCACCGGCAACTGACTAATGGAGACAAAGTGATTATAATGGTGGCGGGGACGGAACCAAAGTTCGAGAGCCACTGGAAAGGCCCCTGCCGAGTGGTACGTCCGGTAGGTCCTGTCTCCTATCTTGTGGAGAACAAGAGAGGCCGTAGGCAGGTCTACCATATCAATTTACTAAAGCCATGGCAGGACAGGGTAGCATTGGCCCAGGTAGCCACCTTGGTCTCTCCAAAGTCGCTATATGCAGTACAGTCCCCTAGCCCAGGGCCTAGGAGTAGAATCACGTGCTGGCCGGATTCTCCTAAACCAGCCCGTGATATCTTAAGGGGGGGGATCTGTGACGCTGCAGCAGTACCTGAAGCCATGGAAATAAATACTGACCCGGTGGCAAGACCTGGTATTGCAGGAAGAGGCAGTAAAATTCCTTCCCAGCACAGATCACAAGGGAACAATCAGTCAGATCAGCCTAACCCGGGGGAAGGGAGGAGCGAGGTCACTGATTGGACGCACCCTGCTAGGAGGCGGGCTTCCCAGGACAGACATACCCTGTATAACAGGAAGAAGGAAAATGAAAGCAGGGGCAGAGGAGGAAGGAGGAGAAACAGAGACCGAGAGAGCAGCAAAGACAGAGAAAGCCAGAAGGCAGCTGGAAAAGCAACAGAGGCGTATGGGGAGAAGAGTTGGAATGAAAATCCCAAGGAGAGAAAGAACCAGAGGACAAGCTGGTTAGAGAAACAGAACTGGTTGAGAAGCCAGCCAAAGGAACCACAGAGGGGAGCATTTACCAAACCAGGATACAGATACCAGAGAGGCTCAGTGCAGCAGGAAACCTTCCAGGACTCAGAGGAGGGCGTGGCACAGAGAGACCCAGGTGGGAAGCCTAACGGTTTGGAACCAGAAGCTCAGCCGTGGAAATACTGGCAGCCGGTTGAAGAATCTCCCTGCATTCCTCATCAAGGTACTTTTAACTGCAATAAGAGTTTTTATGACAAGCCAAACTGTGTTATTGGTAGTTCTGAAACCCAGGGAAAGCCTAGGATCTATCCAGACAGTTGGCTACAGCCAGAACCTCCAGCAATTAAACCTTGTGTCTCTTTTAAAACTCCTGAAGAAAGCAGTAAAGAAGCTAGCCTTAGAAATACTGCAGATATCTTTACCAGAGACATTTACCAGAGGATTTTAGAAGCATCCAAAGGGGAATTGCCAAAGGAAAACCCTCTGCCTGCCTATGATGTAAGATTTCCAGCACTTGCTGATAGAGACAAGTGGGGGAAGGGTAATTACAGCACCGTGCCTAAAGAGAGTGTGTGTAACGGTAGAATAGCTGTGAATGAAGCAAAGCCTCCCAGTCTCTGTATACCACAAGGAGAAGCAGTTTCCTCACCTGCTCCTCACAGCCAGCAAGCTCAAGTATTATTAAGAGGGCTTCACGCTTTCTTAGAAAAGCATCTTGTTCCTGAGCAGACAGTGTCAAGCCCAAACCCACAAGCAACGCTGTTAAATCCTTTGCCTATGTTAGACCAGCCCATGGACTGCTCGACCTGCCTCATAGACAAGGTTTAAAGGGAAGCAAGAGCTTGTGTAGTGATCTGCTATAAGAAGTGCTATAGTACATGTTTGGAGTGCATGAACCCAAGAGCTTATGTGGATAAGAAAATAAGCTGAATGTTTTCACTCAATTGTACTGCATGAACTTTATAATTTCCTGTTTGTAGCTGGATAAAATATAAGACCCACATGCCAGGAATGTGGCTGTCTTGAATATAAGTTTAAGTTGGACATTATTGAAGAAGCAGTTTCTTTTCAACTTTCTGTTTGGCTATAAAATATTATCCTTCAAAACCTGTACAAAGTCCTATCTTTGGAGCGGGAGAAATAAACCCTAATAAAGAAATAAATTTTCTCTATTCGTGCCTTGCCTGTTCACTCGGTCACCCACAACTACAAGATGACCTCCAGGCTAGCCCTACCTTAAACCCTCAAGGTCAAGGTACGGGCACTAGGGGCGCTACACGCTACAAAAGGTCATCCCCTTGGATCACCCTTGCACTTCAATAACGAGGCAGACCTCCGCGAACGCACATCTAAGAACTCCAGCTGACACGATCAAATCAGCTGACCCCCCCCACGGTATCTGTGCAATCTCCTGCCTACTATCTGCAATTCATAACACAGCAACCATTAGGGTCCTAAGTAAGGTGTTTCAAATGTATATTATCTCGATGCATAACTAAATGTTTATAATCTGACTCACATTCAGCGAAAGCCTGTAGAAAATACCAACATAGCAGCTCTGTGACTAGTTTGAAACATTGTATGTACTCCGATAGTCCTGTAGAAACTTAGTAACAAACCTGCTCACTTACTTTCTGAAATACTGTCTGGCAATTTCTGTTGCTTTATAATGCTAATTGAAACAATGTGAATTCTATTTACTGCTACTCACCATCTAACATACCTTCCATGCAAAAATCATCACAAACAAACACTCGAATTCACAAGGCAAAAACCATGACCTGCTCACTACTAAACAGAACTTGAAAACCCTTTTCTCTCTGGCTTTCGATGTGCCCTCTCCTTTTGTGTAACCTCCACTTCCCTCCCTCCCATTCATTCCTCTTGTTTCCTTCCCACCCCTCCCTCGTCTCTCCTGTCTATGCTATCTTTTATGAAGACGCTGTAACTTTCTTTTCCTTTTCAAGGCTTTGACCTTTTTCTTTTAATTGATGATTTTAATTGTACACCGCTTTGATTTTTTGAGAAAGGCTGTTTTTATCAAGAAACAATAAACATAAACATACTAGCCCTCCTAAGCTTCTATCTACTCTTTAACACCTTCAACAAAACTAATGCACTTACCCATGGCAACAACCATATCCCTTTACTACACAATAGAAATAGAAAACACTACAACAACCATTTCCAACCACCACAAAACCCCCATTACAAGAGACAATCTCACATACTTCACATAGCATTAGAGCACGCAACCAACACAAAACGCAACAGAGTAGATACTCAAAAAGAACTCAGATGTGCCCTTATCAATGTTCGATCCACCCGCAAGAAATGTCCTACCATCACCGACCTCATAACCAACCTCAACCTAGATATATTATTGATCACAGAATCCTGGCTCTCTGATGCTGATACAGTTATACTAAACCAGCTCACACCTCCAGCCTACTGCAGTTACACATGTAACAGATCTAGCAAAAAAGGAGGCGGAGTACTCATCATAGCAAAAACCGAACTCCAATACCGAACAATCCAAACCAGCAGCACACCACAGCTCGATGCCATCACTATTTACAATAACCACAACACGATCAACCTGATCTATAGGCCCCAAATACTTCATCCGATGAACTATCGACCATCGTTGACCTAGCCTGCAATCCAAAAAATCCAGACAAACCGAACTGGCTACTAGGCGACTTTAATCTTGCTTCACTCCAGCCCACTGTGGCCTGCACCTTCCTCGATGCAATGTCCAACCTTAACTATGAACAAATAATAAACAACCTCACTCATCAACGCGGAAATGTTCTTGACCTCATCTTCACCCCACCCACCTATTCAGACAAAAACTACAATTTTGATCTCTCAATCACCCCAGTTCCCTGGTCTGATCATAGTCTCCTATCATTCAAAATGCCAGCACAGTTAAAATCAGTCAGCCACACCATGAAACAGTCTCCAGCAAACCACAGACGCTTCAAACCATTTGACAAAGAGGAAATCATGAACATCGTACTCCCAAAAATGACCCAACCATCAGACAACATCAACAACATGGTTGACAACTGGAACAACACCCTCAAGGAATACTCGGAAAAATCTACAGCTAATAACCACCCAACACTGGATAACCATTTGGATAAAAGACCATCGGCACCATGGTTCACTCCAGAACTAAAGAAATCCCTCACCCTTTTGAGAAAGCTAGAGAGAAAATGGCGTAAATCTCTAAACTCCTCTGACCAAGCAATTTACCTATCCCAGCTAAAGACCCATCGTGTAGCGGTCTGGAACAGCAGAAAAGCCTATCACTCGGAACTCCTCAACCGCTCTCTAAACAAGACTCAAGAACTCTTTAACCTAGTAAGAGTACTAACCACAGAACCATCCCCACCACAGCAGGAATCCATACACCCCCAAAAGTACGCCAACTACATCCAATCAAAAGCCATCAAAACATCAATAGCCTCCCTCGCGATACCTTCCCAGATTCATGTACATGAGAACCCACTCTACAAGTTCGCATCCCCTTCCACTAAACACGTCGAAGACATTATCACCAGAATAAACACAACTACGGCATCTAATGACCCATGTCCTGCACACTGGATAAAAGCAATGCGATCTGAACTCAGCCCGTGCATATCGAAAATCATAAATCAATCATTCACGACAGGAACTTTCCCATCAGCTCTCAAGCAGACCTCCATAAGACCTCTTCTGAAAAACAACCAACTAGACTCAACAAAGGAAGAGTCCTATCGACCAATCGCCAGCATCCCCCTTCTATCCAAAATAATTGAGAAGGTAACACAAATTCAGATCCAACAACATATAGACACCGCATCTCCACTAGACCCCAGTCAACATGGTTTCAGAGAAGCTCATGGAGTCGAGACACTGCTGACCTCATTAACCAACACTCTCATCAGTGGAATCGACAGCATCAAAAATGGATTTGCATTAATATTCCTTGACATTTCCGCAGCGTTTGATTCAGTGGACCATAACATACTCCTAACCCGACTCCAATACAAAGGGATCCAGGGGTTAGCACTGGATTCGTGCAAATCATACCTGGAAGAGCGCTGGCAACATGTCCGTATGGGAACAAACACCTCAGAACCATTCCAGCTGAAACAACGAGCCCCTCAAGGATCCTCCCTCTCGGCGCTACTCTTTAATATCTATATGCAGCCGATATGTGAGATCACACAATCATTCGGAGTATCTTCTCTAATCTATGCAGACGACGTGCTGATCTTCACACCAATCAACATCACTCTGCCAAATTATACAGTACTAGTAGAGTGTTTCGATGCAATAGCAGACTGGCTTCTCACACAGAACATGAGAATAAACTTCAAAAAAACCAAAGTCTTAATCATCACGAAGAATAAGGAATTTTCACCCCCACCTACCCTAAAAGTGTGGGACGCCGAACTGCCAATCAAAACCTCCATAAAATATCTGGGTATAACTCTGGATCATCGCCTAAACTTCAAAGAGCACATAAACCGAACAGTGAAAACCATCTACTTCAAGATTAGGACCCTCCGACACCTCAAAAACATGCTCGATCCCGACAACTTCCGTTCCATCTTTCAAGCGATAGTCATTCCCCACTTTGACTACGCAAAAACAGTACTCCACGGCCTCTCAAAAAGCACCCTAAACACGCTGCAATTAGCAGTGAACACCGCTGCTCGCATCCTCCATGGGGCCTCAAGGAGTGATCATATAACCCCCATATTAAAAGAATTACACTGGCTTCCAATACCTTGCAGAATTACATACAAAGCATTACTTATGACATTTAAGGCCACCAATAACTTAGCGCCCCCAGCAATCTGCATACTCCTCACCCGCACCCCTAATACCAGATCCAGGAGATCAGTGGCAGCCAATACCCTAATCATCCCAACGGACTCCACAAAGTGTTCAAATGCAACCACGGAAAGAGCATTCTCATACTTCACTCCTAGATGCTGGAACAATCTTCCACCCTCCATAAGAGCAATCAATGACCTCAAGCAATTTAGAAAAGCTATAAAACACCACCTGTTCCTCTTACACTTCTTTCAATACCAGTTACCATCACCTACCCCCTCAACTTTCTCTAAGCCCCCATTATAATCCAAAATTGATCTGATCTATCTCTTCTTGTATAACAAGAAAGTTACCATTGTATATAGTTGAATAATTAAGATGTACAAGGTTTTCCTAAGTTGAATCCTGTTAGATCTCCTGTTACATGTAAACTCATGACAGCCTGTTGCTATCTGTGAGCACTTTATGTTTACTGTAAACCGCTCTGATGAGAAAGAGTGCGGTATATAAGAACATTAAATAAATAAATAAATAAATAAAATTTGATGGTCAAACACTCTCTCTCAAAAGTTGAATAATTCCGTTCTGCCGGAGACAGCTTCCTGCTAAGGAACATTATTGGATACTCTGTTCCCTCATGTTTTTGCGATAGAACCGCTCCCAGGCCCATCTCTGACGCATCTGTTTGGACTATAAATGGTTGCCCAAAGTCTACGCCACATAACACCGGCTCTTTACAGAGTTTCCCTTTCAACATTGTAAAAGCTTCGTCTGTCTCAAGGGTCCACCAAAGATGATTTGGGGCATTTTTCTTCAGCATGTCCGTTAATAAGGCGCTTTCTTCAGCAAAGTGGGGAATGAAGCGCCGATAATACCCTATAAGGCCTAGAAAACTCCTCAACTGTTTTTTAGTTACTGGCCTAGAAAAGTTTTGGACACTATCTTGTTCATTAGAGGTCTGACCGTACCTCTCCCTACCATGTGCCCGAGATATTTTACTTCTTGTCCAGCGAACATACATTTTCCTGGGTTCAAGGTTAGCCCAGCTCATCTCATTGCCCTTAGAACCGCTTCCACTCTTGACAAGTGTTGGGCCCAACTGGAACTATGTATGATAATGTCGTCCATGTAGGCGACGGCATACTCCTGATGGGGATGTAGTACGAGGTCCACTAACCTCTGATATGTTGCTGCCGCCCCATGTAGGCCAAAGGGCATCCTACGGAACTGAAAGAGTCCAATCGGTGTACTAAATGCAGTCTTGGGACGAGACTCTCATGTTAAGGGAATTTGCCAATAACCCTTAGTCATGTCTAATGTGGTGAGAAATTTGGCTTGCCCTAACCGATCTAGCAATTCTTCAATTCGTGGCATCGGATATGCATCAAACATGGATATGGCATTCACGCGCCTAAAATCTATGTAAAATCTTAATGTACCATCTGGCTTTGGGACCAGTACAATGGGGCTACACCAGGGACTCTTGGATTCTTCGATAATCCCCATTTCCAACATCTCCCTCACCTGGGCCATTACTTCTTGTTTCTTGGCTTCCAGTAGCCGATAAGGCCTCTGCCTGACCACCTCACCAGGTGGGGTTATGATTTCATGAGCGACTAATTTTGTCTCACCGGGAATCGGTGTCAAAACATCCGTAAACTTTTCTAGTACTCTGGCCAGTTCTTGCCGCTGTAATAGGGAAAGTTATTCGCTTACTCTAGGTTCCGGGTTTGTTTTGCATTCCGCTAATTGCGGTCCCAAATCTTCTTCTACCTTCTCTTCAAAGGTCGCAGATAGTCCCTTCACTTCTGTCTGACCAGTGGATCCGAATCCTCCAGATCCCCGACTTGTAGAGGTCATCACGGCTACTTCCTCTAATAAAGGAAATACTACTCTCTCACAGATGAGCTGAGCAATGCGATCACCCACTTTAACTACGAAGTCTTCATCTCCAAAATTAAAAAGCAATACTTTTATCGCCCCCCTGTAGTCTGGGTCAATTACGCCTGCACCCATGTGCAAAAAATGCTTTAAAGCCAATCCAGAGCATGGTGCAATGCATCCGTAACACCCAATGGGCATTTCCATTTGAAGGCCAGTGTCTACTAAAGCCTTTCCACATCTAGGAATTACTTGATCTACGGCATTGCATAAATCATAGCCAGCTGCTTGGGAGGTGGCTCTTCGTGGACTCTGCGCTTTAGTGGACATTTTGCAAAATTTTAACACAAACTTTGATTTAATTGGAGAATCACTCTTCAGAGGCCGTTTCTCCGGGTTCTGGTCTGGCTTCCGAGGTTTCTCAAACAGCGGGCTGGGGACCTCAGCCTTCTGATTGTAACCCTTCCTATCTGGAGCTTCTGACTGAGCTTGTGTAGACACGAGAGCTACCTTGGGATGTAGACCCTTCTCCAACCCCTTCTTGAATTGAGGCCAATCCCTGCCCAACACCAGGTCGTGTGGTAACTTCGGGACTACAGCTATCTGGATTTCCCTTTGCATCCCTAACCCTTCTACTATCAGTTTGTATAAGGGATAAAAAGATGATGCTCTGTGAATGCATCTGATCCTAACCTTTCCCTCTGGTCATCTCGGTACTGACTGGGCTTCTATGGCTTGCCAGAGTCTCTTAGAGATCATACTCTGATCAGCACCGGAGTCCAGTAGAGTGTTGGTAGCTATGCCCTGAACTATAACATCTAAAAGGAAACCTTCCCTTATAGTTTTTGCATTATCAATCATCAGCGCTGTACGTGCCTTACACTCCTTTTGCATGTGTCCTACCTTCCCACATTGAAAGCATTTTCCCTTTTCCCAATAGTTTCTTTGCATTGGCATACAAGTTTTTATACCTTCCAATCTTGGCCTTGACTTTCTTTCTGATGTCTCAAAACTAGCCTCTGCTGCCGTTTTTTAAGCGTCTCCCTTTTTATGACCGGCCAATTCTGCTTCAAAATACTTCTTGGTCAGTAGGGTTGCTTCACTCGTGGTTCGGCAGTTTTGCAAAATCAGAAAGGATTGCACTTCCTTTGGAACAGCAGCCATAAACTGTTCCAACACAATAGTATCTATCAACGCCTCCAGGGTCTTTCCCTCTGGTATCAATCACTTCATCGTTAAGCTTCTGACCCTCTGGCAGAGAGCTTTTGGTGTCTCACCAGCTTTTAATCTTGTAGCCCTTAACATACGGTGATAGACCATCGGAGTCAGCCCTAGGCGATCTCTGATAGCCTTTGTTAATTCTTTTTTTTATTTTTTTATTGCATCTTTTTATAGCTTTACATCAAAGACAATCAAAAAACAACCATTACACTATAACCAAAACCAACTACTCATACTAAACTCCCCAAAAAAACTGTTAAACCACCCACCCCGTACCTTGCAAACCTCTTTAGATACACAGAATTAGCATGCTGCAGTGCCTGCAAACCGATCCAAGGCGGACCATTTATTGGGACTAACTCTATTCCCCCTTAAAATAAGAGCTTTATCCTGACTTTTTTCATATCTGCTGAATAGACATACTTGATTCCACCAAAGAAGCCAAGTTAGCTTGGAGGCGTCCTTCCAGCAAAATAAGATTGTTTTGATGGCAATAGCCACCATAAAATTCAGGATAAAAAAATGATCTTTATCTAACTGTGGAATTCCTGCCAGCGATCTCAACGCGACTAGACGCCACGTTAACGGAACAGAGTAGCCCAGTACCTTCTGAATCCTGTCCCATACTAATACCCAGAATCCCTGAACAAAAGGGCAGTCAAAGAACATGTGCCGCATAGTGCCCTCAGTTTGCTGACAAGACCAGCACAGGGAGGATTTAGTAGTAGACCACTTAGCCAGCTTAACAGGAGTTATAAATGCCCGATGGGCAAAAAAAAACATCGATTGAGTAAGCGCCGCCGATCTTGAGGCGCGAATAACCGGCCCCCAAAACAAACTCCAGGACTTTGGTGACCAGGGCAATTCTACTTCTTCTTCCCAGAGTTTACTTAAACCCTGCAGACGACTTGGGCCCTGCGCACGAAAAAGCGCATAGATATTCGTAATGCCACCTTTCTTGGAGTTCAGGTCCATCATAATCTTCGTTAGGCCCCAACTAGGCGTACATTCTCCAGGCCTTATTCCTGACTGTAAAAAGCAATGCCTAAGCTGAAGCCACTGAAAAAAACACGTTGAAGGCAGCCCAAATTCGGTGTGTAGCGCTCCAAACTCCTTCCAGTGGCCACCATCTATCAGTTGTCCCACTGTCCAAATACCACATCGCTGCCATATAGTCCACGCAAAAAGGGACGAATGGATCTTGAGACCCGGATTGTACCATATGGGCAGGAGGAGAGAGGGTGGGTTCTCTGCTGCAATGACCGGCAGGAAGGATTGAAATGCACTTTGCGTAGACAGAATTATGCTCCCCACTTTACATGACTCTGGAAATTTCATTCCCATGAAACTCCGCATCGGATATGGGTGGCACAATCGTTCTTCTAATTCCAGCCAGGTAGGCTTGTAATCAAGCGACTCCGCCGACGCCCATAGACTGCCTTGCTTAATTATCGCCGCCAGATGGTACCAGTGGAAATCAGGAAAGTGAACTCCCCCCTTCTCTTTTCCCGTCTTCAGCTTCCGAAGAGCTATTCTAGGGGTTTTCCCACTCCAAAGAAAAATACTCAGCGAGCGTTCAAGCCCCTTGTAAACGGACAACGGGAGCACAATAGGAATCATTCCCAGTATGTAATTTATTTTTGGCATAAGCACCATCTTGATGGATTCCAGCCGTCCCCACCACGATAAATGTAGCGGGGACCATTGTAATGTAAAGGAACGAGTTAACTCTTTTACGCGCTCCACGTTAATTCGTACTGTTTCCTCCAATGGAGCAACAAAGTGAGCTCCTAAGTATTTTATAGGACCCACTGCCCATTGAAAAGAAAACTCCTGCACGAGGGTGCTGTTAGCTTGTGTGTTAAGGGGGAAAGCCACTGATTTTGACCAATTCACCTTATAGCCTGAATATTTGGCATACTTGTCAATCAGCTGTAGCAAGGGAGATATGGAAGGTGGTTGTAAAAAAACATAAGATCATCGGCATAGGCTGACAGCTTGATGTGAAGGTCAGCGACTTTGATGCCTACAATGTCGCTAGATTGCCTTGCCAGCAGTACCAAAGGTTCCAGCGCCAGGTTAAATAAGAGGGGCGACATTGGGCACCCCTGCCGAGTACCTCTATGCAGACTGAAAGACCGGGAAAGCTCTTGATTGACTAAGATTCTAGCAGACGGATGGGAGTACAGCACCTGAATCATGTTGATATATTTTCTGGGCAATCCAAACCACTCCAATACCCGGAAAAGGAAAGGCCATTCCAGTCTGTCAAATGCCTTTTCAGCATCCAGGGACAGGCCGATGAGGGGCGAGTCACTGAGTTCGGCCACGTCCAGAAGAGAGCAGAGCAGTCTGGAATTATCTGCAGTAGACCTTTCCGCCACGAAACCGCATTGATCCGGGTGGATAAGCAAATGAAGGACTCTGTTAAGACGCCCAGCCAGTACGGCCGAGTAGAGCTTGTAGTCAGCATTCAAAAGGGAAATGGGTCGGTAGTTACCCACTAGAGTCGGATCCCTGCCAGGCTTTTCAAGCACCACTATTGTGGCCTCAGCAAAGGCGCCTGTATTTGAAGCTTGTTCTTGAAGCAATTGAAAGTATGTTAGTATACGAGGAGACAACTCTGTGGCAAATATTCGATAAAACTCAATCGGGATACCGTCAGGACCCGCAGCCTTGCCGCTTTCCATTTTAAACATTGCTTCCTGAAGTTCGCCTTGATCCATGTCTCTGCTGAGCAAGACAGCCTGATCCTCATCCACTACTGGGTGCGATATCCCTTCTAAGAAGCGGTCCACTGCTGGGTCGTCTCCAGCTCCATCGGAAGTATACAGTTGCGTGTAAAAATTTCGGAAGATTTCCATTATCTGAACATTACCGTCTTGAGAGTTGCCATATGCATCTTTTAATGACACTATATGCGACTTCTCCTTACGAGGCTTCAGGCGGGCAGCCAGTATCTTACCAGCCTTGTTCATTTCTGTATAGTAACACGCTTTCTGCTCAAAAACCTGCTGATCCACCTCATTGCTTAGCAGCATATTATACCGATATCGCAACCGTTGAAGCCGTATAAGGACCTCTGAACAGTGTTGACGTTGTAGCAGCCTCTCGCCTGTCCTGATCTGCAAATCCAGATCCACAAGCTCTCTTTTCGCCTTCCTCTTCATTGCTATGACATAGGTGGAAATCCTGGCCCTGATGAATGCCTTAAAAGCCTCCCACCATGCCCAAACAGAAGTATCTTCCGAAGAGTTTACCGCGAAGTATTCTTCAATAGCTTGTTTGATATAATGTCGAAAAGGTTCCTCAGCCAACAGCGGCCTGGGAAAAAACCAGCCGCCACCTTTGACAGGCTCTATTGACGGCCCCATTTCAAGC
Organism: Ichthyophis bannanicus; assembly: GCA_033557465.1. Lineage (NCBI taxonomy): Eukaryota > Metazoa > Chordata > Amphibia > Gymnophiona > Ichthyophiidae > Ichthyophis > Ichthyophis bannanicus. Next base: position 545,151,117 of record CM066036.1, on the reverse strand, counting down.
ATTATTGCAGCATGATCCGAAATATGTGTGCTTAAAATCTCTGTACCCTTGATATCTGTAGCCACTGACCGAGATACCAAGAAGAAATCAATCCGCGAATGCGACCCGTGTGGAGGCGAATAAAAAGTGAAATCTCTTTCCTGGGGGTGCATGACCCGCCAGATATCAACCATTCCCATGTCTTCCATCATGGACAGAAGGACTTCAGATGCTCGACTTCGCCGTGGCGCTCGACAAGGCTGACAATCCAGTAAAGGATCGAGGACCAAATTGAAATCACCCCCAAAAACAGTGGGGAGAGAGGAAAAATCAATCAGCGCCTCTACCAAATTGGAAAAGAACTTAGGGTTGTCACAGTTGGGTGCATATATATTCACTATTAACATTTGCCGGTTATCCAGCTTGACTTGCACACAGGTCCACCTGCCCTCTAGATCAGCTCTGGACGTCACCAATTGAATTGCACAAGATCGTTTGACTAATATAGCCACCCCGTTTCTCTTTCCCATAGCAGCAGCATAGGACATGAGCGAGTAGTGCTTCCCTGCCAATTTCAGAGACTCTTTAGTATTTAAATGCGTTTCCTGTAGGAGCACTACTTCAGCCCCCTGTTTTTGACAGTAAGTTAGGATCTTTTTTCTCTTAATAGGATTTTTGATGCCCTTTACGTTGAGGGATAATATTTTAATTGAGGACATATTGGGCTAGTATGGGAAGGTACTCACGTCCACCTGAGGACCTCCCTGGATCTGCAGCAGTAACACGGCCCTCGTACCGCATCTCAAGAAAAAGAGGTTTGCAAGGTCCCAATATCCCCTCAGCATCCCCGGGGTAAGCCCTGGGTGAGCCAGTAGAGTATCAAGAAGGCCACCCGTCGCCCCCCTAATACAGAACACTTAACCCACATAAGCTAACAAAAAAATCTATCTTAGCCAGAGCCTAGTACATTTCTGAACAGTTTACCAGTTTCCCTAAACTGCTTCCATAAATACTAGTTAAAGAGCAATGCCCAAGTGAATTTAAAACATCAACACAGGACATCATTACATAAACATATGCTCAGATAAGAAAAAGGTAGAGAGAAAATAAAGGCAGCGAAAGACAAAGGCGCTCACCTACAATACCGCCCTCTACAAGAGCGGGGAGATCCCATATGACACCACCCTCACAGCAGCAGAACCATACATGTAAGAGCTTTTTTACAAAATCAATAACAATAGGCCCTGGTAAAACATCAAGACAGCCCAACCTATTAAGCTTAAAGAACCTGCAAAAGTCCAGGGTCCATCATCCTTCAGAGAGACTGCCCTAGAAGCAAAGATCAATTATTGCATCTTGAGACTTTCTTGTTCTTCAAGAAATTGTAAAACATCTCCTGGGTCATCATAAGTCTTGGTAACATTGTGGAAAGTAACTCGAAGGCGCGCAGGGTATAGCAGGCCATAACGCGCTTGAAGCTGTTGCAAGCGCGGCCTCATCGCCAGGAATCTCCGTCTTTTATCCACAGTCGTCTTGCACAGGTCCGGGAAGAATGATATACTCCTGCCCTCATAGGACACAGGATCTTGAGCCTTGGCTGCTGCGAGGATCTGAATTGCCTGCTGGTGTTTTAATAGGCAAAAGATCACCGGCCTAGGGCCCTTCGCGTGTAGACTGACTTGCGCCGGGACTCTATGTGCCCTTTCAAACTCAAGCGGCCCCGTAAAGGTGAGTTTCAGCACTGCAGGAATCCACTTACTAAGGAACGTTGAAAGATCCGCTCCTTCAGCGCCCTCCGGGAGACCTATTAGTCTTACGTTGTTTCTTCTACCGCGGTTATTCAGGTCCTCCAATTGCTGCTCTAAACTCTCCACTTTCTTAGCGGTCTTGTGAAGGCGGGCAAGCTGAGCGGAGTGTGCAGTGACTTCTACATCCACTTTGTCGATGCGCACAGAGAGTCCTTGAATCTGAGCTCTCATTTCAGACACTTCAATTTGCACTCTCGCAATTGCGTCGCCATTTGCAACGACCAGGCCCTTTACCGCCCTTATTTCTCCTAGGACTTCTTTCAGAGAGTCCTCCGTTTCACGGGGAGAAGCCATCTTGTGGGGCGAGAGAGGATCCGATTTCGCCCTTTTGGAGCCGGGGTTTGCGGGGTTAACGAAATCCAATTTTGTAGGTTTACCACACGACATCCCGTCTCCACCGATTAAAGATAGACCCGCAGCAATTTATGACACAATTGGGTTAGCAGTGCAGCGATATTTGCAGGAGTCTTGACCGGGGGCCTCGGAGCAGAGCTTTTATGCGGCCATCTTGAATCTCCGCTGGCTCCGCCCGCCTTTGTTAATTCTACATAATCTGTGGCCAGAGCCGCCGGCATGGTCCTGTATGCCGCCCAACGCCTCTCCTGTGAGAGACGTGGCCAGGCATACAGCCCATTGCTCCCTCGGCCAACCTACAGTATGTGCCACTCTATCGAACGATTCTAAGAAATCATCAATGTCATCGTCCAGAGACAATTTTCCGAATGTCAATGTATCACAGGTCAGTGGTCCTACCATACAATTACTAGCTAACCCATCAAATCCTGGTGGGGTAGATACTGCTCCAGTTGGCATTCTTTGCTTAGCCAGCCAGGCCTCCATCATATCGAGTACGGGCTTCTGCTGAGCTTGTAATGCCGCTGCAGCCTGTTCCTGCGCCTGGAATGCCATTTCACGCTGCTTTTCAAACTGTGACGCCATCCACTGTAAAACGTCCTTCGGATCCATCATAGCAGTTTCCTGCAGAAGAAAAAGAGAAACACAACCACCAAGTGTGGTACCACTCAGCTTTTTGCCAGACTTTTATTTTGACTGCCTGGACTCTTGCACCCTTATACTTGAATCCTTCTCGGCCAACGCTTAATTACTCGTTACCTGCAGTCAGGCATTGACTCATGCGCTAGAAAGGGTGTGTCCTGCTGGTCATCCGCTGCTCAGGATGATGCTGCCAGCGATTTTCCCCTCTTCCGTTGGTGTTTAATATCTTCAGTATACATCATGAATCAGTGTAAATCCTGATAGAGGCTCAAGATCCAACAACTACGCCACTTGTCACACCCCAGCCCCCTGGCAACGTGCCTAAAGAGCTAGGGTGGACATTATGTCCTTCATGAACAGGTTGAAAACTATCTTCAGCACTGAAGCATGTTGGGAGTTGTAGTTTCCCTTTTAAAAGTATAGCCGTGACAAACCAGTATGAAGGTAAATGATAAAGATTTTATTTCCCCAATGTCACAAGGTTCAACATAAAGCATCAGGATATTCTCTCCAGTTAGTATTTCCAAAGACATTTACAAAACTCAGGTTGAATGTGTTTCACAGTCACTACTTCTGTTCAGGGGTTTTAATCCAAAAATATAGCAGATGAAACAAAACACAAGCTTCTTCATTCAGCTTAGTAAAAATGTTCTCTTTTATCCTTTCTTTCTTTAGTAACACCAAGTACAAGTGCTAGGCAATATTCCTTTGGTTAAACAAGCTCTTACCTTCAACAAGGTCAGACTTCTTTACTCAGTTACCCAAAAGCGCACATCCTGAAAGCTACTCTTGAGCTCTCCACCTTGGAACTGCTGGCCTCTTTGGAACTTTCTCTTACCCTGCAACAACAGCCCCTCCAGCTGCCTTTCCTCGTGTTGCTTCGTCACCTTCTCCCTCTTCTTCTTCCCTCTCTCTCCTTCTAAGCAAGGCTTATAAAGCTGCTTCTCTGTCAGGGACTCTCTCACTCCCCTCAGGTGTGTGTGATCATCCCCTAAGTTTGTAACTACCTTAGGATAGCTTGGGTGTGGCAACCTAACTTCAGACTCTCTGTGCTTACTCCTTCTAGCTGCACTCTGCAGTGTGTGTATTGCAGACCTGTCACGTTCTTTAAAGGTACATTCACTAGTTTTTCCTATCTCCATAGGCTCACTATCATCTCCTTCATCACAGTATATATTATGATTTGGATTGAGATTTCATGTGAGTATGGCTCTTTTAGATTCTTTCAATATGGTGATATCTACAGAGTTACGTTGTGTGATGTTTTTATTTTTTTTTAAAAAACAGCCAAGTTGAGATTGCTCATGAAATGTGGCTCTTTAAATTTTGGTGTGCAGACAAGGAGTTTGTGGTAATAAGCAACACGCCTGTGCAGCATTTTCTCCTGGCTCTGGAAAGCCCTACTCATTGAGTGATCATGCCGGTCTGTCAGTTCATTCAAAGTCTGTTAGGGTAATGCTCATGTATATGCATTTTTAGAATATGATATGGATGTGGTTATTCTAGTATGTGATTTGTGTGTGGTGATTCAAGTATGGTGATTTTACCAGCCAGATACTTTATATATATCTTGACTATATGGAACTGTCAAATTCAGGACATTTCTTACGGGAAGCACAGCTATTCAAAATCTATCTTTGTGGTGTCCCTTACTAAACTAGTTACTGTGTAGGAACGTCTATGGGGCACGTTTTTGGTTAGATTTGGTCATCATGGTGATTTTCACAGTTTTATGGTTTGTAGAGCCCTGTCCACTGACCATTTGTGCTAGTTTGATAGTTTATTAAAATGTTGTTGATATAGCGCTTAAGTTTGTTTATGGTTCAAATGTATGGACCGATCCTTCACACACACACACACACAGCCACATATATACAGGGTGGCCCAAAAAAAGTGAGAACATCTTGTAAATTAAAAGCTTAAATAATTTACTTATTTACCTTTTTTAGCTATATAACGTCTTTATTTCGACAATTTCCTGTCACCATCTTTTTTTTTTTAAATTTGTCAATCATTTACATCTGTCTTTTTGAATTTTTAAATAACTTATATGCTACGAGATGTTCTCACTTTTTTTGGGCCATCCTGTATATACCCCCCCCCCCCCACACACACACACATACATATACATATAAAGTTCTATGATAAATTGTTAATACAAGATGATTAGTTATTGACTTCTCTTGTCATAATATTTGTATTTCCAAGGGGGATTTTTAGGAAGGGTTTCTAGATGTTTGTGTTTTATTAATTCTAGTGCCTTATATCCCTCACTGCATGATTTCTTGTAAGTAGTATCTCTAGCCACCTGAAGAAGCATGGCAAAACATCTAAAATGGTGTTATAAGTGGCATTGGAGAAACTGTTGATTACAGATAAGTGCCGTTAAATATTGAATTATGCCTAAGCAATGTTTTAGTTTTGTATTTGTGTAATAGACGGCATCTATGAGGCTTTGGCACATGCTCAGTGGGGCAGAAAGGCACATTTAATTAATCTTTATAATATTGAATGGAATGAAAAATGTATTAAAAGTTCTTACTATTTAAAAATTCAAAAATTATTTAAAGATTATTTTTTTCTGGATCTTTGATGTAGTGAGCGAATGCCAAGGGCCTGAATATTCTTGTGCCTATGACAATGAGTTTGATCTTGTCTGAGATCCTTTTTTTCCTTTTCTAATATTTTTATAATTATATTTGTCTAACAACCCTATCATTTTGTTTCCATCTTGGGTATTTGTAATGAAGTATATTGTTTGTTAATGTTTACATCTTTCTTCATTCTGGGACTGTTTTTTGTTGTATGTACTTGGCATTGGTGGCATCATGGCTTCAAGCCAATAATCTGAAGCTGAATTCCACAAAAACACTTCCATATTGTGGCTTTCAGGTTCACTTTTGCCACCTTCTGTCTCTCTTTCCTTCAGTGGTCAGCTAAGTCCAGTTGTGACCCAGCTTAAAAATCTTGTAGTCACACTGGACTCAGCCCTTTCCTTTCAATTTCATATTTGTTCAATTGTGAAGTGATGCTTCTACACTGTGAGACAGATCTGAGCCATTCAGTCTCTCCTTCTCACCCTTGTTATTGCCAGACTCGATTACTGTAACATTATTTACTTTGGACCCCATCAAACCAAGTGACTGCAGTCTGTTCAAAACACAGCCATCCGACTACTCCATCATGCATCCAGCTATGACCATATCACTCCACTTCTCATAAAACTCACTGGCTTCTACTTTCTCATCATTCGCAATACAACTCCTTATGATCATTCATAAAACCTTTCATTCAGGTGTTCCTTCATAAGTATTCTCATTTCTCATCCCTTACGCACCTCTCCAGATTCTTAGGTCCATATATGCAAATCGTTTATGTCTTCTTTCGCATCACAGACGTGCTTAGAATATACCTGATGCTCTACATTCTTTTTTCCTAGGACCCTCGCTGTGGAACTCCCTTACCAATGAGCTTCGCCTGGAATCCTCTTACCATAAATTCAAGGCCTCTCTAAAAACACACTTATTTCACAATGCATTTGATATTCCTATCCCTGCCTCCTAATTTTTATCTCTACCAGCCTACTCTGTATTTTGATGCAAGGTTCTGCTTCCCCTGTCTCCCTCCCCTCCTCCTCCACCCTCCCCTACTTTTTTTATATGTTTTTGCCCTTGCTTTGCTGATCTATCCTATTAATGTTTAGCGTTCCTTTCACCCTTTAATATATTTTTATTGTACACTGCTTTGATGAACCTTAAAGGCAGTATATCAAATTTCTAAATAAAACATAAACCATAATGGTAGAGAGGCCTGGATGCAGCCTTGGTGTCTCTTGGTAATCCCTTTCAGTTGCCCCTCCATGCCATATACAATGGTGGGATGCTGCGAGATGTGTTTGGCCACTGCAGGTGGCAAGGGATTAAAAAAAAATCAGGCTGCCAGAGCAGATGTTCAGCAATGGGGTATGGGGACAACCATGGTGCATGTCTCTCAGGGTACTAAAAGAACTGAAATATGAGATTTCAGACCTGCTATTAGTAACCTGTGAACTATCATTAAAATCATCTGTAGTACCAGAAGATTGGAGAATGGCCAAGTAGCGCCAATTTTCAAAAAGGGTTCAAGAGGTGCTCCAGGAAGCTACAGACTGGTGAGCTTGATGCTAGTACTGGGCAAAATGGTAGAAACCATTATAAAGAATAAAATTAATGAACATGTGGATAGTTTAATGGGAGAAAGCTAACATGGATTTAGCCAAGGAAGGTCTTGTCTTACCAATTTTTTTGAAGGTGTGAATAAACAGGTAGATAAAGGGGAGTCAGTTTATTTAAGGATTTTTTTATACCACATTCTCAAGTAATCAAAGTGGTTTACAGAGCAACATCAATATTACTAATTACATTGAACATAATAACAATATTAGTTACATTGAACATTATAACAGTTACATTGTACTAACTGGTGGAAGGTATGAGAGTATTTACATGTCATATATATATATATATATATGTGTGTGTGTGTGTGTGTATACACACACACACACACACACAAACATAAACCCCTATATACATATGCCTATACATACCCAGTGAGGTACTCGTTTATATACATAGCCACCTATATACACAGCAAAGTTATATACTTGTCAACTTGTTTACAAAGTAAAAGTGTAATAAGTGGTTTGTCTGATAAATTACGGTGCATAATTGAGGGTGTTTGTTAAAGGTCCAGTTATTGATTAAAGGTCCAGTTGATATAGTATATCTGGAATTTCAGAAAGCTTTTGAAAAGGTCCCTCATGAGAGACTCTTGGCAAAATTAAGAAGTTATGGGATAGGAGGCGGTGTACTATTGTGGATCAGGAAATAGTTAAAAGATAGAAAACAGAAGGTAGTGCTAAATGGCCAGTTTTCTCAAAGGAGAAAGGTGAATAGTGGAGTACCCCAGGTATCTGTGCTGGGTCTGCTGCTTTTTAATATATTCAAAATTGGCCTGAAAATGGGAATAACGAGTGAACTGATCAAATTTGCAGATGACACAAAATTATTCAAAGTTATTAAAACACAAGAGGATTGTGAAAAATTGCAAGAGGACCTTGATTAACTAGAAGATTAAATTCCATCTGCCATTTGGATGCCCAGTGTGGACAAGTGCAAAGTTATATGCTTGGTAAAGAACAATCAAAACTATGGATACACAATGCAGGGCTCACCTTAGGAACCACCACCTAGGAAAGGATTTAGCCATCATCATGGATAATAAGTTGAAACCCTCTGCCCCATATGCAGCAGCGACCAAGAAGGCAAATAGAATGCTAGGAATCATAAGGAAAGGAAAGGAGAATAAAACAAAAGATATTATAATGCTTCTGGGTCTCCCCATGGTGTGACTGCTCCTTGAATATTCTGTGCAGTTCTTGTCACCATATCTTAAAAAGGATATAGCAGAATTAGAAAAAGGTACAAAGAAGAAGATGTCCACCAAAATGGTTAAGGAACTAGAATGATACCCCTATGAGAAAAGACTTAAAAGATTAGGGCCTTTCAACTTGGAAAAAAGTTGGCTGAGGTGTGATATGATAGAGGTCTATAAAATAATGAATGAAATAGAACAGATAAACATAGATCGGTTTTTTATTCCTTCAAGAAGTGGAAAGACTAGGAGACACGCAATGAAACTACAGTGTAGCCCATTTAAAACTAATAGGAGAAAGTAATTTTTCACTTAATGCATAATCAAACTCAGGAATTCATTACTGGAGAATGCAGTAAAAGCAGTTAGTATAGCTGGGTTTAAAAAAGGTTTGTACAAGCTCGTGGAGGAAAAGTCCATAAACCATTATTAGAGATGACCAGAGAAATCCCCTGCTCATCACAGGATAAGCAAAGTGGAGTCTGTGTACTTTTTTTTAGGAACTGACAGGTATTTGTGACCTGGACTGGCCACTGTTGGAAACAGGATACTGAGCTGGATGGACCTTGGTCTGACCCAGTTTAGCAGTTCTTATGTTCAGATGCATGGTGACTGGGAACCAGGGAACCCCCACTGCATGAACCCCTGTCAGCACATCATGCATACATGCCTGTTATGGGAAGCCCATTAGGATTATGGCAATAGTGAATTGCAAGACTTCAGTGGGGAAGGAAGAACACCCGGCTCCTGGAGTGCTAGGCACTGCGACAAACCAGCTTAATCGTAAATTTGTCGCACTGCCTATGTAGTCCTGGCTGGGGGGGGGAGGGGTAAGGGCAGACAGAGTGCCATGCCGCATGGGGGCACTCGCTCCAGGTGACAGGGGGGCTGGGAAAGCCACTGTCTCTGCTTCCCCTTTAGGTAGAGTTGAGGAATATGGAAGCTAGAAGCGTCTCGGAGAGTGATAGAAGCCAGGTCTTGTTTATGCTTGACAAAGCTTACAATGTGTCATGTAGTGCACCCACAGCCTATTTTTGTCTGTATATAGGGGGAGGGAGCCAGGACTGTTAACTGGCTCACCATAGCCTATTTAAAGCTGTACATAGAGGCAGAGTGTCTGAATACTGCAATAGGTACCTGCCACTGGCGACGCTGTTTGTGCATTCATGGAATTTATTGTCCCATATATAGTCTATGATGTGCTAGCACTGTGCACAGTCTATAAATAAAGTTCATATTTACAATGAGTATCTGTCTCTTCCCTTACTTCCACGGGTAAAATGAGGCGAAGCAAATGCTGGCCTAGTTTTACCCGTGGGATCTAACTGGGTAGCATGCAATATTGCCACTACCCAGTTAACTTTTGTGGCATCGAAGGCTATACAGTGACCCTGGATATTCAATGCCAGGACACTATATGACCTCAACAATGAAAATCAAGGATTAGAGGTCGGCAGCAATGGCAGATAGCTGTCCCAGTTGAATATTGGGCCCTTGGTGCATACTAGTTAAAGGGTTGCTAATTGTATTCCGGTGAAAGCTTGTCTAATGCAGTAGAATGTGTTCATCAGTCTCTAAGATAAACTGATGTCAAAAAGCTCCTCAGGATTTTAAAAATAATTATTTCATCACTCGCCTCACCAAACACCCTTGTCTGGCAGCTTAACCACTATCAGTAGTACCGCAAGATTACTGCTAGGAGGTCAGAGATACCATTTTGAACCCAGGTGCCGAAGGGGCAGGAGTATCTGGAGATCACTACTACTTCCCATTAGACTCCAAGTCAACCCCGGGTAAGAGCCAGGGAGACTGTAAGGTAGGGTTTGCTATGGCCATTGTCATGGAGTTTGGGATGTGCTATGATTGCTGTTAGGAGAGTTTTTGGGGATGGGGAGGGGGTAATTCATGGGACGATGGCATTTAAGAAATGCATGTATATTCGGAACTACTACGCTGTCATTGGCATTGAATATATATGCAGACCACTGACTGTTGACAGCTATACATAGAAGCAAGATATTCAGCTGCTATATGTATAGCTAAGCAGTTTAATTTTGGAAAGCCTTTTTGCTAGTCTAAACTGATTCGAAACATTTGCTTCTAAAGATAAAGGAATATAGTCTTAGAATGGGTCTTCACCTTAATGTTAAGAAGACAAAGATCCTGACAACTGGCAAAATGAATAAGTTCATCGTTGATGGAGAAGAAATTGAAATAGTTGACAACTTTAACCTACTTGGATCAACTATCAATAAAGAAGCAACAAGCGGTCAAGAAATCCGATGACGCATTGCTCTTGGCAGAATGGCTATGAAGGATCTAGACAAGATTCTCAAGAGCAGAAATGTCTCTCTCCATACAAAGATTCAACTTCTTCAAGCCAAGGCATTTTCAATAACATCATATGGATGTGAAAGTTGGACAGTGAAAAAGATAGAACAAACCAGTCAGTACTAGGGGAGATCAATCCTAAGCTTTCTTTAGAAGTTCAGATGACAAGATTTTGACTTTCATACTTTGGACACATGTAAAGAGAGAGATCATTAAAGAAAGACATCATGCTTGACAAGGTAGAAGGTCAATGCAAAAGAGGAAGGCCAGCAATGAAATGGATCGATACAATAATAGCAGCTGTGGGTGCCAGTCTGTCAACAATGAGCCACCTGATTGAAGACCGAACACAATTTAGGATAACTATCCAGAGGGTCGCCATGAGTCGACACAGACTTGATGGCACTTAGCAACAACAACAAACTGAACTGCTTAGCTATATGGATAGTGGCTGAATATCAATCACTCCTTATATGGATGTTGACCCTCGAGACTCCCACTCATCACTACCATTTTGGAACCCAGAGGCTACTGGGCAGGATCACGGGGGGGGGGCTGCTTGGATCAAGGCAGATTAGATTGGGTGGGGACGCTTGATCATGGGGATACCTAGGCACACTTCCTGATTATTGGTAGCATGGCTGCACTTAACACACCTTTTTTTGCCAGGAAAGCTAAATGTTCTATTATTTATTAGGATTACAAGGGTCAGAAGAATCTCCAAACATATTCTTTAATATCAGATGTACACAAGCTTGTTTTAAAATATGATTGTTTTAAAATATTTGTAAATATTCCTTGAAAAAAGGATGCATTAACAATCCCTTGTAAATGATGAGCAATAGCTTCATGAAATAATTTCATTATGGCCACACCATAGCTATCTAATCAAAGTGATAATTTTTCATTCTCTGAACCACCTGTATTACTGTTGATGTAGAAATAGTATCTAAATGTTCCCACGATCCAAAAGGAGAGCGCATTAATGTACTACCACTACTATTGAAACATTTATAAAGCACTACAAGGCATACGCAGCACTGTACAAAACACAGATAGACAGTCCCTAATTGTCAGAGCCTAAAGTCTAATCAGCGTGGAGGAGTAGCCTAGTGGTTAGAACACTGGCTTAGTTAGCAGGCAACCAGGGTTCATATTCCCACTAGCACTCCTTGTGGCCTTGGGCAAGTCACTTAACCCTCCATTGCCTCAGAAGAAAGGCCTGGCAATCTACTTCCAGTGACACTGCCAAGAAAACCCAGGAGCTTCTGGGTTGCCAGGAGTCAGGACTGACTTGAAGGCACACATTGTATTGCACAGTCTAATCAAGACAAAAGATAAGGATAGAATAGGGAAAAGTAAGGAGATATAAGGGATCAGGATCCAAAAGCAGCCTCAAAGAGGCAAGCTTTTAGCATAGATTTGGAAAGGGGCAGAGATGAAGCCTGACATACAGACACAGAAAGTTTGTTTCAAGCAAAAAATCAGCAAGGTGAAAGGACCAAAGTCTGGAATTAACAATGGAAGAAAAGGGCAGAGAGGAGCAAGCCAGTAGAAAAGAGGAGTTGACGAGGAGGGGTGTAGGGGGAGAGGAGAGAGGAAAGGTAGTGAAGGAGTAGAAAAATGAATGCATTTAAAGATCAGAAGGAGGAGTTAGAAATGGATACAGAAATGGAAGGGAAGCCAATGAAGTGACTTGAGAAGAGGAGTTATACATGTATATCGAGAATGGCAAAAAAGATTAGCCGCGCAACAGAGTCCTGAATAGGTTGAAGAGGAGAAAGATGACTCAGGAGGGAGAGCAGCAAGAAGGAGGTTGCAATAGTCAAGACTGGAAGAAATTAGAGGGTGGAGAAGTGTTTTAGTAGTGTGTTCAGAGAGGTAACGGCAAATTTTGTTAATGTTATAGAGAAAGAAACAACAGGTTTTAGCTATCTGTTGGATATGTGAGGAGAAGGAGAGGGAAGAGTCAAAGATGACACCAAGGTAACAGGCTGAGGAAACAGAAAGTAGAAGAGTATCATCAACAAAGATAGAGAAAGGAGGAAGGGGAGAGGAAGGTTTAGGGGAAAAATAATTAGTTTCATTTTGTCCATGTTTAGTTTTAACGGCAGTGAGACATCCAAGTGGCAATGTCAGAAAGACAGTAAGAGATTCGGGCCTGGAGAGTCAGAGAAATATCAGGTATAGAAAGATAGATCTGAGAAAGCATTGTTACTCACCTGTAACAGGTGATCTCCGGGAACAGCAGGAATCAGTCTTCACACATGGGTGACGCTGGCACAGATAGAAACATAGAAACATAGAAATATGAGACAGAAAAAGACCACATGGCCTATCTAGTCTGTCCTTCCATAACAACTACAACAGTCCCCTTTTTACCTTTAGAGACCCTCTGTGTTTGTCCCATGCTTTCTTAAATTCAGTTACTGTCCTCATCTCTACCACCTCCACTGGGAGTCTATTCCACGGATCCACTACTCTTTCCGTAAAGAAATATTTCCGCATATCACTCCTGAATCTATCTCCCTTCACCCTCATCCCATGTCCCCTCGGTAGCAGAACTTGCTTTCAATTGAAAGAGGCTCTCTCCCTGAACATTTATGCCACAGAGGTATTTAAACATCTCAATCATATCACCTCTATCCCGCCTTTCCTCTAAGGTGTACATATTAAGATCCTTCAGTCTGTCCTCATATGCTTTATAATGAAGATCACTAATCATTTTAGTAGCCACTCTCTGCACCGACTCCATCCTGTTCACATCCTTTTGAAGGTGCGGTCTCCAGAATTGCACACCATACTCCAAATGAGGTCGCACCAAAGACTTATACAGAGGCATTATCACCTCCTTTTTTCTGCTAGCCATTCCTCTCCGTATGCACCCAAGCATCCTTCTAGCTTTTGCCGTCGCCTTTTCTACCTGTTTAGCTACTTTAAGATCATCAGACACAACCACGCCTAGGTCCCGCTCTTCTTTAGTGGACAAAAGTACTTCACCCCCTATATTATATTGCTCCCTTGGATTGCTGCAGCCCAAATGCATGACCTTACATTTTTTAACATTAAATCCAAGCTGCCAAATTCTAGACCATTTTTCAAGCTTAGCTAGATCCCTCCTCATGTTATCTACCCCTTCCTGGGTGTCTACTCTATTGCAGATTTTGGTATCATCCGCAAAGAGGCAAACCTTACCTGAAAGCCCTTCCACTATATCACTAACAAAGATGTTAAAAAGAATCGGACCAAGGACAGATCCCTGGGGCACACCACTGATAACATCCTTCTCCTCAGAGTGAGCTCCATTTACGTGTACTCTTTGTCGCCTCCCACCCAACCAATTTCTAACCCAAGCAGTAACTTTAGGGTCCATCCCTAGGGTGCTCAGTTTGTTTATAAGTCGCCTGTGAGGAACAGGGTCAAAGGCTTTACTGAAATCTAAATACACCACATCTAGGGCTCTCCCTCGGTCCAACGTCCTGGTCACCCAGTCAAAGAAATCAATCAGATTTGTCTGACAAGACCTGCCTCTGGTGAATCCATGCTGCCTCGGATCCTGTAATCCGCTGGACTTCAGAAAACTCACTATTTTCTCTTTCAGCAGCGTTTCCAATAATTTACTCACCACCGAAGTTAAACTAACCGGCCTGTAGTTTTCAACCACATCCTTACTTCCGCTTTTGTGTAAAGGCACCACATGAGCTTCTCTCCAGTCCTTTGGCACCACTCCCGACTCCAACGAGGCATTGAAAAGGTCAGTCAGTGGAGCTGCTAGAACATCCCCAAGTTTCCTCAGTATTCTCGGGTGTATCCCATCCGGTCCCATCGCTTTGTCTACTTTAAGTTGAGATAGTTTCTCACGAACACAGTCTTTTGAAAATTGTTCAAGATGTCCTTTGCTTCTGTTCCTATTTGTGGGTGTTTTCTGAGGTCCTGCTCCTGGTTCTTCATCTGTGAACACAGAACAAAATTATTTGTTAAGCAATTTTGCTTTATCCTTATCAGTTTCTACATATTCCTTCCCTGCACTCTTGAGTCTGACAATACCACTCTTGCCCTTCCTCTTCTCACTAATATATCTGAAAAATGTCTTATCCCCCCATTTTATTGCATTGGCTATTTCCTCCTCCTTTTGAATCTTTGCCTTCTTGACTACTTTGCTGGCTTCTCTAAGTTTTTCCAAATACAGATGCCTGTCTTCCTCTCTCTGTGATCTCTTGTATTTCATGAAGGCCTCCCTCTTTTTCTTCACTTTTTCAGCTACTTCTTTCGAAAACCATAACGGTCTCCTTTTCCTTTTACCTTTATTTACCATTTTAACAAAAAGGTTGGTTGCCCTTAAAATATCCCTTTCAGTTTTTCCCACTGTTTTTCTACATCCCTCAGCTATTCCCATCCCACTAACGACTCCCTGAGGTATTGGCCCATCTTCGCAAAGTTAGTCTTCCTAAAGTCTAAGATCCTCGCCTTTGAATGGATTCTACCAGCCCTAGTCCTAATACTGAACCACACCATCTGGTGATCACTGGATGCAAAATGATCTCCCACTACAACATCAGACACACTTTCACCATTGGTAAGCACCAAGTCCAGTATGGCCCCTTCACGTGTGGGGTCTATTACCAATTGCCTGAATAGTTCTCCCTGTAGAGAATCCAGGATCTCCTTACTTCTAGATGATACTGCAGCAGGAATGTGCCAATCAACATCTGGCATATTGAAATCTCCTATCAGTAGCATTTCCCCTTTCCTAGCAATGCTGCGCATGTCTTCAATTAACTCTCTGTCCACCTCTTCCTCTTGTGAAGGAGGTCTGTATATCACACCAATGTAAATAGATTTTTCTTTCCCTCTTTCTAGTTTAACCCACAATGCCTCCCCTCTCCCTTTTAAGCTCTGTAATTCCAAAGCTTTAATAGTAGTTTTTACGTATAGTGCCACTCCTCCTCCCCTACTTCCTACCCTGTCCTTTCTGAATAAAGTATAGCCAGGTATAGTTACATCCCAATCATGGTTTTCTGTGAACCATGTTTCTGTAACTGCCACTAAATCCAAGTCAGCCACTCCCACCAAAGCTTCAACATCAGGGATCTTATTTCCCATGCTACGGGCATTTATACACACTGCTTTCCATGTTAACCCTGTTACCTATTTCCATAAAGTTATTTAATGTATCACCTACCTGGGGGCTTTCTTCACCCATCCCCAACGAATCTAGTTTAAAGCCCTCTTCAGTAGGTTAGCCAGTCTACTACTGAAGATGCGTTGACCTTTCTTGGACAGATGGATGCCATCTCTGCTCTGCAACCCTTGTAACAGCATCCCATTGTCTAGGAAACCAAAACGCTCTCGATGACACCATCCACGCAGCCATGCATTCATCTCCAGGATGCGAGCCTCTCTGCCTTGGCCTTTACCCTCAACAGGGAGGATTGAAGAGAACACCACCTGTGCACCTAACTGCTTCACCCTCTGTCCCAGAGCCATGAAGTCACTTTTGATACATTCCGAGGTATACCTGGCAGTATCATTTGTTCCAACATGGATTAGCAACATTGGGTAATAGTCAGTGGGCTTGATGAGTCTCGGCAAACTCTCCGTAACATCTTGGATTTTGACACCAGGCAGACAGCATACCTCTCTGAACATCAAGTCTGGTCGGCAGATGGATGCCTCAGTTCCCCTCAGAAGAGAGTCTCCAACCACCACTACCCTTCGTTTCCTTGTGGTTACTGATTCTGCAACTTTGGGGTACTTGAGCTCTGGTTCTTCCCTTTCCAGGGATGCTTTCACCTCCTCCACTTCCAGGGCTGCATAATGGTTCTTCAATTCAAGGGCTGGAGAAGTTGGATTGGTGATTTTGCAGGTCCTGGTGACTTGTGTCCAACCATCGACATTCTGTTGGCACCCATCTTCTCCTCTGCTGGAGAGCTTGGTTGCCTTAAGAAGCATCTCATCAATGTACTTCTCACTGTCTTGCATGCTCCTCAGCCTCACCACCTCCTCTCTGAGTTCCTCTACTTGTTTCCTCAGAGCTTCAGCATGCAGGCACCCTGCACATGGAACCGGTCCTTCAACTGGCATTAGGACCTCTGTCTGGACCGAGGCAGAAGCTGTAATGGGGGCAACAGCTTTAGTGATACGATTTTTCCCAGCCATTGTTCTGTTCGTGGAGCTTAGGTATCTGTTAAAGCAAAAGAGAGAGATCTACCAAGTACCAGCCAGTTTCCCAGCTGTCCTTTCAGAGAAAAAGCAGCTAAATCTCCTTAATTATATTCAAAATATGCTGGTCCAATTCTCTGTGCTTTGTCAAATGGGGAGGTGCCCTATAAAGCAAGACTACTCGCTAGGGGTGGGTGGGAGTCGGGGTGGGTAGGGAGGGAACTAACACCTGATTAGGTGTTAGCAGTTCCCAAAGCTGAGGAGGTTACTGGAGTTCAACCACCTACTGTGCTCAAGGAAAGTCCCACTAAAGCACCAAAAAGTAACCTTGCTTTAAAAATGTACAAAAAACCCTTTTAAGAGCTCCCAGTCAGAGAGCTAACAACTTAATATAATAAAACAAACCCTTAAATCTTTACTGTTGGTTGATCTGGAGAGCTCCTGTAGGAAAACCTGAACAGGGCAGGGCACTGGAGCCTTTTATGCAGTCCCTCAGCTGCTCTCAGGAAATCAGGCCCACTAACTCCTGATTAGGTGTTAGCAGTTTCCAAAGCTGAGGAGGTTACTGGAGTTCAACCACCTACTGTGCTCAAGGAAAGTCCCACTAAAGCACCAAAAAAAGTAACCTTGCTTTAAAAATGTACAAAAAACCCTTTTAAGAGCTCCCAGTCAGAGAGCTAACAACTTAATATAATAAAACAAACCCTTAAATCCTTACTGTTGGTTGATCTGGAGAGCTCCTGTAGGAGCCCATGTGGGAATTCTCTCCAGTGTCTAACTTGGAGCAATCCACTGCATCCGCGCATCTGCCCTCCTGGCCTCCAAGTCCCCTCCCAGTTGAGTTTGTAGTGAGAGATAGAGTTAAAAAAAGAGAATACCCTACAACTCCTAGGAGAGGAGGGTGGGTTGTGAAGATTGATTCCTGCTGCTCCCGGAGATCACTCGTTACAGGTGAGTAACAACACTATCTCCAGGAACAATCAGGAATGCAGTCTTCGCATATGGGACTCACTAGCTCCCAGGTATCAGCCTGGAAGTGAGTATCCCTAGTATGGTAAATGCACTCAATCCACATGCAATCATGCCTTCTCCCTCTATGCCCCCTCTATATGGAATGCCCTCCCCCCCCCCCCGGCCTAAGAGGCTGCAACAAACACTCACATTCCGAAAAATGCTGAAAACTTTCCTCTTTTCTGAATACTATCCACTGCCCCCTTAAACACCATAACCCCTCCCTACCCCTAATCCCCCTTCTCTCCCCTCATCCCCCTCTTACTACATACCCCTTCCTAACCCATAACTAATGTAAATAGTTCTGTTTAAATGTTAAATGTTCAACCATTGTTAAAACTGTTTTTTGTTCCATGTAAAACAGCTGTAAACACACTGTTACTTTCGTTCATTGTAAACCGCTTTGAATTGGAGAAAAACGGTATATAAAAAAAAAAAAAAAAAAAAAAAGTTAAATAAATAAATAAATAAAAGAAAATAAATCCTTATGGCTAAAGGATAGAGCCAAGAGTGTGGATACAATGTGGCCCTGTTGGACTCGACTGCAATCGGCTGGACAATCTCTAATGGAAGTCTGGTGCCAGAAAGAAGTCCGGGACAGAGGGTAGGAGTCCTAAAAAGGTGCTGAAGTACAGCCTGGCCAAAAGACAGCATCCCGACAGGAGTCTCTGTCTAGGCAGTAGTGTGTGGTGAAGGTATTTATTTATTTAACATGTTTTATATACCGCCTGGAGGACCAGATAGCTGCCCAACAGATCTAGTCAATAGAGAAGAGTCAAAAATAGGAAATAGCAGTGAATTAGGATTTAAATGAACTAGCACCCTTCAGAGAAATAAAGAGGAACAGATTAATAATAACTACTTGGTATTCTGAGCTGGCTAGAATGAAGCATCAACTATGCTCAGCTGAGCCTACTGTAGATGGCAGAGACTTTTTAAAAGAGAAGTTAGCCCTCTCAAGGTTAGCCCAAAAGGTATCTGATGCTCTAGATAAACCTAATAGACATCATTTCTTAACACTGACTAAGATCCAATACTATTAGGTAAACTATTTATCTTATTTACCAAATAATCAGCAAGTCACTGAAGGTCAAGTCCAATTTTTATTTTCATTTTGCTCATGTGCAGTCCATGATCATTGCTTTACTATATAGAAAAGCCCTCGTGGTGCATTTTGCGTAGTCTGACTATGCCAAGTAAAGTAATCCTCTTTAACAAACTGGATCTTTTCCTGATATATATCCAACAACATATAGTAGGCTCAGGGTCGGCCCACCCCCTAGGTGGATGAGGCAGCCACCTAAGGAACAGACTTTGGGGAATGGCAGTACAGTGCTGGCAGAACTGGAAAGATTGCAGCAAACAGCTGTCAATGTGGCAGCAGGCCTGTGAATACCTGTGTGCATGCACTCAAGGCCTGCCTCTCCTAATCCCTCCAATAGGAAATTTGCATTAGAAGAGACAGGACTGAGCATGCAGTGCTGAAGAACAGAGGTAGGATGATGGCAGTGGCAGGGAAAAGAAGGGGAAGATGCTGGACAGCTTGGAAAGGAAAGGAAAGAGAGTAATACTATATTCTTGGGGGGGGGGGGAGTGGGAAGGGGAAGGTATAAAAGAGAAGATGTTGGACATGGGAAGGGAGTAACAAAGGAGAGAGATGTTGGACACCTGGGAGGGAAAGGGAAGGGAAATTCTAGACATCTGGAGGGAAATAGAGAAGGCAAGATACTGGACTACAGAGGGAGGGGGAGGGAGGGAAGGGAAGATGCTGAACCATGCAGGTGGAGGGGAGATAGGATCTTGAGCCTTTCTGGGAGGATGCAGCTGAAAGTTTACCTAGGGCATCAGATAACTTCTCATTTAAAAAGTCTCTACCATCTACAGTAGGCTCAGCTAAGCATAGATGATGTTTCATTCTAGCCAGCTCAGAATACCAAAAGGAATTATTCTGTTCCTCTTTATTACTCTGGAGGGAGCTACCTCATTTAAAGCCTAATTCACAGCTATTTCCTAATTTTGACACCATTTCAGTAACATTCCCATTATCAAATTTTCCAATTTTGGTAATAGCTTTCCTGCCAAATCTTGTGTATCAAATATTAAATGAAAAAAATGTATTGACTGCTGAGCAACATTAGAAACCTTTAAAAGGTACATTAAATTGTAAATTATACAAGATAATGTTCTGTATGTGGTAAAGGACTGGTTTTTAGTGAAGCAACTGATTTAGAAGTTAAAAAGAAGTCCCAAGAGAAATGCTAGATTTAGAGTATGGCCCAGATTAAAAGTAGGTCTTACAAATCATCTGGGTAAATCCTAAAGAAGACATTGCCATGAGATATTTATCCACCTCTGCCAACATAGGTGTTTCATCAACATGTCTATTAAACTCTTCCAGAACCAGAAGCACAGAAAGATAAACTTATATGTTGACCAAAAGTTCTGACAATGGACAGACAGACAATAGATTAGATGATCACATAATCCAAAGTTGGCTAACGTTAGTAGTTAATGGAGAGAGTTATATTCAAGTACACTTAGATATTTCCCTATACTCAGAAGACTTACGATATGATTTTGTATCTGAGACAATGGAGGATTGCGTGACTTGCCCAAGATCACAAGGAACGTCAGTAGGATTTGAACTTTCCCTTCTCTGGTTCTTAGCTCTAACCATGATTCCTTCTTAAACTCCTCCAGAATGTCAACAGTTTTACATATCAAAAAACTAGAAATCATATCATCAAAACTCTTCCTTAGCCTGAGGGTCATGGCTGAGGTTCTACAGCATAATCAGAGGTCATAACTGCATTTGATAAAAAGAGAATCAGAAGGCATTAACTACTATATCTCTGCCATACATAGCAAATCAGGCTTATTATTATCTACATGTCAATCATAAATTACTGATAATGTATTCCTGGCAGATCGAGCATTTATTATTAAGACAGTTTGGCCATACATTGAAGGCATTAGGTTAGAGTGGAAGAAGGACATTTGGGATCTGGGTGTGTTGACTGATGCAGAATTGACTATGTAGACCCAAATCACCAAGGTAATTTGAATTACTTATGGACAATCAGGGCTGGTTCAACAGCTTCAGCCTTTTTTGGATGAGGAGGGAACCATATGGATTATTATGCAAGTACTAAAGATAAACCCAGAAGAGAAAGAGAGGCAATTGCAGAACTCAGATTTCCAACATGCAGTAAGACAAAACAAGGAGAAGTACTACACGACACATGCAAAGAAATATAATCAGAAACTATTAGAGGAAGAACAAGATCTTCTTTCCTAAAGCTATGAGAGTTAAAGAAACATTCCAGCCTCGAATTGGAATCCTTCAAGATGTTCAAGGATCCATGTTGAGTGATGCTAAGAAGATCAAGAAAATGTGGAAAGAATATACAGAGTCATTATACCATAAAGAACAAGTAGACCAACAGCCGTTTCAACATGTTACTTATGATCAGGAACTATTGGTGATGAAAGAAGAAGTCCAAGCATCATTGAAAGAACAAAGCACCAGGCATTAATGGCATTCCCATTGAAGTATTACAGCAATCGTATGCAGCTGTTATCATACTTACAAGGCTCTGCCAGGAAATTTGGAAGACACATTCATGGCCAACTGTCTAGAAAAGATCTGTGTTTATACCAATACTGAAGAAAGGAGAAACAACTGACTGTGGAAATTATCGCACAATCGCTCTGATCCCACATGCCAGCAAATTCTACTCAAGATCATTCAGCAGAGACTACAACCATACCTTGAACGAGAACTGCCTGAAGTGCAAGCAGGGTTCAGGAAAGGGCAAGGAATGAGACACATCAATATAGGATGTGAGATTTATTTATTTATTTATTTATTACAATTTCTTATATACCGCACTATTGTCAGCGCGGTTTACATACAACAAAATGACCATAACAAACTGTTTGGCTTCACATAGAACAGGAGAAAACAACTTGGATAACATGCTTATGCTTTACATAGAACAGGAGTAATAACTTGGATAACTTGAAAAGACAAAAAGGATAGCCATATGCGTTTTATTGACTACAGCAAGGCTTTTGACAGTATAAACTATGAGAAACTCTGGGGCACATTAAGCAGCATGGGTATAGGGGGGCAGAGCCTGATGTCCAGCGGGTAAGACGCTTCGCGCTGAAGCTCCCGAGAGGCCTACTTAGAATCCTGACTTAATACCTATACAAACTTACTATTTCGCTCCGGGCTGACCGGGGTACCTCGGGGGGGATGGCGGCCCATAAACCAGCGCGCTTGGACTTCGGGTCTCCTTCTTCTTCTCACGGAAAACGCTCCAAAACAGAGGTGTCCTCCCCACAGAAGATGGCTCCATTTCGGGAAAACCCCGAAATGCACCTGGAGATTTTAGAGGAAATACGCGGCGTGAAGGAATTGGTGCAGTCCAATGGAGAAGCGCTTAGAGCCATGCGAGAAGACTTTGGAGTACTCCAGGACCGACTTGAAAGTCTCTCATTACGGCAGGACAATATGGCGGGGGTCCTCGACTCGCACGCGGTGCGCTTGGGCACACTGGACAAGGCTGAGCGCCAGATACAGAATCTTCAAAAGGAGTTAGAAGATAGCAATAATCGAGCCCGTCGCAACAATGTGAGGCTCATTGGAATACCGGAGGGGGTGGAAGCGGGAGATATGAGAGAATTCCTGCTCAAAACTCTTCCCTCCTTGCTGAAGATCACCTTTCATAAAGAACTGGAAATCGATCGTGCACACCGTGTTCCTACCCACATGGCGCTCAACCGAACGACCCCCCGGCCTATTATCTTTCGCTTGCTACGATATCAACAAGTGGAACAAATTTTAAATGCTGCCCGGGCGAACCATCATTTGGAATTTGAAGGTCACAAAGTCTCCTTCTTTCCTGATTTGGCAAAGCCTACCGTTGACCGACGGAAGAAACTCCTTGCTTTTCGCCCTCGACTTCAACAGCTACAGGCTCGTTTTGGCCTGTTGTATCCCGCGAAGCTCCGAGTGACTCTCCACAACCAAACCAGGACATTCGAAGATCCTGATCTACTATCAACATTTTTAGACTCCAAAGAAGCAGAGCAGATGCGCTAATCCAACGACTTGGACTTTTATTTGCCGGCTCTGCCCGCCATTTTGAAGGGCCCGATGCGGCGGTCATAGTCAAGCACAGAGACTACCTGGACTTTCTTTCTTTCTTTCTATGACTTTTGTTTTTGGTCTCCTATCCCTCCATGATGTGTGCCTCGGTCGGATTCGGAGCACGCACAGTCCTACAGGTTATGTGTTTTTTCAATTTCGGCCTTCTCTGGGGCTTCTCCCCGCAGACACATGGTTGCCAGTAATTTTTGGGGTTCTGCTTCTTCTCTACCGCGCTGCGGTTTTTCTTTTTTAATGTGGGGCGCTTCATTGTATTATCTAAGCTTATTTTCTTTTATGCCATATGTACAGCCAGATACAGTCAATATGAGGGACATTGTGAAATTATGTGCGCTATCATGCTCAGAATTTTTAACTTGTCTGAATGGCCTTATGTAAAATCTTATCACTCAACGTAAAGGGCATTAATAGTCCAATCAAAAGAAAGAAAATCCTTAGCTATCTTAGCCATGAGCATGCTGATTTAGCGTTTCTTCAGGAAACGCACTTAAACTCTGCTGAAACACTGAAACTCAATGTTAAGCCTTACATGGTGGCTGCCTATTCTCCCGCCGTTTCCAAACGGTGCGGGGTAGCCATTCTGGTTAAGAAATCTTTGCAAGCTACTGTAATTGATACTAGCGCTGACAAGGAGGGTAGATGGGCCCGAGTACATCTTAAGGTTGGAGATAGTGAATTTACATGTATTTGCATTTATGCCCCGAATGTGGACAACCCTGCTTACTATGCAAGTATTGCGCAGTTGGCACAGGCCTCTGCCAATACTCCATTAATACTTGGTGGTGATTTTAATCAAGTGTTAGACCCTCTGATAGATAGACAGCCGCCTAGAACGAGTAGTCCACCTAAGAGTCTTGCTACCCTTACAGCTCTGATGCAAGATCTTGCGCTGGTAGATATATGGAGGCTGCTTCACCCCTCCGACTTAGAGTTCACTTTCTTTTCTGCCCCCCATCACTCCCAATCTAGAATAGATTTCTTTCTCATTTCCAAAGCACTGATTTCTCAAGTAGACACGACTAGGACTCATCCTCTCCATATTTCAGATCATGCTGCCATATCTTTATCATTACATGTCACTGCGCGGGACGATTCTCCCCGAGCTTGGTTTTTTGATAGATCCCTACTGGGTCAAAAAGATTTTCAGGTTGATATCAAGGCCGCTATCCAAGATTATTTTCATTTTAACTCACCCCATGACACAGCGAGCTGGGCTTGGTGGGAAGGTTTTAAAGCATCTATCCGCGCAACTATAACTAGCTATCAAATTCGGCAGGGGAAACAAAGCAAGCAGCATTTACTGATTCTAGAGCAGCAGATACAAGCTGGGGAGCGTCTCCTCACGTCCCGTACTGACCCATGTATTTTACTCCGTTTACAACGCTTGCGTTTTCAATACAATCAGCTTTTGTACACTGCTGCTGTTAAAAATATTGAATCACAACAAGGGCTATATTATCGGGAAAATAATCGTGCTGGCAAATTATTAGCAAATGCCCTAAAAGGTCAAAAAGAAGCCAAGCGTGTTACCGCCCTCCGTAATTCGTCGGGGGGGGGTTTGGTCACTAAAGATACCGAAATCTTAGAACTCTTTCGTGATTTTTATACTCGGCTTTATCAATCTGAATGTGATTTTGAGCCAGATGTATTTGAACGCTTACTTTCAGGGGTACAAAGACCGACCCTATCTGACGAAGATAGAGTGGCCTTGGACACACCATTTACTGTCTCAGAAATTCATTCTGCTATCAAGAAATGTGCCTCAGGTCGAGCCGCAGGCCCAGACGGTCTCCCTGCTGAATTCTAGAAAACCTTTCACGCTGACTTAGCTCCAGTTTTGAAACTTTATTTTTCTGCTCTGGCCGAGGAGGGTTCTCCTTCTGGGTCCTTTTCAATGGCAAATGTAGTAGTTTTTGAGAAAGAGGGGAGAGACCCGCAACTAACAGCTAATTATCGTCCAATTTCCCTCCTAAACGCGGATTATAAAATATTTGCCACCATTCTCTCTCTACCCGGCTCTCTGATAGGATGCCTACCTTAATACACCCAGATCAATGCGGTTTCATTCCTGGTAGATCAACTGCTGACAATGCTCGGACTCTATGCCATGTACTGACTACCGCAGTTAATCTTGATCGCCCATTTGTTGGCCTCTCACTTGATGCTGAGAAGGCCTTTGATCGCTTAGAGTGGCCCTTCCTATTTGCAGTCCTCCGCTGGTACGGATTCGGGGAAGGTTTTCTCCGTTGTCTTCGCACCATGTACGCACAGCCTACAGCCAGTATATGTGCCAATGCTTTAAAGTCTCAGCCTTTTCCTCTTCAACGCGGCACTCGCCAGGGATGCCCACTGTCTCCACTTCTCTTCGATCTTGCACTCGAACCCTTGGCTTTACTAATCCGGCAATCGGAGGAGATTCATGGAGTCCCCTTCACCCATAGGGAAATCAAAATTTCAGCGTATGCTGATGACCTTATGCTTTTTGTCTCTATAGACTCAGTACCGGCTGTCCTAGAGCAAATTGGTAAATACTCACAACTGTCCGGTTATAAGATAAATTGGACCAAGTCGGTAGCCTTTCCATTAAACCCTTTGCTTCATCAGGCAGATATGCAATCCTTCCCCTTTTTATGGCAATCTCGCATGGTCAAATACCTTGGGGTTCACTATTGTTCTCCTTTGGAAGACACTATCTCCTTCAATGCCAAAGACTTAACCTCTAAAGTCCGGGCGCTTACTCATCGCTGGACTCCTTTAACACTTACCTGGTGGGGTCGATTAGAAACCATAAAAATGATGATTGTTCCGAAAGTGAATTATATCTTAGAAATGTTGCCCTGTCTTTTACCTCGACGTATCTATAAAGATATAGAGGGCCTTCTGACTAGATACTTGTGGCAAAACAAGACACCTAGGATAGCGAAACATAAGCTGCAAGCAGATAAGGAAAATGGGGGTGTCAGATTCCCTGATTTCCTGAAGTATCATCAATCTTTTCTTCTCAAACAAGGCGCTCGTTGGCTAGAAGATCCAGTACCGAGTAGACCTGTGTGGCTAGACATAGAAGAGGACCTTTGCAAACCGATTCCTCTTACTTGTCTTCCTGGTATGACTCTCCCATCAGACTCCCACTTTCCACCAATGCTTTTAGACACCTTAGGTGCCTTTAATAATCTTATGCAATCTTTAGACTCCCGACTCTGTCCGTTAGACAAGCTCCCACTTTGGTACAATACTCGATTTCGAATACAAAATAAGCCGATGGCGTGGAGCCCCTGGTACACTAGGGGCATCTGGATTCCTAGTCAGTTGTTCCATGAAGGTCGCTGGAAAACTTTTAGTGAATTGCAAATTGAATTTGGTCTCCCAGCGAAACACTACTTTCAGTTGGTGCAACTTCAGCATTGCCTTCGGAGTGCTAAGGTGCTCCCGCCATCGGCCTCCCCTACACAAGGTTGGTTGGAGACTATCCGATCTATCGGTAGTTCACCGGGTGTAGCATCCAATTTTTACAAAACCTTATGTAATGCTATAACGAGAGATACCCCTATAGCGCAGAAAGCATGGGAGAGAGAATTGCATGTGACTTTGACCCCGGAGCAATGGAGCCTTGTCTGGAGTAGAGTGACACGGGTCTCCCGATCCGCCTCACTCACTCAGACACTCTTCTTTCTAGCCCACCGGTGTTTTTACACTCCTGACAGATTAGCCAAATGGAACACTACTCAGGGCAATAGTTGTTGGACATGTCATGCGGCCATTGGTTCACTACCTCATGTTATGTATGAATGTCCCGCACTACAGTATTACTGGCGTCGGGTCTGGGGTCGTATCCAGTCTATTTTGCACTTTCAAGAGCCCCTTTCTTGGAGGATAGTGGGACTTCGCTCAGCTGCGGGGATCCCCTCTCTTCCAAAAACGGCTTACTCTACTTCCTCTTGGACTTTATGCTTGGCATTGCTATTTCCCTAATTACGAAATACTGGAAAAATAGCTCCCATCTGAGCCCCAATGAATGGTGGAATCATGTCTGTCTCTACAGTAAATATGAACAAATACCTCGTATGTTTGCTTCCCCCATTCAGACTCCTCATCATCGGTCTAAATGGAAGATGCTCAATGACTATGTACATTCTGCTCAATGCTCTCATCTGACTGTCTAGATTTGTATATATCTTTGTCCCATGATTATTCTGTATCGCAGATACTCTTTTGATTGTTTTGATGTATAATCACTGTTGTTTGGAAGCGCTCACATGCTGACATAATCAGCTAGAGAAGAAGCGTGGGGGTGGGGGGTAATTGGGTTTACTTTTCTTTATTGTATACTTGTTTTGTCTCCTTTGGTGTGTTGTTTCTTTTGTTTGTTGCAAAATGAAAATAAAAGTTTAAAAAAAAAAAAAAAAGCAGCATGGGTATACCAGAACACCTGATAGTTCTCTTGTTCTCTTGCACAACCTTTACATTGATCAAAAAGCAATAGGTCAAACGGGACTAGGAGAAACAGAATGGTTTAAAATCAGCAAAGGTGTATGACAAGGCTACTTTCTTTCCCCCTACCACTTTAATTTAGATGCAGAACAAATCATAAGAGAAGTAGGACTGTATGAAGACAACTGAGGTGTCAAGATTGTTGATGAGTCTTCTACCAATCTTTGCTATGCTGATGATGCCACATTACTGGCTGAAAGTGACGATGATCTGAAATATTTGCTTCTGAAGATCAAGAAACAGTCTTAAAATGAGCCTGCACCTTAACGTTAAGAAGACTGACAACTGGCAAAATTAATAAGTTCATTATTGATGGAGAAAAAATTGAAATAGTGGACAACTTTAACCTACTTGGATCAACAATCAATAAAGAAAGGATAAGCAGTCAAAAATTCCGACAACACATTGCTTTTGGAGAATGGCTATGAAGGACCGAGAGAAGATTCTCAAGAGCGGAGAAGTCTCTCTCCATACAAAGATTCAATTTGTCCAAGCCATGGTATTTTCAATAGTATATAATAATAAAAAGTCGTTCAGTATTAACACAATAAAGAGTGGAAATAATCTTAATAATTTCCTTTTAACCAGGAGCACTTACTATGAATAAGAAGGTCGCAGACTTATTGCGGCTATACCATTCAGACTCACGTCTTAAACCGGTATCTCGCCTTATAGCATCAATGACCTTCAAAAGGTTTCCCCAGGGGAGCTACTCATATTGGAAAGCCAGTGCTGCAACTTATAAAACAGCTTTAACAACTTCAACAGCTTCAACAAAGTCCAAAGTAGGGAAGCAACACTTAGCTTGCAACTAGTGAACTTTCAGCTCCTCTGGCACACAGACTTATGCTGATCCCGACGACTGTCCTAGGTACCGTATACGCGTTTCACACTGTTTGTTTCCTCAGGGGATCCTATAATAGGCTTTCTAACAGTGCTTTCTAACCCTGAAGGCACGGACAGTTGCTACTCAATGATAGCGTGATTAGGGTGTTCTAATTTCAGGACGCGGGCAGCATGAAAGCACTGTTAGAAAGCCGCAATAAGTCTGCGACCTTTTTATTTGTAGTAAGTGCTCCTGGTTAAAAGGAAATTATTAAGATTATTTCCACTCTTTATTGTGTTAATACTGAACGACTTTTTATTATTATATACTATAGTTAATCATTCATAACAGGACCATAATCGTAGTGTGTTATGGTATTTTCTTTTTTTTTTTTTAATTTAAATTTTTATTATCATTATCATCCATGTCATTACATTTCCATCTGACCAACAGCTACAATACACCAAGTCTGCCACAGGCAACACAATAGAATACTGACATCCTGTACACACTACCAAATATACAGAACTAGCATAGGTTGCCCCCGCCACCCAACCTCCCCTCCCCTACCCTTATGCTCAATCAATGTTGTATAGATAAGGATGGAAATGCCCTACAACGGACCACCAATATAGCCAACATAACATTAGCAATAATTAACATTGATAAATCTTTCTTTTTCCGACATTCCCCCAATGTCTCTTAAGCCCGTCAAAAACTCCCCCTCCCTCTTCCTATCCCCCAAAAATTAACCCCCCCCCTGCTTCCACTCCTCTTCGCGCAACCACTTCCAAACCCCTGCCCACCGCTTCCCCATTTGCTCCCCTCTCCCCACCCTCTCCCCCGTCAGTTTATACATGGCATAAAGATGCGACACTCTACTTGCAAAACTCGCTATGGAGGGCAAGAGCGGCCTATTCCAATACCATGCTATTTCGCACCGTGCCGCTGTTACCCAATACCAAATGATTCTCCAGTCCCCCTCCCACCTCCCATCTGGTCTATGCAGGAGACACATCTCAGGTCCAAGCACAATATTCGCACCCACGATTTTGTTAATATTCTCCCCTATTTTTTTCCAGTACTCTCTAACAACTGGACACGTCCACCACATATGCATCCAGGTTCCTCTTTCCCCACACCTTCGCCAACATTCATCCGTCTGCAACACCCCCGCCTTACACAATCTCTCCGGTGTGAGATACCAGCGACTCAGCACCTTAAAACCATTCTCTCGCAGTGACGTGGCTATGGAGAATCTGGCTATGCCCATTGCTACGGCTTCCCACTCTTCCACCCCCACTGTACCCCTAAATCATTTTCCCACGCTTACATGTACTTCAACTTACCTTCCCCCCTTGCAATCAGACCTCTATAGATCCTAGAGAGCATCCCCTGCCATCCCATGGAGCCTAAACAAGCTCCTTCAAACCACTCCCCGCCCCCCCTTCCCCCCTGCTCCCTCCCCTTTTGGCGCACCATCGAGCATATTTGCGTATACGCAAACCTATCCGACTCCCCCAGTCGATAGAGATCTCGCATTCCCTCAAAGCTGTGACCCTACCAGTATCTGGGACACCTGGGTCAAGCCTAATTCCGCCCACTTACGAAGCACTGGTGCACTTGGACCCATATTCTCCGCACAACAGGCCTGTAGTGACATGGTAGGCGATCACCTTTTATCACCCACCAACCGCTTCCTATACTGTTGCCACACCCGCAATGTGTGCCCCACAATGGGGTTCCTCCCCTTCTCTCCCCTCCCCTCCCACACTATACGTTCTAACTCTCCCGGCCTATATTCGTCCACCTCCATCTATACCCACTGCTTATGTGGCTCCCGCAGCCACGCGTAAACTGCTTGCAGCTGCGCTGCCGCATAATACAAGCTAAAGTTTGGGACCCCCATCCCCCCCTCCCCTACCGACACTTGCATCATTCTTGCCGCTACCCGTGGCCACTTTCCCCCCCAGATGAATCGCTCCACCTGTTGCTGTACCCTCCTCAGCACTCGCCGGGGTAACTGGACAGGTAAGGCTTGAAAAAGGAACAGAAACTGGGGAAGAAGCATAATTTTTACCGTCGCCATTCGCCCGAACCACGAGTAGTACCCCCTGCTCCAGCCCTGTAGGCGCCCCTCTACCTGCCCCAACAATTTCTTATAATTTAAAGCGTACAAGTCCTCCAAAGTTCTCCCCAACTGTACCCCTAGATATCGAATCAATGTCTTTGCCCACTTGAATGGAAAACTCTGTTGCCAATCTCGTTGCTCATCCTTCTCCCCCACTATACTCAAGATCTCTGATTTCCCCCAATTAATCCGAAAGTCCGCCCTCCCGCCATATTCTTGAATCTCACTCATCACTGCCTTCAGTGATTCTCTAGGTTTCGTGATAGTCAAGAGTATGTCATCCGCGAAGAGGGACACTTTACATTCCTGACGTCCCACCCTAACC
Organism: Ichthyophis bannanicus; assembly: GCA_033557465.1. NCBI lineage: Eukaryota > Metazoa > Chordata > Amphibia > Gymnophiona > Ichthyophiidae > Ichthyophis > Ichthyophis bannanicus. Next base: position 545,120,469 of record CM066036.1, on the reverse strand, counting down.
CCCGCGACATCTAGCCTACCCCTCAACCGTGCCGCTAAAGGTTCGAGGGAGAGTGCAAACAATAAGGGGGAGAGGGGACACCCCTGCCGAGTCCCTCGTTCTAGCGGAAAAAACTCCGAGTATCCCCCATTCACTCGGACACATGCTGTCGGCCTAGCATATAAAGCCCTTATCCACTGCACGAAACCAGGCCCAAACCCTTGGAGCTCCAGTACCGAGTACAGGAATCTCCAGGACACTTGGTCGAAGGCCTTCTCGGCATCTAGTGATACCAACAGAGCCTCCGTCCCCTTCTTTTGTGCCGACCACATCACATTTAACACTTTCCGGATGTGGTCTGCCACTTGCCGGTCCGGCACGAACCCAGCTTGGTCTTCATGCACCAATTTCCCTTGCAGTCTATTAAGTCTCGTCACTAATACTTTTGCCAGTAACTTCGCATCAATATTCAACAACGAGATTGGTCAATAGGACGCACAATCTTGGGGATCCTTCCCTTCCTTATGAATAAGAGTAATACCTGCCCAACCCATTGTGTCTGGCAAGGTCTCCCCCTTTCGCGGCCCATTAAATACCCTGGCCAGCGGGTTCAGCAAAAGACCCCCAAATTGTTTATAAAACCTTGCCGTCAAGCCATCAAGCCCTGGGGCTTTGCCGGTCTTTAAAGCCTTAATGGCCTGCAAGACCTCCTCAGTTTGTATTTCCCTATCTAGCCCTTCCTGCTCGTCTCCCGTTAGGGCCGGGAGCCTTGCTCCCCTCACATACTCCCGAATATCCTCTCCTGACCCCGCTTCTCGTGCCGCATACAAGTTACTATAGAAGGACAGAAATTCTTCCCTAATACGCTGATCCTCCCGCACCACCACCCCCTTACTCTTAATCTGTGCAATCCTATTCCACTCCCTCCGCTTTTTCAACTGTCTCACGAGAAATTTCCCAGCTTTGTTCCCCCCTTCAAAGAACCTCTGTTTCAACAGCTGCAGGCGGAACTGTATCTTCTCCGCCTCAAGTGCGTTCACTTTGGCCCGTAGTTCCAAGACCGCGCCCCGCAGCGGTCCACTTCCTCCCCGCCCATCCCTCTCCTCCATCTCCCTCAGTTGCCTGCGCAACTGCTCCTCCCGCTCTGCCCGCTCCCACTTTATACGTGCACCCCACTTAATGAGCACCCCCCTTACGACAGCCTTAAAAGTGTCCCAGACTACTCCTTCCTTTACCTCCCCGCCACCATTCTGCTCAAAATATACCGGAATCAAGTTTTCAATCTCTTTCACCACCCTGTCATCCTCCAGCAGGCCCTCATTCAATTTCCAAAATTGTCGCCCCTTGTCCTCCCTTGCCACCCACACTCGCACCACCACTGGAGCATGATTGGACCATGTGATTGGCTCTATATCGCCCCCCTGAATCCTCCCTGCTAGCTCCTTCCCCACCATATGGCATCTAAGCGGGAGTAGGTTCCATGGGCTGCCGAGTAAAAGGAAAATTGCCTCCGTCCCGGATTTAATATCTGCCACGCATCAATCAGGCCATTCTCCAGCACAAATCTGTGATAGCACTTCCTATCCTTCCCTCTCCCCTCCCTCTGCCCTGTCGTGTCTTTCCCCACCTCCCAGGCCACATTGAAGTCCCCTCCACAAATCAGCACTCCTTCCCCCTTCCCCCATTGCCGCCACATGCTCACCCAGTTCTTTCCAGAACTCAGTTTGGGTACCCGTAGGTGCGTACACATTTACCACACAGAACCACTCCTCCCCCAGCTTTACCCTCAGCAAGAGATACCTTCCCCCCTTATCTCGGGATATCACCTGGACTTCTGTTGGTGCTTCCCCGCTAATGAATACCACCACCCCTCCTTTCTTTTTCTCTTTAAGATTAGAGGCAAACACCCGATGCTTATACCCCCGGGGCTGCACCAATGCCTCATATTTTTTCTGTAGATGTGTCTCCTGCAACATTACTATATCCACTTTATGCCTTGCTAATTCCTTGTACAGTTTCTGTCTTTTCATTGGTGAGTTTAATCCTTTAACATTCAACGTTAAAATTTTCAACACCCCTCCTTCCCCCAGTCCCCCTCCTCTCACCCGTAAACCCATCCGCCCTCCCCCCCTCCCTGTCCCCCTTCCCCTTCCCTTCCCCCCCTCCCCCCTCTCCACCCCCTCTCCCCCCTCCCCCCCTTCATGACTCTCCTTTGCAGAGATTCGACTTCCATTTCAGTGACCCTCCCCACCTCCCCACCTCTTCTACCCCGACAGGCCCCCAGCCCTCCACTCCCCAACCTACCCCAGTTCCCCTCTCTTCCCCCTACACCCCGTAACCCCTCCTCACCTCACCTCCTTATATCTCCTCCCTTCCTGCTCTACCCCAGCCCCTCCCCCCTATCCCCTCCTGGCCTGCTATTCAGCCCATCTCCCAAGCCCGCTTACTATACTCATTCAAGAATACCAGTCCTTTAATGAGTTGCCATCGCTCATCCAGTCTCTTGTTCTGACTCCAGACTCTGAAGGTTGTCCTTGGCCGTCCTGGCCAATCTCCGACCGCTCGCCCTCTGCCATCTCATATTCTCCGATTTTCCGGGCCGGGGTTCCTTTCTCGGTGGAGTAGACATGCTGTCTGCCATCTCCGGTAGTTGCTCCGCTCCCAGCTCTCGCAAAGCTTTCCAAGCTTCCGCACTGGATCTTACCGTCCTCGATCGCCCTTTCACTGTGATAAGTAATCCAAATGGGAAAAGCCACTTGTATCTCAGCTCAGCTCGCCTGAGATACGCTGTGACCTCTCTGATCTCTCTCCTTCGCTGCAGCGTTCCCTGGGACAGGTCTTGATACAACTCCACCTTATGTCCCTCCCAGTGGAAGCTTTTCAACTTGCGGTTGGCTCCCAGCAGGAGTTCTTTGCTCTTAAAGGAGCTCAGGCATACGACTATGTCTCTCGGCCTATTTTCTCGAATGGGCCCTAGGCCTCTGTGCGCTCTTTCTATTCCAGGGCGCGTATCTTCCTCGGCCACTTCTTGTCCAGCTGCCACTAGGAGATCCCTGAAGACCCTCTGGACCACCTCCTCACAGTTCTTATACTTAGGTTCTTCCGGCACACCTCGCACCCGGAGGTTGCATCTTCGTGAGCGGTCTTCCAGGTCTTCTGTTTTTTGCTTTGAGTACCTCCTGCGCCGAATGTAGCTCTTCCCAGCCTTTATGGACCTGTGTCAAAGTCTCCCCTTGACTTTCCAGCTTGGCTTCCGCCTCTTCAACTCGTTCTCCCAGCTCCAATATATCTTGGCGCATGGTCTGCACGGCCTCCTTGATCTCATTTTTTACTCTGCACATCTCCACCTTTAGTTCCTCCTTCAACTCGAGTAGCCATTGTTTAATCTGCTCCGCGGCAGTCAGGCACTCCTCTCCACCATCACTCCCCCCCCCGGGCTCTGCAGGGCCTCCGTCGCTGGTTTGCCTGCTTTCTCGCCATCTTTCCCGCCTTTGGGGACAGCATACGGGGAGCGGAACTCGGCCAGTTTCTTTTTCATAATGTTCTCTTTTTTACTGGCTTTCTCCATTGCAGACCTGTGCACTCTTCCTTCTGTTGTCTTCACAGCCTGCGCTCTGGGCTCTCTGCCCTCTCTCCTCCTCACGGCCTTTGCAGTAAATAGGCCTCACTCCCAGGCTCACTCAACCTCTGTCCCAGCCCTTGGTATGACTTGGGCTTTGGAAACTCACTGCTGTTGTCCGCTCTCCTGCTTTTCCCCGCTCTTTGTTACAGGGGCGGACTGTTGGTGTAACTGTCTCCACACTGCACCAGCCACGTGTTGGGCCTTTCTCGGTCCACGCTTCTTCTGGGAAGAGTGTGCCGCGGCGCGCCTCTTCATGCAGCGGCGCTACGTTTATATCGTGTCTGTGCTGGTTCTTGCTGTTTACGTGCACGATCCGTCTGCTCTCTCACCGGCCTTTTGCGGCCCTGGAAGCTCCGCGTTCTCACCTCTTTCTCCCCTCTGCCTCTGACTAAGAAGCTCACGGGTGGCTGGTCTGCCGCTTCCGTCCGGCTCTCGCCTCTCCTCTTCACCTCCCCTCCTTCACTGACCTCCGGTGGGGTAAGTTGGTGCCCCCTTGATCGCGCCCGCACTCCAAGCTGCCCCTTCAATGCCCTTGGAGGGCTATTTTATCATGAAAAAGCTTGCTGGTGGCGGAGCTCCCGCGCTACGCCGCCATTCGGGTGGGTGATGTCCGTTATGGTATTTTCAATAATATCATATGGATGCAAAAGTTGGGCAGTGATGCCTTTGAATTATGGTGATATAATACTATTTATATCATAGACTGCCCAAAGAAGAAACCAATCAGTATTAGAAGAGATCAAAACTCAGCTTTCCTTAGAAGCTCAGATGACTACCTTTTGACTTTCGAAAGGGAGACTATGATAAAATGAGGAAAACAGTTAAGAAAAAACTAAAAGGAGCAGTTGCAAAGGTTAAAGACGTACATCAGGCTTGGCTGTTGTTGAAAAATACTATCTTGGAAGCCCAGACCAGCTGTATTCCATGCTTTAAGAAAAGTGGAAGGAAGTCCAAAAAACTGCCAGCATGGTTTAAAGGTGAGGTCAGAGAGGCTGTTGTTGCCAAAAAAGCATCTTTCAGGAAATGGAAAAAAGAGCCAAATGACGAAACCTAGAAACAGCGCAAGCACTGGCAAGTCAAATGCAAGGCATTGATAAGGCAGGCAAAGGGAGAATTCGAGAAGAAGCTTGCTGCAGAAGCAAAAACGCAAAGTAAAGACCTTTTCAAGTACATTCGTAGCAAAAAAACCTGTGAGAGAGTCAGTTGGTCCATTAGATGATAAAGGGGTTAAAGGAGCACTAAGAGGCGACAAGGCAATAGCGGAGAGACTGAATGGATTCTTTGCTTCAGTCTTTACTGAGGAAGATGTAGGGATGATACCCATGACTTAAGTGGTATTTAAAGGTGCGGAAGAATTGAAGGAAATATCGATACATCGGGAAGATATATTACAACTATTAGATAAGCTGAAGAGTAGCAAATCACCTGGGCCGGATGGTATACATCCAAGGGTGTTGAAAGAACTGAAATATGAGATTGCAGACCTGCTATTAGTAATCTGTCAACTATCATTGAAATCATCTCTAATACCTGAAGATTGGAGGATTGCCAATGTAACACCAATTTTTAAAAAGGGTTCCAGGGGTGATCCGGGAAACTACAGACCGGTGAGCCTGACATCAGTACTGGGAAATATGGTAGAAACCATCATAAAGAATAAAATTACTCAGCATGTAGATAGTCATGACCTAATGGGAGACAGCCAACATGGCTTTAGACAAGGAAGATCTTGTCTTACTAATCTGTTATGTTTTTTTGAAGGAGTGAATAATCAGGTGGACAAAGGTGAGTCGGTTGATATTGTGTATCTGGACTTTCAGAAAGCCTTTGACAAGATCCCTCATGAGAGACTGTTGGCAAAACTAAAGAGTCATGGGATAGGAGGCAGTGTACTATTGTGGATCAGGAACTGGTTAAAAGATAGAAAGCAGAGGGTAGGGCTAAATGTCCAATTTTCCCAATGGAGAAAGGTGAATAGTGGTGTACCCCAGGGATCTGTGCTGGGTCCACTGCTTTTTGACATATTCATAAATGACCTGGAAAGTGGAATAACGAGTGAGGTTATCAAATTTGCAGATGACACAAAACTATTTAAAGTTGTTAAAACCCAAGAGGATTGTGGAAAATTGCAAGAGGATCTTGATAAATTGGAAGACTGGGCATCAAAATGGCAGATGAAATTTAATGTGGACAAGTGCTAGGTTATGCACCTAGGGAAGAACAACCCAAACTATGGTTACACGATGCAAGGTTCCACATTAGGAACCACAACCCAGGAAAAAGATTTAGGCGTCATTGTGGATACCATGTTAAAACCCTCGGCCCAGTGTGCAGCGTCGGCCAAGAGAGCAAACAGAATGCTAGGTATGATAAGGAAAGGAATGGAAAATAAAACAAAAGATATTATAATGCCTCTATATCGTTCCATGGTGAGACCGCACCTTGAATATTGTGTGCAATTCTGGTCGCCGTATCTTAAAAAGGATATAGCGATTTTAGAAAAGGTTCAGAGAAGAGTCACCAAAATGGTAAAGGGGATGGAAGGATACTCCTATGAAGAAAGGCTAAAAAGGTTAGTGCTCTTTAACCTGGAAAAGAGACGGCTGAGGGGAGATATGATAGAAGTCTATAAATTAATGAACAGAGTGGAACGGGTAAACGTAGATCGATTGTTTACCTTATCAGAATATAGAAAGACTAGGGGACATGCAATGAAGCTACAGGGTAAACTATTTAAGACTAATAAAAGAAAATATTTTTTCACTCAACGTGTAATCAAACTCTGGAATTTGTTACCGGAGGATGTAGTAAAGGCTGTTAATGTAGCTGGGTTTAAAAAAGGTTTGGACAAGTTCCTGGAGGAAAGGTCCATAAACCATTATTAAGAAGGGACCCAGGATATCAATGCTTGAACCAATACAAGCATTGTGGAACCTGTGTCCCTTGGGGAAACTGCTAGGTACATATGACCTAGATTGGCCACTGTTGGAAACAGAATACTGGGCTTGATGGACCTTGGTCTGACGCAGTATGGCATATCTTATGTTCTTATGTTCTTATGACAAGACTTCGACTTTCATACTTTGGACACATCATGCAAAGAGACAGATTGTTAGAGAAAGACATAATGCTTGGCAAGGTAGAAGGTCAACGCAAAAGAGGAAGGCCAACAATCAGATGGATCGATACAACAGCAGCTATGGGTGCCACTCGATCAACAATGAGCTGCCTGACTGATAACCGATCATAGTTTAGGTCAACTATCCAGAGGGTTGCCATGAGTCAACAGCACTTAACAACATCAACAACAACTACAACAAATCATTATTTTTGGACTACTGCAAACTCTTGTATTTGGGGGCTTCCACAATCTTTACTACAGCGATTGCAGTTGATCTAAAAGGCAACTGTAAGGGGCTATCAGGGCATGGAAGGGGGGACCCGGTATCAGGTATGCTACAGTAGCTTCAATGGCTTACAATGCACAAAAGGAGTATATTTAAAATGTTATTGCTGTCATTTACAATTTTGAGGGAAGGGGTACGAGCTACTTACAGGGGATGTTACAGTGGTATCAGTCAGGTAGAGCATTGAGATCAAGTCAGGGTCATTTATTGCTTTTTCCCAAATATCGTGAGACTGGACAATGAAAACGGAGAGGGGAAACATTTGTGATAGTGGCATCTACCAGGTGGAATAAGCTTCTGTATACGCTGAATTAAGGCAATGCTGGGGTAATTTTCATAAAAACTTGAAAGATATTTTGTTCCCATCTTAGTGTACAGGGTTTTCTTTTGGTTTTCTTTTTTTTAAGGTGTAGTAGAAGGTTCCTGTGGATGATGGCAGAGGAGATGGGTGGTGGCAGTTCCATTTGATTTAATGTTTTGTTTGGTAGTATTGTCTTATTGATTTTAGACTGATTTTTATGTTTTTGTAAACTGCTTAGAGTGCTTTTTCATATTAGCAGAATAAAAATATTTTTAATAAACAAGACAAAAGAGGGCAATTTAATGACAGGGAGCCTGGTTAAAGCATTTTTAAGATGTTTTTATAACAAAGGTTTACAATAGGCACCTATTTGTCTTTATAAAATACTAGTCTAAATAGCAGAAATTATGCCTTAAGTTAAGTTAAGGCATGGACTGGTGTAAATGCCTGTACCTGAATTTTGCAAAAATATGTGCAAATTATTGTATTTTATAATTGACACATGTACTTGTGTAGTCTGCCCATACTCCACTCATCTGCATGTTCACTAGATGAGGAAGTAGCATCAAGCAATGCACATACTTGCAAGCGCTGGTTGGTATTTAATACCAGGTTACCCCTAAATAGCTGTCTTTTGTGGTCAACATTATTAGAACCCTTTCAGTTCAGCCCTTTATTGTCCAGTATCTCAAAAAAAGGCCAGTGAAATGACTTTGGACTACGTATATATGCACACATATTGGACACATAAAAGAATCAAATAAAACAAGACCAATTAAAAAAGAAATAGTAGGAAATAGTATAACAACTGGGACATTTCTAGGACATGACTGACACCCTTATAAACATGTCAAATCAGTTTAAACAGAAGAACCACATTCCCATATCAGTAAAAGTAGATGCACCTGTGATCAATTGTCTGTACTCATGACTTGAATCAACCAATGAATAATGCTCTAATGTTAAAAATGGTCACATTCACTCCCATTTTCACAATGGTGAAGACAAGAGAACTGCCTGAGACTATCAGAAAAGCCATTATCACCAAACATCAAACTTCAAAGGGGTACAAGGCTATCTCCAAAGACCTTGGGATTCCTGTATCTGCAGTTCGCAATGTTATTAAGAAGTTTTCTACTCATGGAACTATCAAGAACCTCCCAGTTTGTGGTGGGAAGAGGAAAATTAATTCAAGAAGTCTTTCAAGGTTAGTGTGAACTGTTGGAAAAATACCATGTACAAAGAGCTTAAGGCTGACCTGGAGAAATCTGGAGTGGTGGTTTTAACTCACCATGCACAAAACAAAGATGGACTTCATTGGCAAAAGCCAAAGAGGACCAAACTATTCAAAGACAGACATAAAAAAGGCACACCTGATCTTTGCCCAAAGCCATCTTGAGAAACCACAATCCTTCTGAGAAAATGTTCTGCTGACAGATGAAATCAAACTTGAGCTCTTTCGCAATGCAGACCAGTATAATACATTTACAGATGAAGAAATGAGGCTTATAAGGAAAAAAATACCCTGATGTAGTGGGGCTGTTTTGCTGCCTTAGAAACTGGAGGCCTAGAACATATTAAAGGAATCATTACGTCAGGGGACTACCAAAGTATTTTGGAGCAAAATATGCTATCTAGTGTCCGAAAGCAAGGTCTGGATTGAAGGTCATGGGTCCTCCAGCAAGGACAATGATCCAAAACATACATTCAAAAGAATAGCTAAAAAGGAAAAAATGGACTGTTTTAAACTGGCCAACAATGAGTCCTGATCTCAATCCAATTTATTTATTTATTTACATTCTTTTATATACCGCGCTATTCTGCATCGGTGTGGTTTACATTGAACAAACTGAAATTACATTGAACAGGGCCTTATAACTTGGAGATAACTATTGAGAACCTTTGGAAAGGGCTGAAATCTACCATTAGTAAAAGGAGACCTGGAAAGATTCATGAACTGGAACAAATTACAGTTGAAGAGTGGGAGAATCCATCAGCAGACAGATGTACAAAACTTATAGATGGCTGCAAGAAATGTTTGGAGGCCGACATCACTGACAAGTGTAATGCAACCAAATATTAGTGAAGGGTCATTTAGTCTAGGTCATATTTAGTTTTTTTTTCTCAAATTACTACATCTTTTTTTTTGCTGTATACCTTTGAACATACTATTAAAATATTATGATGACATACAGTTGGAATATTTCTCAAGATATTGTACAGAACATACCTAAAATGCAAGGGTGCCAATAATGTTGACCACAACTGTATTTAATGTATACAATAATGTGCCCCTTTTCAAAATTACCCCAGAGAGTCTATTCCGAGGGCAACTAGCATCTATCCCACCTACTGTAGATATGCTTCGGGCCTACTTAAGAGTTAGCATTGGAGGCCATGTTTATTTATGGCAATGGACAGTTAATGGCTTTGAAAGACTATTGATGGAATATTATAGATTCCTGTCTATAAATACATGATTATCAAAAAGCTGGCATTTACACAAAATGCATACATTCAACACTGCTATCCAGACATCTGTCAGCACTGAGTATATGTATAATGCGGTCAGCACCAGAGTTACACAGAAACTAGGGTTGCCAACTTTTTGAAAGAGAACAACCCGCCACATGTTGTGCCTGTACTCAATCCCTTCCCCGCCCCTTGCCCTACCCTCCAAAATAAATGCAGTAATGGCAGCAGTGCAAGCTTCCGCACCTGCTGGCCACATTGGGGTGGGGGTGGGGGGAAGGTGGGGAGTTCAAGAGGTTGCACTATTCAACCCCCACTAAATCTCAGTCCTCTCCTCACTCCAACGCATACATTCTCTCCCATACTGTATTAAATCCAGATATATATTCTGTATTCACAGAACCCATCCCCTAGCGCCTCCTTCAACAACAAGTGCTGAACAGGGCCAGGGCATTTCCCCTTTACTATCATTTGAGTAAGAACAACATAAACACTCTCAGTACCAGGCATATTGTGAAGTAATACAAAACTCTACAATAATGTTGCTCAGGACCTAGAGCAAATCTACCATGCCAACACTAACTTCCAAACCTCACACATCAAGGTCTCTACCTAGGATAAGGTAGCACATTAAACACTGCAATGAGTCCTAGAACATCAAGTAAATGAGTCTGCTTTGAGATGCCTGCTGAGTGCAGTGCCTGCAGATGGAAGAATCAAATTATCCTATAATGTAATAATCGCTCCAAAGAAAGTTGGCAGTTTTGTTGGACAAAACACTGAGGGAGCTATTAACCAGCACCCTCCAATATGCCCTTTTTATTCTGTTTTAAGTGACTTAATAGTGCTCAAATAGTGCAATAACAGTTAAAAAAATCAAACCAAATCAAAACCAGGTATATTTACTTTTATGTCCATGTAAAAAAAGTTATATTGGACGGATACGCTGTGCAATGATTTCAAGATTACGAGAACATAAATTTTGACTGAAGACCAAGACAATGACAGCTCCTATTGTAGAATATTGTGTGCAAAACAATTATTCCTTTGAGCAACTACATTGGCAGATCCTGCAACATGTTCCCCCACCATGTCGTGGGGGGGGAAGAGGGGGGATCGGGATGCCCTGCTCAATCATCATGAGCAATTGTGGATATTTTATTTAGATTCTCTTCAACCTAAGGGTTTGAATATACAAATGGATTGTAACAGCCTTTTGTGAGGTAGCTTCACTTTAAGAGCAGGTGGAAGTAGAGCCTCAACATCTATATAAAAAGGCTATGCAGTTATGTTTGTATAAGCCATTCGAGCTCCAAGATGATCTGAGGACTCATAATCTATTGAAATGGACATTAACCATTCAGATAGGTGAAATTATTTTTGAAAAAGATTAACCCTGAAGCAGAACTAATGTGAAAAGTTCGAAACGCATCTGTTTTGATTTGGTTTGATTTTTTAAACTGTTAGTGCACTAGTTGAGCACTATTAAGTCACTTAAAAACAGCATAAAAAGGACACATTGGAAGGTGCTGATTAATAGCTACCTCAGTGTTTTGTCCAACAAAACTTTCAACTTTCTTTGGAGTGATTATTATATTATAGGATACTTTGAACACACTGGGTGAAAGATATAGTCCTACATTGTCAGACAGACAATCTTAAATATTTTGCATATGGAAGAAGCCCGCCACATGGCACACCGCGTACACACCTCCATCCCTCCTGCACATGTGTCTGCACCCACATTAAGTCAGGCCATTATGGCCATCTGTAATACGAGCCACCAAGTGGAGCCAGTTTCATACAGTATGTGTGTGTGCCTTCCTGCCAACTAGGGCACCATAGGATGGATCACTCACTCATATAGAGATACAAAGGATGGTCCATCGCAAAGAGATGAGATTGAGAACCAATGAGTGAGGTTTTTCTCACGGCGCATTCGAAGTATAAATTTGGAAAGATCTGCAGGTTGTATTGTTTTGCAAATGAAAGGAGCACCACAAAATGATAATATTGAGCTTTTATGGTTTTCTTTGAGCTTGTAATTTTCACTCCCTCCCTCCAAAACTAGGACATTTCCCTGTAGAACTCACTATATAAACAAAACAGACTTAATGGTAAACAACAACATAGACCTTTTCCAGTACTAGGCAGATTATGAAGTAAGTCAAAATCCTACAAATGTCAGTCTGGATAAAACAAATCTGCCATTCCATAACAGCACCAGTGAGGGCCTACCTAGAAAAAGGCAACACTGTAAATATATCAGTACCACCTATTGGGAAAATTAAATAAGCCGCATTACTTCAGATCCCTACACAGACACTCACTGTTAACAGAATACCTGGCCTTAGACACACATTCTAAAAATGGATATAGTACAGAATAAACAAACAAAATTACCACAAACTGACAACACAAATATGTAGACAAAAATTAAACTGAAATCCCAAGAAGCCAGACTCTGCATGAAGTGCAGCACCAGGGAAATAGAGGAGAAATAGAAACTGCAATGAATCTACTTAGTACCGTGCCAAATATTAGCATAAAAATGATATAAATTCAGAAAAAATGACATATTCCAATCACTAAATGAAAAATAAAAGTGTACCTTTGTTGTTTGGCCATTTTATTTTGCCAATCATGTTGATCCCAGTCTCTGGGTTTTGCCTTCCTGTCTTCTCATAACTTTCTCTCCAGGGCCTCCAGTACACTTGCCCACTTCTCTTGTCTTAATTTCCTCCTCTATATCCATCTCTCAGATTGATCTTTTCCTTTCAGTTTTCACCATCTATTTTTTTGTCTCTCTGTCCACTCAGAATTCACTCCTTCTTACAGTCCAGTCTTCAGTCTTCTTTCTATTGTATGTATGTACAACTGTCCATCTCTTTCTCTGACCCTGGCCTCCCATTCCCCATCCCTCCACTGCCTCCTTAGCATCTCCTCTCTTTTTCCTCTCCTTCCATCATTTTGTTTCACTCTCTCCTCTCCTTCCAGCATCTTCTCCCACCCTCCTCCTCCATTTGTTCAATATTTCCTTTTCATCTCAGTGGTTATTTCCCAGCTGTCTTCATACTTACCTCCATGCCCCCCTCTGTGTCCTTATCCCCCTTCCTATGCATAGCATCTCTTCTCTATATTCTTACCCCACCTTCCCCATGTCCAGCATCAGCCTATGTCTAACAACTCCCCTCTGTGTCTCTACTCCCCTCTGCATCCAGCATCTGCCCCATCACCCCATTCCTCACCCTCCTTTGGGTTTAGCAATCCCTCTCTGTGTCCCTAATCCTACAACCACACATGCTAGCATCTTCCTGTCACCTTTTCTCCCTCCCTCCCTCCCTATGTTCAGCACCTAATCCCCCCCTTGCCCGTGTCCAATATCTCCTCTGTGTCACCCTATTTTCTCTCTTTCCACACCTAATTGCATCCCTCACTCTCAGTTCCCACATCTACAGTCTCCTCCCTCTCCCCCCATCAAGCCATTGTCTAGCTCTTCCCCCCCTTCCCAAGTGCCCACCTCTGCAGCTCCACTGTTGAGACTTGCAACACTTGTCTTGCTCCCTTTCTCTACCAGTATCTACCTCTGCAGCTGCTGCCGGAACTTGCAGCAAAGGCAATACAACAGCAAAACAGCTAAGCCTGCAAGTTGATTAGTTCAGGTGCATAACTCAGTACTTTGCCAGTCCCTCCGCTTAAAAACAGGACATTTTTGTTGGAAGGGGCGGGACCGGCAGAGCCCTGAGGGACGCACCTGAATTAACTTGCAAGCTCCACTGTTTTTGCTGTTGTATTGCCGCTGTGGCACATTCCAGCAGTGGCGGTGGAGGTAGGCACAAAAATATGGCTTTCCACTTGCTAGTTTCAGGGCTCTGTCAGCAGCCGGCCTGGCCATATAAAAACCAGCCAGGCTGCCTGAAAACTGGTCAATTGGCAACCCTAACTGAAACAGAAATATAGAAAATAATGGCAGATAAAGACCATATGACCTATCTAGATTCCCATCCATATCAACTACTAAACTCGCCAATCCATTCCTCTCCTTAGTGATCATCTGTGCTTGTCCCATGCTTTCTTTAAGTCAAATGCAATCCTCATCTTCACCACTTCTGCTGGAAGGCTGTTCCATACATCTACTACACGTTCTTTAAAAGAATTATTTCATTAGCTTCAAAAGAACCGAGTCCAGGGCCGTACCAAGCAAAAAATGTGCCCTGTGTGGCTTGCACCTCTGGTGCGCCCCCTCCCCTCTTTGTCATTTTCCCCATGCCCAGCATCTCCCCATCTTACCCTTACCTACATGTCCATGCTACCTGCCTTTGCCCTGCCACCACCGCTTTTCATGTCTCCATAGCAGCGGCAGTAGCAGCAGCGGAGCGCATCTCTAATTGAGGGAAAAAACACATGGGTCTCTCCGACTCCTCTCTGGCATGTTGGCCCAATCCCGTCCTCCTCTGACGTAGGCTCATGTCAAAGGAAGGATGGACCAGACCAGCCTTTCAAGCACAGAGTTGCAAAGATCCACATTTGAATGGCTGTTTCTGGTCCCTCCCTCCTCTGACGCGAGCCTATATCAGAGGAGGGAGGGATTGGGCCAACATGCAAGCGTGGAATCGGGAAGACCCTCTTGTTTCTTTCTCTCAATTAGAGATCCGCTCCTCTGCTGCCGCAAAGAAGGCATGAAGTGGTGGTGGTGGGGCAAGGGTAGGCAGCGGGGGTGGGAGAGGAACTGAGACTGGCAACCCCAAATGTGCCCCTATTTTTTTTGCGCCCTTGCACAGGGCTAGGTACAGCACTGACCGAGTTTATCCCCTTTCACCTTCATCTATGCCTCCCTCATATGTCAGATCTTCCATTCAATTGAATGAAGTCTACCTCCTGTGATTTATGCCACAGAGATATTTAGATATCCCTATCATATCTCCCTTTTGCTATCTTTCTTCAAAAGTATATATATTGAGATCTTTAAGTCCATCTCCAATTGCTTTATGACAGAGATCTCTGACCATTTTAGTAACTGCCCTCTGGATCATCTCCATCCTGCTCATAACATTTTGAAGTGTAGTCTCCAGACCTGTACACAGCACTTTAAAGGAGATCTCACCAGCGATTACAATAAGACACTATTACCTTCTTTCTCCAGGAACAAGCAGGAAGTCAGTCCTAACATATGGGTGACGTCGGCACCGATGGAGCCCTCGTGTGGAGCAATTCCCCAGCTTTCAAAGAAAGCCTTTGGGATTGCATCGCGCATGCACGGTCCCCTTCCCACCCAAGTGTGCCATCTTGCTCAGCCTCCCTCTTTCCATGGAGCCCAACGGACGTTGTCCAACTTCCCTCGTGGAAAAAGTGCATCAAAACTGCTGATGTTTCTCTTCTTTGACCTGGTTCAATGCCGGTTCCCCTTCCCGCCTCAGCTTGGCACACCGGTATTGAGTTTGGTCAGTTTTTTTCGTTTTTTGTCTTTAGTGACTAGCGTTTGCATTTTTTTCTTTTAACTGGCAGCCCAGTCATTCAACCTTGCAGGGGTCCTTTTTCCCCCGATAGCTGCCAGCGGGTTTAAAAAGTGTGATCGGTGTAAAAAGTTAATGTCCCTCACCGACACACACGACTGCTGCCTCTGCTGCCTCGGGCCCAATCATGACCCGAAGGTCTGTGGCCCGTGTGGGAAGATGTCCTCCAAGACACTTAGGAGTCGGCAGGAACAATGTGAAAGGATTTTCTCTGAGTCCGCATCCTCCTGGGTCCGGACCTCTTCAGAAGCCTCGACGTCTCAAGAGTTGTCTGACCCGAGCATCGTCGGGGGTCTTCTGAGCGGGAGTCTCCCTCACGGGAACACCGCAGGAAGAAAAAGCTCATGAGGGCGGCATCGTTGGAGGCCTCTGATTGACCTAGGCCCTCAAGGACCAGATCGCAGAGCCCTGACCACCGCCCCACGTCCTCGGAGTCGGAGCAGCCTGCCAAGCTACCTCGCACAGAGCCGGAGACACCGAGGAAGGTAACTGTTGTTGTCCTCGTTGATTCTCCTCTGGGAGAACTGGCATCGAGCCCGACGGCATTGGGACCCGAGCCGGAGGCTGCGGAGCCTTCTGAGCTCGGTCTCAGGATATGGCGGCCCTGGTGAGTAGCATGTCTGCCTTCATGGAGCAGTAGCGGGCACTGTTAGACGGTCTCACTGGTCCATCCGCCTCGACCACCGGGACCTCGATGTCCAAGTCGACCGCGGAGGCTGAGCCGATCCTCGAGACTCTTCGGACTCGAGTCGATCCTTGGCCAGGGTCTCCCTCGACCTCCCATTTGGGGACCGGAGGTCATCGACGCCGGTGCCCTCGGCATTGGGGCGGTCGTGATTGAAGCCTTCACGGCTGGAGCCACTCGATTCCTCCTCGGAGGAGTCGGCATGGGAGACGGAGGATGAAGAGTCCCCAGACACCCATAGGACCCGGTGTGTCCCATCGGACTCACCGGGTTCCGAGCCTCGGAGAAGATCCCCCCCCGGATGATACCCGGTTCTCAGACTTCATCAGGGACATGGCCAAGGCTTTGGCACTCCTGGTGGACACCAAGGAGGAACCTCGAGCTGAGAAGCTCGAGGCCCTCCAGTATGACTTTCCCCCGAGGGAAGCCCATACTGTTCCGCTTCCTCTGATGCTGGAATGGCTGATGCTCCGCATGTGGGAGTCGCTGGACTCGATGCCGGTTCTCAGCAAGTGGGTCGATTCCATCTATCGAGTCTGCAAGAGCCCTGAGTTCCAAAAAGCACAGCTGCCGCAAAACTCCATGGTTGTGGAATCGGCCATGCACAGGCTCAAGAGCCGGAAAACACACTCCTCAGTGCCTCCTGGCCGGGAGGCCCGGAACCTTGACGCCCTTGGCAGAAAGTACTTCTAGGGCTTGATGCTGTCATGCTGTGTCCAAACCTACCAGCTGTACATGGGCATGTACTTGAGGGACCTGGCAAAGGAGATTTCCGGGTTCTCAGCTGGCCTCTCCAAGGAACCCTTGCAGCACTTCAAGACCTTGTCCACTGGGATTCAGGAGTGCTTGAAGTTTATGTCTAGAGCAGCCTATGACGGCTTTGGCCTGAGTAGCTGTGGCCGGCATCGGTGCACGCCGCCAGGCCTGGCTAATGTCGTCGGATCTGGAGCCTTGGGTTCAGGAAAAGTTGGTCGATATCCCTTGCCGAGTTGACAATCTTTTTGGCAAACCCATGACTGAGAAGGCTGCAGAGATAGAGTCCGAGTACTTGACCTGGACAAAGCTCTCTAAGAAGACTTCTGCCCCTTCTCAAAACAAGAAGGGCTCGGGTAAAAAGCCCTTTTTCCCAAGGAAGGGTGATGCTTACCGCAACTGCCCCACTTATCAGGCCACCCCAGCTCCTCAACAGGGGCAGCAGGCCAAGGGACAGGGGCATGGCCCACATAAGCAGAAGACCCCCGAGCCCCAGGCTCTGGCTCCCACCCAGCCGGGAGGGTTTTTTTTGACTCCCAAGGCATAGTCTCTCTCCCACCAGTGGTTCGGCTCTGCACAGGAGGAAGGCTGACCCTGTACGCTCACAGGTGGCCAGCCATCACCATGGATACCTGGGTCCTGCAAATAGTCCAAAGGGGCTATTTACTTCACTTCAGCCAGGTATCCCCCTCTTTCTTTCCAGGAGAGCCTCTCAGACCCCCTCTTCACAGGAACCTCCTCTTGCAGGAGTTGGCAGGTCTTTTAGAGGATCAGGCGGTGGAACCGGTGCCCCTCCACCTGCAGGGACAGGGCTTCTACTCCAGGTATTTTCTCATAGCAAAGAGAAAAGGAGGCCTCTGACCCATCCTCGACTTGCAAAACTTAAACAAGTTCCTGGCGAAGGAAAAGTTCAAGATGCTTTCCCTTGGAATGTTGCTGCCTTACCTCCATCAGGGAGATTGGCTATGCTCCTTAGACCTGAAGGATGCCTATACACACATCCTCATACATCCAGTCCACAGACAGTATCTGAGATTTGTAGTGGGAGGAAACCATTTCCAATACAGAGGGCTCCCCTTTGGCCTAGCCTCTGCTCCCAGAGTGTTTACAAAATGCCTGGCGGCATTCTTTCCTCAGAAGCCAAGGGATTTTTGTCTTCCCTTACCTGGATGACTGGCTTATCAGGGGCCAGTCGCCTCAGGAGGCCCAACAGGCCACTTATCGCACTATCAACATTCTACAGCATCTAGGCTTTGTCATAAATCACGCAAAGTCTACTTTGCTCCCCACTCAAAACTTGGAGTTCATAGGAGGAAGATTAGACACCCTGCAAGCGAGGGCTTACCTGCCGGACGACAGGGCACAAAGACTGCTGGCGCTAGATCCCACTAGAGGACAGCAACCTTGGGCCGGAAGGACTGGGGTTTCTAGTCCCTCAGGTGCTCCTTGTGGTCTTGGGCAAGCCACTTAACCCTCCATTGCCCATGTTCCCTGTAAAATAGTTATCTCCAAGTTATAATGCCCTGTTCAATGTAATGTTCAATATAATGTTCCATGTAAACCGCACTGATGTCAAATAGCGCGGTATATAAGAGAAATAAATAAATAAAAATAAATAAATAAAAAAATACAGCAGCTCAGCCACAAGACTCAGGTCTCAGCAAGACACTTCCTACGCCTTCTGGGCCACATGGCCTCCACAGTACATGTGACCCCAAATGCCCGCCTCCACATGAGAACAGCTCAGTGGTGCCTCAGAGACCAATGGACGCAAGCCACAGGCAGCCTCCGAGACAGAGTAACAGTGTCCAAACGACTGGTAAGGTCATTACAGTGGTGGCTTCAGCCACCCAACCTGCTCGAGGGAGTGCCTTTCCAGACTCCCTTGCATACAAGAGTGCTAATGACAGATGCCTCCATGCTGGGCTGGGGAGCCCATTGCCAAGGATCATGCACTCAGGGTCTGTGGTCTCCTCAGGAGGCCACACACCAAATCAACCTCCTAGAGCTGCGAGCGATTCACCTAGCTCTTAAAACCTTCTGTCATGTTCTCTCTAATCAGTCTGTCTTGGTACAGACAGACAACCAGGTAGCAATGTTCTATGTGAACAAACAGGGAGGCACAGGGTCACGAATCCTATGCCAGGAGACACTGGACCTCTGCTCCTTTGCAGTCAGGCAGGGTATGTCTCTCAAAGCAGTTTACCTGCTTGGCCCCCATCTCGCCTCTCTGCTCCATGTCCTTAATCAATATGTCATGTGGCCTTCGGAACTGCAGACACACCGGCGCAGAACATATTTGTTACAGCCATTCATCTATATGGGATGCAGTGTAGTGGTGAGCAGAATATTTTCTAAGTCCAGCCCTTATTCCACGTTTCTGCAGGAATAGCGTGTGTCCTTGGGAACGTACACATTTGTCTTTGGAATACGCTTTGTACGTCTCCATGGCTGGCCATGCCCATGATCCACCCATCCCACCCACATTCAGAGATCCCCTTTCAATCAACATAGACGTGTGGAACAAGGTGGGTTGGGAATACGGTTTTACCCATTTTCGTGGGATACACGTCTACCGGCATATCTAACTCCCTTAGTGTCTTTTGCAATATATTCTATGAACAGATATATTCTGTGTCTCTTCCTTAGTTCAGACACAGTTTCACAAGGTCTGAGGTCATCCAGGAGAGAGTTCCAGATAGAAGGTGTGAATAAGGTGAGTGTTCTATTGCAGGTTTGTAACTTTTTGTCATTAAGAGTGGGATGCAGAGAATGTTTTGTTTTGTGTGTCATCTTGCTCTAGTGTTAGAGGCTTTATGTATTAAGGCTTCAAGCCTAGATGTTCTTTGGTAATGTAGGATCCTAAAGATGCATACTATTATTTTATATTTTATTCTAAGTGTGATTGGGAGACAATGAAGGTACTTCAGTACAGGAGTAATGTGTTCATTTCTTGAAACACCAGTTATAATATGGGTTGCAGTATTTTGGGCCATTTGTAGGTGGTATAGAACTTCTTTTGGGAGGCCTTGGTATATTACATTACAGTAATCTAGGTATGGTGTTATGGATTTAAAAACTGATCTGAAATCCTTGGGGGTCGAATATAGAGAGGAGGTTTTGAAGTATCTTCATCTGGTGATATGCCGTTGTGGTTTTCTTGATGTGTGACTAGCAATATAGTGTCTGGTCTAGCAATATACCAAGATATTTGACTTCAGATTTTACTTCCAGCTCAATATGATTAATTCTTAGGGTTATCGGTGGGGTGAAGGTTGGATCTCTCGTTACACAGAGTACTTTAGTTTTATTATAATTTACAGAGAGATTATGGCTGGTTAGCCATTGGGTAGTTGCACTGAAACATGCTATTATAGTTGTGTGAACAGGGTTATCTGTGAGGAATGGAGTGTAGATCATTATAACATCTGCGTAGATGTGGTATTGGATGTTGCATTTTTTTTATTATTGTGCATAGTGGCTAAATGTACATGTTTAATAGGAAGGAGGACAGTGAGGATCCCTGGTGTACTCCTTCTTGCTGTTTGAGTGGGTTGGATGCGAGTGGGCAAATTTTGTTACTGATAGTCTTTTAGATATGATGTAAACCATGCCAAGGTAGTGTTGTGAATTCCCACCTCCTGTAGTCTGGATATGAGTGTGTCATGGTTTATGGAGTCAAAAGCAGCTGAAATGTCAAGGAAGATAAGTATAAAACCTTTTTCCTGACTTTTCCATACCTCTTATTAATGTGTCTAGTAGAGTTGTGAGAAGTGTTTCAGCAGTATGGTGTGGACAGAAGCCACGTTGTTGAGGATTTAAAGAAGCATATGTATTGATGTGTTGGAAATACACTTAAAATTAAGCCAAGATGAAGAAATGAAAAGGAAGACCAGGATCAATCCAGTTGGAAAAATAAAATAGAACATAGAAACACAGAAAAATGACAGCAGATAAAGACCATGCGGCCTATCCAGTCTGCCCATCCATACCAAATACTAAGCTCTACAATATATCCACTTTAAAAATCTGCATTTCTTTTCATTTTTTTTCAGTACAAGAAGAACATAGTAAATGATGGCAAATAAAGACCAGTATGGTCCACCTAGTCTGCCCAATAAGGTGGCTTAGAGTTGCACCTGCCATTCCATGCAGATTACTCTAGGGAACATACAATTATACAATGAAGCTAGAATATAGCCCAGTAAGACTCATAGGAGAAAATATTTTTACTCAATGCGTAATCAAATTCTGGAATTCATTACTGGAGGATGTAGTAAAAGTTATTAGTGTAGCTGGGCTTAAAATAGGTTTGGACAAGTTCCTGGAGGAATAGTCCTTAACAATTATTAAAGATGACCAGGGAAATCCACTGCTTACTTTGAGATAAGCAAGATGGAATCTGACAGGAAACCCGACAGGAACTTGTAACCTGCATTGACCGCTGTAGGAAACAGGATACTGGCCTTGATGGATCCTTGGTCTCACCCAGTATGGCATCTCTTATGTTCTGTTCCTCTGTTTAGCATTGTACCTGCCATTTCAGACAGGTTATCCCCTATATGCCTTTGATGCCCATGCAGGTTACTCCCTCCCCCAACTCAATTTTATGAAGTGTAAAATTCATTTGAGTTTGCTTTAATTAGAACTTTTTGCTACATAGCAGGGGTTCTTAACTAGGTCCTCAGAATACACCTAGCCAGTTGGGTTTACAGGATAGCCACAATGAATATGCATGAGAGACAGATTTGCCTACAATGGAGGCAGTGCATGCAAATGTTTCTCTCATGCATATTCATTGTGGTTATCCTGTAAACCTGAATGGTTAGGTGTTTCCCGAGCAGAGGTGGCTCTATACTGAGCCGAAGTGAGGCAACTGGGCTGCCATAGGGGGGAGAGGAGGGGACTGGAAGAGAATTGACAAGGGAAAGGTGGGGGTCTGCAACTGGGCTGAAATAGGGGGGAGGAGGGGGCACCCTGATTTGACCAATGTCCCTCTAGAGGACCCAGAATGGACTTTCTTTGTAGATGGAAGCAGTCTGGTCATCAATGGACATCGTTGTGCTGGATATGCAGTGGTGACCCTTGATCTGGTAGTTGAGTCCTCAGCCCTGACCCCAGGAACTTCTGCACAGAAAGCTGAATTGATAGCCCTCACCAGAGCCTTGATATTAGGAGAAGGACTCCGCATAAATGTGTACACAGATTCCAAATATGCCTTCACTACTTTGCATGCACATGGAGCCTTGTATAAAGAGCGAGTGTTGATCACCTCAGGGGGTAAGGACATTAGGTATGGGCCCGAGATATGATGTTATTAGATGCTGTATGGGCCCCCAAACAAGTGGCAGTCATGCACTGCCGAGGTCATCAGATAGGAGCAGGAGAAGTCACCCAAGGGAATAGATTTGCAGATGCCACAGCCCGAAAGGCAGCCATCACAGGACAAGTTAGGACCCAAGATACTGTAATGCAAGCAGCCCTATTCCCTGTGCCCCTTAGTTCCTGGCACCCCGATATACTACAAGAGAGTTAGACTATTATTGTGAAAAGGAGGGAGGAGTTTTAACGGAACAAGGTTGGATAGTGCTACCACCCCCAGGTCCTACAGTCATCCCTGAAACATTAGGGCCAGCCTTTGTTCAAGCTTTTCATCAAGCCACACATTATGGAAAAACAGCCATGAAGAAAGCCCTGAGACCCCATTTCTGTATTTCATTGCTAGGATCCCTGACCACCTCGGTGGCACAGCAATGCCTGATATGTGCCAAAAATAATGCCAAGCAAGGTCCTGTTCCACCCCCAAGAGTTTAGTCGGTAGGGGTGACCCCCATGAGTGATATACAGATAGACTTTGCTGAAATGCCCCATGCAAATGGATATCACTATATGTTAGTGTTAGTCTGCACATTTTCAGGGTGGGCAGAAGCCTATCCCACCCGAACTGAGAAAGCCTGAGAAGTCACTAGGGTATTGCTCCATGAAATCATTCCCCGATTTGGAATACCATCAACTATAGGGTCAGATAATGGTCCATCATTTGTATCTCAAGTGACTCAACAGTTAGCTCAAGCTTTGCAAATAAAATGGAAGTTACACACTGCTTACAGACCCCAGAGCTCAGGAAAAGTAGAACGAATGAATAGAACCCTGAAAACACAGTTATCCAAGCTTTGTCAAGAAACACACCTGAAGTGGCTCCAAGTTTTACCCATAGCCCTTCTTAGGATACGTTCAGCTCCCACCAGATCCTTAGGTGTCTCCCCTTTTGAGATTTTGTATGGGCGACCTCCACCCATAGTGCAGGGAATAAAGGGAGACATGAGACAGATAGGATCTGAAATAACAAGACAAGAACTATTAGCTTTAGGTTCTGTTTTGAAGAAACTCCAAACATGGGTGCAAGACTGACTACCCATCAACCTGACCGAGCCTCTGCATCCCTTCAAGCCAGGAACGTCCATGTGGGTGAAAGAGTGGAGAAAAACCCCACTGGTGCCGCATTGGAAGGGACCCTACGTCATCATCCTGTCAACCCCCACCGCAGTGAAAGTTGCAGAATTCGAACCCTGGATCCACCACAGTCGAGTGAAGCTGGCAGCTGCTCCTGATCCTGGCCAATGGACATCAGTGAATGATCCCGAGACTCCATTGCGACTCACCTTGAGGAGACAGCCAGCTTTATAGAGAATCTTCAGCATCCACTTACGTCACGTGAAAGTGACCATCACTGCAGAAACAGAAGAAACCTCAACACAGTTCATTATATTTATTTATTTATTTATTTATTTATTTTTCTTATATACCGCGCTCTTAAATCAGTGCGGTTTACATATGAACAAATATAAACACAATTGTACAAACAGCATTGGTTTTTTACAATGAACAAGGTAAATAAACTTGGTAAAACATGGTAATTATATATAAATAACTATATACATGGTAACTATATACATGGATATTTTGGTTAATTATTAATGCCGTGGATAAGAGGTTAATTAAATTAAAGAGTAAATATGCTAAATATAGTGAGAATAAATATGTCCTATAGTGAGCAGGTAATAATCATCGTAATTATCCATTCTCTACAGGGGTCAAATATGAAAGATCTGCATGAGAGCTGTTTTCAGATGGAGTAGCTTCGGATGGAGTAGCTTCGGGGTAGTATGTTAGGAACAAATAGTGCTTCAGTGCCTTTCTGAACTTAATCAGACTTGAGATAGCTCTGATTTTGGGTGGAAGGGCATTCCAGGCTCTGGGTGAAAACAGAGAGAAAGCTCTAGAGGCTGTTGATTTAGAACATTTTGTGATGACTTTTGGTAGGTCGATGGAGTTTAATGTAACAGATCTCCTGGATCTGTTATTTGGGGTGATATGAATCATATTGCTGAGAGGTGATTGAGATGGGCACTTTGATGCTTTAAAAGTCATGACCAGGGTCTTGTATAGAGTTCTGGCTTGTAGGGGTAGCCAATGTAAGCTCATCAATATTGGGGTTATGTGCTCTGATCGTGGAGCACCTACGAGGATTCTCGCGGCTGCATTCATGGCTAGACGGAGGGGATTTATGGTGGATTGCGGGAGACCGTGTAGAATGATATTGGCGAAATCCAAGTGTGGTAATACCAGTGCTTGGAATATGGTACGGAAGTCGGAGTAGTTAAGTAAAGGTCGGAGATTACGTAATGATCGTATCTTGTGGTAGATTGCACTCGTTGTTTTCTTAATGTGGGCTGCCATATTAAGCTGTTGATCTAATATAATTCCCAAGTATCGAATTGTGGGTTGTGCTTTCAACTCAATGTTGTTTACCTGGAGAGAGGTAGGTGGTATGAATGTTGGGTTCCGTGTAATGAATAGAACATCTGTTTTTTTATGGTTTATCCGTAAATTCTGATTGAGGAGCCAGTTGGATACAGCTTCAAAGCAGTGAACTATTGGTGTAAAATCTGGTTGTTTTATGTTGAATGGGGCAAACATCAGGATGTCATCAGCATAGGCAAGACATTGTATGTTGAAGGTGCGTATGAGATCGCAGATTGGCTGCATATAAATATTGAACATTAAGGCGGACAATGAGGAACCCTGCGGGACACCTTGTTTAAGGGGGAATGGATCAGACGTTGATTCTCCTGTTCTGACTTGCAGCTGTCTATCAGATAAGTAGGATTTACACCATTTCAGGGCTAGTCCTTGGATTCCCTTGTCTTGGAGGCGCTGAAGTAGAGTATTGTGGTTTACTGAATCGAATGCTGCAGCTATGTCGAGAAAGATAAGAGTGAACCCTTGGTGGATATTATCAATGCCTATGATTAGGCTATTGAACAGTGTTGTGAGAAGGGTGTCGACGCCATGTTCTTCTCTGAAGCCATGTTGTGAGGGGTCCAAAGGGGATTCGGAGTCAACATGATGCTGTATTTGTCGCTGGACTACTTTTTCCATGATTTTTGCCAGTAGAGGGATGCTGGAGATGGGTCTGAAGGATTCAACTTTTGTTGGGTCAAGTTTACTGTTCTTTAGGAGCGGGCGGATGGATGAGTATTTCAGGCTCTGAGGAAAGGATCCTGTTGAGAAGGAGTGATTGACAATCTTGCTAATAGTTGGGCTAAGTTCATGTCGTAGTTCTTTGATCCACCTGGCTGGGCAGGGGTCATTTGGTGCAGTAGTTAAATTAATAGCTGCTATGGTATCTTCGATCTCTTTGTTGGATACCTGGGAAAATTTGTCAAGCGATGCTAATTGGACCACGGTCTGTGGAGTAGAAGGTGATGATGTTGTGGTAATCGTACTAGACTGTATCATTTTTGATTGTAGGTATATGGCATAGTCTTGGGGGTGTGGCATAGGTGTTTGGGTTGTGGTTGGGTCCTCAACTTTATCCTCAACTTTCCAGTTAACCTCCAGAGACTGTAATCACAATGTTCTTCCACTATTGCCTTGTGGGAGTGGTGATCCTGGGAATCCTGGAAAAGACTTTAGCCCTACCCCCTTATGCAGCTTGCATAACCACCACCTGAACAGGACAAAAGATTACTCAGACTTTGCTCCATCACTCCTACTATACTTGCATTGGTACAGTCAGCTGGTGTGTTTATAATGGCACTGAACTGAATATTTGCACAAAGGGGAAAAGTAAGACTTGTTATAACCCTCGACAGAACCCATCCTACTATACATTTGAGATACGCTGGAATGATGAAGATGGAGCCATTCTGAATGCGACGAAACCTCTCACCAACCCCACAAAACCTATCATCCTGAACTTTGATGCTTGCGATGCAATCAACAGAAATGCTTACCACAGATGTGGGTCATGGGAGCGAGCATACTACCATGATGATAAATACATGTGTCCAGAAGGAGCTTATGGATGGGGACGATGTACAGGAAAGAGTTCAGCAGCCACCATCTACACTACTTCATCTAGACATGATTACTTTTGCCCAAAATGGGAATGTGTATATTTTGCTACCTGGAAGAATGCACCGACGGGACGAGATGGAGATCATCACAAAGGTAACCTAACAAAGATCAGACTACCAGAACCCAAGAAATGCCAGAAAGGTGCCTGTAATCCTTTACAACTTTTCATAGCCAACCCCAGCCACTGGAAGCAAGGATACAAGTTTGGGTTGCGTATTGCAGGAGGAGGTGTAGATCCTGGGACTATCTTATATCTACAATTAAACACCAAAACTCATGTATCCTCACTTTATTGTATACATCACTCCTTCTATGAAGCCATGAAATCAGAATTTGAAATTCCTCCTGCCTCCCAGAACTTATTTCTTGAATTAGCGGGAGCAGTTGCATCTAGTCTCCATGTTTCAGACTGTTTGTTTTGTGGAGGAACAACAATGGGAGACCAATGGCCTTGGGAGGCACAAGAACTGAACTATTCTGTTCCGTATAATCAGACTAATATACACAATACCACAAGTGAATGGGTATTGGCCCACTCCATTGTGGGTAACTTATGTTTTTCTCGTTATGGACCAATGTTTAATATGGAAGTGGGGCAGCTGGTCTGTCTCAATCAGAAGTTCTACAACAGTACCACTAAGAAGACATCTTTGTGGTCCGGAGTCAACACTAATGAACTCTAGTTCAGTTCCCCAAACTTGCCAGTATCTGGACTAACTTAGCAGCATATAATTCTTGGCAAGCACCACCTGGACTGGACTGGATTTGCGGAACCCGAGCATATGCCAGACTTCCTCACCATTGGGGAGGCGCATGTGTATTGGGAACCATACGACCTTCCTTTTTCCTTCTGCCTACATCCCAGGGAGAGCAGCTGGGATATCCTGTGTACAGAAGTCGACAGCTGAAGGAGGCCTTGAAAATAGGCCAATGGGACAAATGGGATGCGTCATCTGAAGAATGGCCCCCAGAAAGAATCATCGCATACTATGGACCTGCTACTTGGGAGCAGGATGGGACTTGGGGATATCATACTCCTGTTTATATGATTAATCGAATAATACGTTTGCAAGCTGTTGTTGAAATAATAACCAATGAAACTAGTAAAACACTAACCCTTCTGGCAAAGCAAAGTACGCAAATGCGCACAGCCATTTATCAAAATCGTTTAGCTTTAGATTATTTGTTAGCAGCTGAAGGTGGGGTGTGTAGGAAGTTGAATCTCAGTAATTGTTGTTTACAGATTGATAATAATGGGCATGTAGTCGAAGATTTAGCCACTGTGATGCAGCAGACCCTCATGCAGATAGAAGAAAAGTTTTAAATCCAGAAAAAAACAGGTATAAGCTGCAATATCCTGAAGATCCACATAGAGGGAGCAGGAGAGTCAGTACAGAGTCTGAAGAACCACGCCTCTATGGGCAGGACTTGGGCCCAGTCAGTTTGGATTTAAGCAGAGGCAAGTCTGAATCAAGGAGGAAAAGGTATCCGGAGATATATCCAAGAAGAGAAAGATATCCAAGGAGGAAAAGGTATCCGGAGATATATCCAGGAGGAAGGAGAGAAAGATATCCAGGGAGATATCCAGAGAAGTATCCTGAGAGAGGAGGACAGAGATTCAAGAGCCAAAGAAAGGGCAGTCTTGAATGAGAGAGAGAAAGCAGGCCTGAGAAGCAACGTGAGTGCTGGCCTGGGAGAAAAGTGGAGAACACAGAGGACTGTTGAGCAGAGAAAAGCTGAAGGAGCGAGGCCACCAGGCAACGACAGCCTCAGGAGTGAAGGCAAGGGCAGATGGCAACAGCTGCAGCCTTGGCACAGAGAGGTTCGTCCATATACTAAGGCAAGAGAGATATCATGGGAGAACTTGGGCCATCCTGAGTTAAGAGGACAGCCGGACTAGGCCTCAAGCCTTCCCTGAGAAAGAAAGAAGAAAGCCTAAAGGTAAAGCTTCTATTTCTTGCAATTGTTTGCTCAAGCCTAACATAAGAGAAAGACAGGGGAAGGAAGTTTCTCCTTGTAGCAATGACATTTATAAGCAAAAGCTAACAGACAATTTCTCTAAAAGGAGAACTGTAAATACTAAGCATTGTGCTGAGAGAGCTTTTAAAACTATAGCTGAAGAAGAGCCTTGGTTTTACCCAGTGGGCAGAAGCCGACGCCCTAACCTAACTACCAAACACTGGGAAACTGTACGGCACGCTTTTAAAAAGCCAGAGTTCAGCTGTGCAGAAGCCTCAGACTCAGAGCTATCAGATATAGAATATATGCAAGTGGAATCTGCAGGCGAAGAGTCAGACCAGCAGATGGATTGTACATATTGTACAGCAGAAAAGCTGTAGTTCATTCCTAGCTCTATGAATGCATAAGTGAATGCAGTATTTCGTGTTACCTTAAATTACTGTGAAGTCAACAGCCATTACTTTGACCTTTTCATTTGTGCTTTAAACCTGATGCAAGGATTTGTTCAGTTCTGTTACTTTCCAAAGCCGTTTAACCTGTTTTCGAACCATTTTGTGCAAAGGGGAAATAAAGCCTTTTTCATTTTTCCCTCCATATTCGTGTGAACTTGTTCTTTTTGTGAAGTTGGTAACGAGGCCGGCACAAGGGACTGCTACCCTTGACCCTCACACCTGTCCAACCCCAATCACCATAATCTTGTGCGCTCCCCAGTCCTTCCATGGAAAACTACGCCGCCACCAGGGGGGGCTGCGGGGGACATAAGTGGCGTAGTTGGCAGGATATCTTTACGGCGCCCATAAGCCTCCAGGACTGTACCTGCATCTGTACCAAGGAAAGTACAATCTTTCTCTTTTTTTTTTTTTGAAAAAAAAAAAAAAACTCAAAGTAAAACCCGAACCGTCTTGCTACAAAACTGGACCGGAGGAAAAGCCAGGAATAGAGCAGACACCAAAACCGGATTGGAGTTGGAAAACGTGGAGTGGAGTACCTGAAATCCGGACCGGATTTAAAAGAAAATCCTGAAGGTTGGAAATCCTGCGGCGAGTCTAGAAGCAGTGTAGCGACCTTGGGATAACAGCATATATTCCCCAAAGCTGACTCAACACTAGAACCAGGTAATACGTACTTAAGCCTACCTAGTGTTGGATATCTGGGGAAGTCAAGGAAAAAAAAAAAGGAGAGGGGTATGGAGAAGTTTTTGTAAGGAGCCACACTTGGGTTTCTTTTTCTGTTTGTTCTTTCACCAGGTACCATGGAGCCTAAAGAATTATGTGCCTGGATGGCACACCAGTTCAGCAAGCAGGCGGAACTGGCACAACAGAGCCAAGAACAAGCACTGAAGGCGATACAGGCACAGCAACTCCCAGTCCTAGAAACGATGGACAGGTGGCTCACGCAGCAGCGGGAGGAACTGGCCAAAAGCAAGGCGGAGAAGCTATTGGTCGCCGGACTGGTAAACCCTGACCACGGACAATGGTCCTGTTCTGATTTAGTGATTGGCAAGCTAAGTCCGAACGATGATATAGATGACTTTTTAGATACATTTGCTCGAATTGCGCACTCCGCTAAGTGGCCAGAGGAGCAGTGGGCAATACGACTAGCAGCATCACTCACGGGTGAGGCGCTGGCTGTCTATAGGTCGATGCCCCCGACTTTAGCAAATTCTTATAAAGATGTAGTAATAGCGATTAGGGATCGTATGGGCCTTACGCCATTAGCTTACAACAAAATGTTTAGGGCTACCTTTCTTAAGGCTAATGAAACACCCAAGGCACTAGGCCATAGATTACATAACCTAGCCCATAAGTGGTTACAGCCCGAGAAGAAGAGCACAGGCACCCTAATGGACGCTATAATTCTTGAGCAGTACATGATTGCCCTACCCAGTAGAGTGCAAAATTTCTTAATGTTACAGAACTGTTGCACTACCACAGAGGCAATAGCTCTTACAGAGAGGTATTTAGAGGCCGAAAAAGTGACCCAGCCTAGGGCAGGCCCAAAAATAGCCATGGGGTTGGAGGCACAAAAAAGGGAGAGTCCCTCACGTCCTTCAGTTGGGCGGTGGAAAAATGATAAGCCCCTAGTAAAAGAGAGTGCAAGGAAATGTTTCACATGTGGGAAAAGGGGACATTTACAATATGAGTGCTATTCACGAACCGCCTTGGTGGGAGAATCACCAAGACCAATACGTAATGGTTTTCTACTTGATGTAAAGGTACAAGGTATAAGTGTGCAAGCGTTGTTGGATTCTGGAGCCGACCAGACCATGGTTTCTAAAAAATTATGGTCAACGATCCAGGCTCATGGCCTCTTGGTCCCAGAATCTCCACAGGGATATGTAAAGATAAAGTGCGTGCATGGAGCAGCCACACGCTATCCGGTTTATAAATTGTGGGTAAAAGGTATGGGCATTGTAAAGGAAATGCTGATCGCCGTAGTACCTAAGTTACCACAGGAATTGGTCCTGGGCCGTGATTGGCCACAATTTAGGAAAACCTTAAAGGAAGGTTTGTCGCCTCAGAAAAGACCAGATTCCACTTGCATGCAACCAGATCTGTCGGAAGCTCCCATACCCCAACTGAATAGTATGGAGAAGGATACAGGGGAGATCAAGGCTCTAGTCTCCACAAGAGCACACTCCCAAGATGGTGAGAAGCCCTCTTGTTCAAAAGAGGCTTCCATAGGAGATCTCCCTTCGCATGATGAGCTAATAGGGGACCCGTCAAGGAAGGGACGAAAACCTAAAGCCGACCGAAGGAGAGAGAGGAAATGTCGATCCCAAGGGAGAGCTGAGTTGGAGGCAGGAAGAGGCATGCCTTGGATACCGGCGGATGTGATAGAAAAGTTCCCCTCATTTAAAATGGAGCAAAGGACGGACCCTGCATTGGTCCGGGCGATCGAGCAGGCCCAGGAAGAATGTGAGACATACCCCAGATTCATCATGGATGAAGACATCTTGTATCGGGAAAGCAAAGATTTGCGAACTGGACTTGTTCGTAAACAGTTAGTGGTCCCGAGCAAATTTAAATTGTCTGTCTTGCGACTAGCACACGACCATCCCATAGGAGGCCATAAAGGCTCACAAGGCACCCTGGACCAGATTTTAGCCAGGTTTTACTGGCCGGGGGTTTTCCGAGAGGCAACACGCTTCTGCGAATCCTGCACGTCCTGCCAAAGGGTTACACCGCACAGACCAGCGGTAGTGCCGCTAGTCCCAATGCCCGTAATAGCGGAACCCATTAGGAGACTGGCCATGGACATAGTGGGACCGCTTATCAAGACTCCGCAGGGCTTCCAGTATATCCTGGTAATTATTGACCAGGCCACTCGATTCCCCTGGGCAGTTCCCTTGAGGAACATTTCCGCTAAGTCCATCGCCGCCGAGATGGTCAAATTATTTTGCGAGGTCGGATTCCCGCAAGAAGTCTTGACCGACAGGGGGAGTAAATTCCTATCAAAATATCTCGCCCAAGTCTGGGATGCATTCGGGATCCGACACATGAAGACGGCAGCCTACCATCCCCAATGCAATGGGTTGGTAGAGCGCTTAAATCAAAGTATAAAGCAGATGCTTAGACGGGCCTTAAACGGACAAATGAAAGAATGGGACACCATGTTACCCTTCATACTATACGCCTGCAGGGAAAGGAAACAGAACTCGTTAGGTACATCGCCGTATGAGCTCATGTACGGACGGATGCCTAGAGGTATACTAGACGTGTTGAGAGGACAATGGACCGAGCCAGTAGAAGAGGAAGTAGGTATACCCCTATTCCTAAGGGATTTAAGAACACGCCTAGAGCGAACTTCCCGGTTTGCCATGGAAAAACTCAAAGAGAGTCAAAGGAAACAGAAACAATATTACGACAGGCGGACAAAACCGAGACACTTAAAGGTAGGAGAGAAGGTAGTGGTTCTAGTACCCGGAGCTGCTTCTAAGTTTGAGTACCAGTGGAAGGGTCCTCATACGGTCGTTAACCCGGTGGGCACCACTTCCTATGTCGTTCGAGACACAAAAGGACGGGAACAGGTCTATCACGCCAATCTTCTTCGACCTTGGCATGAACGGGACGTGCTGTGGGCTCATGCTGAGCATGGGTATCACCTCAACAGGAGACCGGCAAACAACAGTCAAACAACACATGGTCACAAGCAGCATTGTAAAGCCGATATCAGGTCCTGTATTACGTGCTGCGGAGAAGAGCTTCCCCCAGCCCGTAATATTTTAAGAAGGGGGATGTGTGATGCAGCAGACCCTCATGCAGATAGAAGAAAAGTTTTAAATCCAGAAAAAAACAGGTATAAACTGCAATATCCTGAAGATCCACATAGAGGGAGCAGGAGAGTCAGTACAGAGAGATATCGTGGGAGAACTTGGGCCATCCTGAGTTAGAGGACAGCCGGACTAGGCCTCAAGCCTTCCCTGAGAAAGAAAGAAGAAAGCCTAAAGGTAAAGCTTCTATTTCTTGCAATTGTTTGCTCAAGAGTATCCTGAGAGAGGAGGACAGAGATTCAAGAGCCAAAGAAAGGGCAGTCTTGAATGAGAGAGAGAAAGCAGGCCTGAGAAGCAACGTGAGTGCTGGCCTGGGAGAAAAGTGGAGAACACAGAGGACTGTTGAGCAGAGAAAAGCTGAAGGAGCGAGGCCACCAGGCAACGACAGCCTCAGGAGTGAAGGCAAGGGCAGATGGCAACAGCTGCAGCCTTGGCACAGAGAGGTTCGTCCATATACTAAGGCAAGAGAGATATCATGGGAGAACTTGGGCCATCCTGAGTTAAGAGGACAGCCGGACTAGGCCTCAAGCCTTCCCTGAGAAAGAAAGAAGAAAGCCTAAAGGTAAAGCTTCTATTTCTTGCAATTGTTTGCTCAAGCCTAACATAAGAGAAAGACAGGGGAAGGAAGTTTCTCCTTGTAGCAATGACTTTTATAAGCAAAAGCTAACAGACAATTTCTCTAAGAGGAGAACTGTAAATACTAAGCATTGTGCTGAGAGAGCTTTTAAAACTATAGCTGAAGAAGAGCCTTGGTTTTACCCAGTGGGCAGAAGCCGACGCCATAACCTAACTACCAAACACTGGGAAACTGTACGGCACGCTTTTAAAAAGCCAGAGTTCAGTTGTGCAGAAGCCTCAGACTCAGAGCTATCAGATATAGAATATATGCGAGTGGAATCTGCAGGCGAAGAGTCAGACCAGCAGATGGATTGTACATATTGTACAGCAGAAAAGCTGTAGTTCATTCCTAGCTCTATGAATGCATAAGTGAATGCAGTATTTCGTGTTACCTTAAATTACTGTGAAGTCAACAGCCATTACTTTGACCTTTTCATTTGTGCTTTAAACCTGATGCAAGGATTTGTTCAGTTCTGTTACTTTCCAAAGCCGTTTAACCTGTTTTCGAACCATTTTGTGCAAAGGGGAAATAAAGCCTTTTTCATTTTTCCCTCCATATTCGTGTGAACTTGTTCTTTTTGGGAAGTTGGTAACGAGGCCGGCACAAGGGACTGCTACCCTTGACCCTCGCACCTGTCCAACCCCAGTCACCATAATCTTGTGCGCTCCCCAGCCCTTCCGTGGAAAACTACGCCGCCACCAGGGGGGGGCTGCGGGGGACACCACCCAGATGAGAGAGCAGACATTTGTGCCTGTCCAGACCTGGCACAGTTTAAAGATGGATGGGTGGTTTGGTTCATTGTTTTCTTGGATTGGTGGTCTGAAATCCCTTATGTTTATCGTACTATTCATATTAGCCATGTGCTTATTGCTCCCTTGTCTCCTACCCCTTTGCTTACGCATGATAACATCATCAATTGATAACACTATAGAGCGGAAGGCAGCTGCAAAAGTATTAGCTATGTGGCAGTATTACCCTATACCCCACGATGATGATGCCATTACACCAGTATAATGTGTTAATTGACTAATGAGTGATTTAATTCTCACCCTTCCTCACTTGCGGGTGAGAATAATCAAAGGGGGGAATGTGGTAGGCTATGGCCTAGCATGGCCTGCTACTATGAAATGCCTGTCAGTTAGGCCTGGATCCTCACTCCCATTATTGCTAGAAAAGAACCAAAAATCTGTGAAAAATGAGAAAACTGTTTTAAACTGCTTAATAAGAAGTTTTCATGAATTCATAAGTCTTCTATTATTCTCTTGTGTGTGAAAGAACAGAAATGTTTCAGTATATGCATTCCAGAAGCCAAAGTTAACCTTGCAGTAGAAAAGTAACGAGATTCAGAACTGTACCATTGTTCAAGCAATCCTAAAGGAGGGGGCCGGTTGCTAGGCTCCGGAGGGATTTCTAATTGGACAAATGAAGGGAATGTATAACCAATGAAAAGTTTGCATGTATCGAGTTGGAACCAATAGAAAGTTCTCATGTATCAAACTGAAAAAGAGGTATAAATGGTTATGTCTCTGTATAAACATTTGCTCAGTTCCTTTTGAAGCTTTGACTGACTGGGCCTGTGCACAATAAACTGACTTGGACCCTGTCAATCGACTCCTGGACTTATTCATTGATTGCACTTTGCCACAGCAATTCCAGTTTATTTTGTAAGACCAGATTTCTTTTGGTGAGGAAATTGAATATTTACAAACTTTTGTTCTATCAAATCTAAACACCATTCAAGTTCCTGTACATAAATTGATTTAATAATAGACTGGACATGAGTTGAAAATTGATTGTTACATCCCTATATGGCAGCCATAGCATCCAAAACTGTTTCCAAGCTTACTGTTTATGGCTTTCCCAGGAGTGTTATGGCTTCTTGTCAGTTTGAACTTTCTCTGATCAATGACTCCAATGACTTTGATGTCATCTCTTCCAGGGCCTTCTCTAATCGAATATCATTTAAAGCCATCCTGAAATATTAAACTGTGGCACATATTCCTCTGCTTCCAAAGACACCAGTTTTGTAACTACTGCCACAAGCACCATCCTTGCATTCAACTGTGCCTCACTGTGAGCCGACCCTGCAGCTCTTGGGTAAACTCTGACATTCCACGCTCATCTTCAGCTAGCCTCAAGGAAGGAACATGCTGCTCAGAGGAACGAGTGACCTCAAGATCTAGGTAATAGTCTTCCAGTTGCCTGCATCTCCAGCTATTGACCCTCTGAGGCCAAAGGTGTGGTCATTGCAGCATTGACAACATATTGATCCATTGGCCCAGCTGAAGAGGTCTTACTGACACTGGTGGGTAGGTATGTAGCATACTTTTATATTTGCTCACAAAAATACAGCCAGAATCCCTGAGCTAGGATGTCACCATCTTGGATCTAGTTTTCTTTTATGTTTAACTGATTTTCCTACCCTTATGTTTTATGGTGTATGCTACTTTGGGCATCCTCTTTGATAGTGGGAAGGTGGTTTCAAAATATTTTAAATAACTAAATATTTGAAAAATGTACACTTACAGCATGACAAAATGGCATGTTTCCCCTTCCTTCATTTGTTAACTCATGTATATCTGAGGGGAGACTAGGTGCAAGGAGATATGATAACGTGTGTATTCTTAGGGCAGCAATGGATGTGGGGCTGTGTAAGGCTTCTCTATGGTATTATGAATGTATTTGTGTCTATCTTGTCAGAGAGAGAGAGTGTGTGTAGTGAGAGTGTGGGATGTATGCATGTGGTGTGGGGATGGTGCATGTCCATGTGTTTGTAGTGGGATGTGTATGGTGCAGAGGTGGGGTGTTTGTGTCTGTGCAAGTATGTGTGGTGTGGAGGTAGAGTGAGCGAGTATGTGTGTGTGCCTTGAAGGACTAGAAAAGGGCACTGTTACAGCTGGAGAGAGATCTGCAATTGTGAGTATATACTTCTGGGAATTTTCTGAAAGGAATTCTTTCTAGTAAAGCTAATTAATCTGTGAACCCAATATTTTTTGTTAAATCAGTCAGGGCCTAGTAGCAGCAGTTTAAGTTTACATTTAAAACACAGAAGAGAACTTTCTGGTTACATTTCATACCCAGCAGAGAGCTTGTACTTTAAATTTAATAGTTACTCAGGGCCTAGCTTCAGCAAATTACTTTTAGTTTAAATTTAAAACCCAGAAGAGATCTTTCTGGTTAAATTTAGAAGCCAGCAGAGAGCTTGTAATTTAAATTTCATAATAAGTTAAAGCCTAGCAGCAGCAAAGAGCTATAATTTAAATCAAATCAGAATATACCTTAGCACAAAAGGCAAAACAGAGTCAGTACTCTGAGCAACAAATAAAGTCTTCTAGAGACCTTTACAAAGAGGCCTTCTACCTAGGGGGCAAGAGACCTGTGAAACTTTTTCAATAGATGTTAATACCAGGTGGCAGGTCAAAAGGCCATTTTGAAAGACTCCTTTTATCCAAGCAAGGACTGTTAATCACCCAGGAAGTTGGTTACAGCTTACCTCCGCAGCACAGGCATAAATAGCTCAACCAGAGCTCTGTGATCCTCAGTCTTGAAGGACTAGAAAAGGGGACTGTTACTTCTGGAGAGAGATCTGCAATTGTGAGTATATACTTCTGGGAATTTTCTGAAAGGAATTCTTTCTATTAAAGCTAATTAATCTGTGAACCCACTATTTTTTATTAAATCAGTCAAGGCCTAGTAGCAGCAGTTTAAGTTTAAATTTAAAACACAGAAGAGAACTTTCTGGTTACATTTCATACCCAGCAGAGAGCTTGTAGTTTAAATTTAATAGTCACTCAGGGCCTAGTATCAGCAAAATACTTTTAGTTTAAATTTAAAACCCAGAAGAGAGCTTTCTGGTTAAATTTAGAAGCCAGCAGAGAGCTTGTAGTTTAAATTTCATAATAAGTTAGAGCCTAGCAGCAGCAAAGAGCTATAATTTAAATAAAATCAGAATATAGCTTAGCACAAACGGCAAAACAGGGTCAGTACTCTTTGAGCAACAAATAAAGTCTTCAAGAGACCTTTACAAAGAGGCCTTCCACCTAGGGGGCAAGAGACCTGTGAAACGTTTTCAACAGGTGTTAACACCAGGTGGCAGGTCAAAAGGCCACTGAAGTCCCACCTCCAGTCCAGCAGCATCCCTGCCATGGAGGAGAGAGGTCACGTGACAGGAGGGCATCACCATGGTGTGGCAGGAAGTGATCCTGTAACTAGGACCTGTCCTCCAGGTGATGTAAAACCCTCTCGCACCAAGGAAGTTTCTCCAGGGCCATGTGCCCATGAGGGAAGGGTTAGGACAGCCGTTATAGTTGATGATTCGATCATTAGGCATGTAGATAACTGGGTGGCTGGTGGACGTGAGGATCGCCTGGTAACATGCCTGCCTGGTGCGAAGGTAGCGGACCTCACGCGCCACCTAGATAAGGTCTTAGTGCTGGGGAGGAGTCTGATGACTTGGTACATGTCGATACCAATGACATAGGAAAATGTGGTAGGGAGGTTCTGGAGGCTAAATTTAGGCTTTTAGGAAGCAAGTTGAAATCCAGAACTTCCAGTGTAGCGTTCTCCGAAATGCTTCCCGTTCCACGCGCAGGACCCAGAAGGCAGGCAGAGCTCCGATGCAGAGATGAGAGTTTTGGATTTGTTAGGAACTAGATAAAATTCTGGGGAAAGGAGGGGCTCTTCCGAAGGGATGGGCTTTACCTTAACCTGGATGGAACCAGGCTGCTGGCATTAACCTTTAAAAAGGAAATAGAGCAGCTTTTAAACTAGATAATAGGGGAAAGCGACAGTCACCC
This sequence comes from Ichthyophis bannanicus, assembly GCA_033557465.1. NCBI lineage: Eukaryota > Metazoa > Chordata > Amphibia > Gymnophiona > Ichthyophiidae > Ichthyophis > Ichthyophis bannanicus. Next base: position 545,082,667 of record CM066036.1, on the reverse strand, counting down.
AAGAGCGGATGGTTCAGAATAATGTATCCTTGAAGGATACTAACAAAAACAGAGAGATTCCAAAAAAGAGTAAAGTAGCCCAAATACCCTCGAGTATGGAGCAGACAGAGCTTAAAGATCCCAAATTACCCATGTCTACCACCAGCCAAATTAATATGAATAAAATACAGTCTCTAAAATGCTTGTATGCAAATGCTAGAAGTCTAAAAAATAAGATGGGAGAGTTATAATATATAGCACTAAATGAGAGGTTAGATATGATTGGAATATCAGAGACATGGTGGAAGGAGGACAACCAGTGGGACACTGTGATACCTGGGTACAAACTATATCGTAATGATAGAGCTGATCAAATTGGTGGTGGGGTGGCACTCTATGTTAGAGAGGGCATTGAGTCAGAAAGGATTAAAGGTTTGCAGGAAACAAAATTTGCTGTAGAATCTCTATGGATTGAAATTCCATGTAAAAAGGGGAAGGCAATGGCAGTGGGGATGTACTATCGACCGCCTGGCCAGAATGAACAAATGGATGATGAAATGCTCAAAGAAATCAAGGAAGCTAACAAACGTTACAGCGCAGTAATAATAATTGTTGATTTCAATTACCCCGGTATTGAATGGGTCAGTGTCATGGCAGGACATGCTAGGGAGATAAAGTTCCTAGATGAAATAAATGACTGCTTCTTGGAGCAGCTGGTTCATGACCTGACCAGAGGGGAAGCCATATTAGACCTAGTCCTTAGTGGAACACCAGAACTAGTGCAAGGTTGTTGGGGCCACTTGGCAATACTGATCATAGCATGATCGCCTTTGATTTAATTAGTGGAGGAGGGATAGTAAGGAAATCCACAGTACTACCTTTTAACTTTCGAAAAGGAGACTATGATAAAATGAGGAAAATAGTTAAGAAAAACCTAAAAGAGCTATTACAAAGGTTAAAGACTTAACCAGCATGGTTTAAAGGTGAGGTCAGAGAGGCTGTTGTTGCCAAAAAAGCATCTTTCAGGAAATGGAAAAAAGAGCCAAACTATGAAACCTGGAGACAACACAAGCACTGGCAAGTCAAATGCAAGGCATTGATAAGGCAGGCAAAGGGAGAATTTGAGAAGAAGCTTTATGCGGAAGCAAAAACGCGAAATAAAGACTTTTTCAAGTACATTTGTAGCAAAAAACCTGTGAGAGAGTCAGTTGGTCCATTAGATGATAGAGGGGTTAAAGGGACACTAAGAGGCGACAAGGCAATAGCGTAGAAACCGAATGAATTCTTTGCTTCGGTCTTTACTGAGGAAGGTGTAGGGATGTTACCAATGACTGAAGTGGTATTTAAAGGTGCGGAAGAATGGAAGGAAATATCGATACATCGGGAAGATGTATTACAACTATTAGATAAACTGAAGAGTAGCAAATCACCTGGGCCGGATGGTATACATCCAAGGGTGTTGAAAGAATTGAAATATGAGATTGCAGACCTGCTATTAGTAATCTGTGAACTTTCATTAAAATCATCTCTAATACCTGAAGATTGGAGGATCGTCAATGTAACACCGATTTTTAAAAAGGGTTCCAGGGGTGATCCGGGAAACTACAGACTGGTGAGCCTGACATCAGTACTGGAAAAAATGGTAGAAACCATCATAAAGAATAAAATTACTCAGCATGTAGATAGTTATGGCCTAATGGGAGACAGCCAACATGGCTTTAGACAAGGAAGATCTTGTCTTACTAATCTGTTATGTTTTTTTTGAAGGTGTGAATAAACAGGTGGACAAAGGTGAGTCGGTTGATATAGAGTATCTGGACTTTCAGAAAGCCTTTGACAAGGTCCCTCATCAGAGACTTTATGGGATAGGAGGCAGTGTACTACTGTGGATCAGGAACTGGTTAAAATATAGAAAGCAGAGGGTAGGGCTAAATGGCCACTTTTGCCAATGGAGAAAGGTGAATAGTGGTGTACCCCAGGGGTCTGTGCTGGGTCCGCTGCTTTTTGACATATTCATAAATGACCTGGAAAGTGGAATAACGAGTGAGGTTATCAAATTTGCAGATGACACAAAACTATTTAAAGTTGTTAAAACCCAAGAGGATTGTGGAAAATTGCAAGAGGATCTTGATAAATTGGAAGATTGGGCATCAAAATGGCAGATGAAATTTAATGTGGACAAGTGCAAAGTTATACACCTAGGGAAGAACAACCCAAACTATGGTTACACGATGCAAGGTTCTGTAGCAGCTGATAAGCATGCAATAAATAATACCAGGAGTCAGTTCAAAGATCCAAGCCAATTTATTGTGCACATGGCTCAGTTAGTCAAATCTTCAAAAAGGACTGAGCAGAGCTCTTACAGAAACATATTCATTTTATACATTCCTTTTCAGTTTGATACATGCAGACTTTCTATTGGTCCCAACACCCCCTGCACTTGTTCAATCAGGGATCCTTTCTGGGCCTAGCTCCCTGCTCCCCCTTCCCAAACTGTTCTAACAAAGGTACAGTTTCTAGGCATTGATACTATCCTGCTCCGAGGTCGTTTCTAGCTCTAGGAATGCATGTATTGAAACATTTCTATCATCAGAACACAAAAGAATAATGGAAGATTTATGTATTCATGAAGACTCCTTATTAAGCAGTTTAAAACAGCTTTCTCAGACTTTTACAGATTTTTAGTTCTTACTAAGATGGGGGTTGGAATCAGGGCCTAACTTACAGGCCTTTCATATTTGCAGACTATTGTAGGCCATAGCCTGCCACAGTTCCACATTAGGAACCACCACCCAGGAAAAAGATTTTGGCATCATTGTGGATAACATGTTAAAACCCTCGGCCCAGTTTGCAGCGGTGGCCAAGAGAGCAAATAGAATGCTGGGTATCATAAGGAAAGGAATGGAAAATAAAGCAAAAGATATTATAATGCCTTTATATCGTTCCATGGTGAGACCACACCTTGAATATTGTGTGCAATTCTGGTCGCCGTATCTTAAAAAGGATATAACATTATTAGAAAAGGTTCAGAGAAGAGCCACCAAAATGGTAAAGGGGATGGAAGGATACTCCTATGAAGAAAGGCTAAAAAGATTAGGGCTCTTTAACCTGGAAAAGAGACGGCTGAGGGGAGATATGATAGAAGTCTATAAATTAATGAACGGAGTGGAACAGGTAAACGTAGATCGATTGTTTACGTTATCAGAATATAGAAAGACTAGGGGACATGCAATGAAGCTACAGGGTAAACTATTTAAGACTAATAAAAGAAAATATTTTTTCACTCAACGTGTAATCAAACTCTGGAATTTGTTACCGGAGGATGTAGTAAAAGCTGTTAGTGTAGCTGGGTTTAAAAAAGGTTTGGACAAGTTCCTGGAGGTAAGGTCCATAAACCATTATTAAGAAGGACCCAGGATATCAATGCTTGACCCAGTACAAGCATTGTGGAATCTGTGTCTTTTGGGAGAACTGCTAGGTATGTATGACCTAGATTAGCCACTGTTGGAAACAGGATACTGGGCTTGATGGACCTTGGTCTGACCCAGTATGGTATATCTTATGTTCTTATGTTCTAAGCACCAACTAACTCTAGACACTTCCCCTGCCTAGACTCTAATCAAATCTTGAATCTGGAAATATCATGTCGGCTTAACGGAAAAGTATATTGTTGTGATCCTCCCCCCCCCCTCCCATGTTGATGCTCAGACATATATACTCCCCCCCATGATGGTACCCCCTTCTTATAATTATATTATAACCTTATTTCTTATGTTCTTATGTTCTTATATATGGTGCAGGGGGAAAGGGTGTGTGTGCCTACATGTGTACTGTATGTGTACTACAGTGGTGGGGTGTGTGTGCATACACATGCATCTGTATGTGTGGGGTGGGGAAAGTGCATGTATGTCCATGCATGTGTGGTACAAGAGTGGGATGTGTGGTACATGCATGTATATGTGTGGCATGGAGGAGTGATGGAGATGCACATGCTCCCCAGTAAGCATACACACACTCCCTTTCTGAACCCACTACACTTATTGTTAACTTGTGTATGGTACAGGGGAGGTGTGTGAATATGATGCAGGCATATGAACACTTAGGGATGTTAGCATGTGGGTGCCTCTTGCCATATAGACATTTTATCCTTTTGCTCCCATGCACTCATCTCCTCAACTTCCCACTCCTTGCACCCTTCCTTCCCCTCCCTCCCCTCTTCTCCTGTCCAGCGCTTCTTCAGCTGACTCTTCCATTTGCATTCTCACCCCTACCCTCTGTTCCCCGTCCTCTCTGCCTTTATCACTCCCCCCTTGCGCTTTTACCTCCTGCCCTCCATTCCCCTCACCCAGGGTTTCCCCTTTCCCCTTTCATGCTCACCCCCTGTCTTTCCCCCTTCCCTACCTCCTCTCCTTCCCCTTCCACTTTCCACACTCATATACTTCCCTCCCCATTCCTTTATTTTCCATTTCCATTCCTCCTCTAAATCTGTCCTTCCTTTTTTCATCTCTCTCTGTGCCCCTCCCCCTTCCCCAGCATCTAACTTTTATTCTCAAGGAACAAGCAGGAAGTCAGTTCTCACATGTGGGTGATGTCGGCGCCGACGGAGCCTTCGTGCGGAGCAATTCCCCAGCTTTCAAAGAAAGCCTTTGGGATTGCATCGCACATGCACAGTCACCTTCCCGCCCAAGGGTGCCATCTTGCTCAGTATCCTTTTTTCCGCGGAGCCCAATGGACATTGTCCCTAATTCCACAGAGAAATATTGCATCAAAACTTCAGAAGAATTTCTCTCTTCGACCGGTTCAACGCCGGTTCCCCTTCCCGCCTATGGCTCGGTACACCGGTATCGAGTCCAGTCAGTTTTTTGTGTTTTTGTCCTTAGTGACTAGCGTTCACGCTCTTTTTTATTTTCACTGGCAGCCCGGGCCTTTGACCTTGCAGGGGCCCTTTTTCCCCCGATGGCTGCCAGCGGTTTTAAAAAGTGTGTTAGGTGTAAGAAGTTAATGTCCCTCACCGACACACATGACTGCTGTCTCCGATGCCTCGGGCCCGACCATGACCCGAAGGTCTGTGGCCCATGTGGGAAGATATCCTCTAAGGCACTTCGAAGTAGGCAGCAGCAGCGTGAAAGGATTTTCTCGGAGTCCACATCCCCCCTGATCCGGACCTCATCAGAAGCCTCAACGTCTCAGGAGCTGTCTGAACCCGAGCACTGTCGGGGATCTTCTGAGAGAGGGTCTCCCTCACGGGAACACCGCAGGAAGAAGAAACCCGTCAGGGCGGCATCTTTGGATGCCTCCCATCGCCCTGGGCCCTCGAAGGCCAGGTCGCGGAGTCCTGACCACCGCCCCGGGTCCTCGGAGCCGGAGCGGCCTGCAAAGATACCTCGCATGGAGCCGGAGATGCCAAGGAGGGTAAGTGCTGTGGTCCTCGTAGATTCCCATTCAGGAGAGCTGGCATTGGTCCCGACAGCGTCGGGGCCCGAGCCGGAGGCTGCGGAGTCTTCTGAGCTCGGTCTCAGGATGACAGCCCTGGAGCGCAGCATCTCTGCCTTCATGGAGCAGCAGTGGGCGCTGATAGCCGGTCTCACCGGTCCATCTGCCCTGACCACCGGGACCTTGACGTTCAAGCCGACCCTGGAGGCCGAGCCGATCCTCGAGACACTTCAGACTCGAGTCGATCCTCGGCCAAGGTCTCCCTCGACCTCCCGCTCGGGACCGAGGTCATCGATGCCAGTGCTCTCAGCGTCGGGGTAGTCGGGGCCGAAGCCCTTGCGACTGGAGCCACTCGATTCCTCCTTGGAGGGATCGGCATGGGAGACGGAAGATGAAGAGTCCCAAGACATCCATCAGACCCGGTATATCCCATCAGACTCACCGGGTTCGGAGCATCAGAGAAGGTCCCCTCTGGAGGATACCCAGTTCTCGGACTTCGGCAGGGACATGGCCAAGGCTTTGGCATTCCCAGCGGATACCGAGGAGGAACCACGAGCTGAAGAGCTCGAAGCCCTCCAGTATGACTTTCCCCCGAGGGAAGCCCTTACTTTGCCGGTTCCTCCGATGCTGGAACGGCTGATGCTCCACATGTGGGAGTCACCGGCCTTGGTACCGGTGCTCAGCAAGCGGTTCAATTCCATTTATCAAGTCCGCAAGAGCTCTGGGTTTCTAAAGGCACAGCTGCCGCACAACTCCATGGTTGTGGAATCGGCCATGCACAGGCTCAAGAACCAAAAAACACACTCCTCGGTGCCTCCTGGCCGTGAGGCCCGGAACCTGGATGTCCTCAGCAGAAAATGCTTACAGGGCTCGAAGCTGTCCTGCTGTGTCCAAACCTACCAGCTGTACATGGGCATGTACTTGAGGGACCTGTCAAAAGAGATTGCCGGGTTCTCAGCTGGCCTCTCCAAGGCATCCTTGCAGTGCTTCAATTCCTTGTCCACCGGGATTCGGGAGTGCTTGAAGTTCATATCTCGAGTGGCCTATGACAGCTTTGAGGCTTCGGCCCGAGTAGCCGCAGCCGGCATCGGTGCACGCCACCTGGCCTGGCTAATGTCATCGGATCTGGAGCCATGGGATCAGGACAAGTTGGTCGATGTCCCTTGCCGAGGTGACAACCTCTTTGGGAAACCCATGACTGAGAAGGCTACTGAGCTCGAGTCCGAGTACTTGACCTGGACAAGACTCTCAAATAAGACTTCTGCCCCTTCTTAGAAGAAGGGCTTGGGTAAAAAGCTTTTTTTCCTGAGGAAGGGTACTGCTTACTGCAACTACCCCACTTACCAGGCCACCCCAGCTCCCCAACAGTGGCAGCAGGCCAAGGGACAGGGGCATGGCCCGCATAAGCAGAAGACCCCCAGGCCCCGCTCCTACCCAGCCGGGAGGGGATTTTTAACTCCCAAAGCATAGTCTCTCTTCCGCCAGTGGTAAGGCCATGCACAGGAGGCAGGCTAACCCTGTACGCCCACAGGTGGCCAGCCATCACCTCAAATATTTGGGTCCTGCAAATAGTCCAAAGGGGCTGTTTCCTTCACTTCAGCCAGATACCACCTCCTTCTTTCCAGGAGAGCCTCTCAGACCCCCTCTTCACAGGGACCTCCTCTTGCAGGAGTTGGCAGGTCTTCTGGAGGATCAGGCGATGGAACCGGTGCCCCACCACCTGCAGGGCAAGGGCTTCTACTCCAGGTATTTTCTCATACCAAAGAGAACAGGAGGCCTCAGACCCATCCTTGACCTAAGAAACTTAATCAAGTTCCTAGTGAGGGAAAAGTTCAAGATGCTTTCCCTTGGAATGTTGCTGCCTTACCTCCATCAGGGAGATTGGCTATGCTCCTTAGACCTGAAGGATGCCTATACACACATCCTCATACATCCAGACCACAGATAATATCTGAGATTTGTAGTGGGAGGAAAACATTTCCAATACAGAGTTCTACCCTTTGGCCTAGCCTCTGTTCCCAGTGTTTACAAAATGCCTGGCTGTAGTGGTGGCCTTCCTCAGGAGTCAAGGAATTTTTGTCTTCCCTTACCTGGACTACTGGCTCATCAGGGGCCAGTCACCTCAGGAGGCCCAACAGGCCACTTCTCGCACTATCAACCTGTTGCAACGTCTAGGCTTTGTCATAAATCACGCAAAGTCTACTGTGAACAGCTCAGTGGTGCCTCAGAGATCAGTGGACACAAGCCACTGGCAGCCTCAGAGACAGGATAACAGTATCCAGGCGACTGGTAAAATCATTGCAGTGGTGGCTTCAGCCACCCAACGTGCTCGAGGGAGTGTCTTTTCAGACTCCCTCGCACACAAGAGTGCTAACGACAGATGCCTCCTTGCTGAGCTGGGGAGCCCATTGCCAAGGATCATGCACTCAGGGGTTATGGTCTCCTCAGGAGTCTGCACACCAAATCCACCTCTTAGAGCTGCGGGCGATTTGCCTAGCTCTTCAAGCCTTTTTTCATGTCCTCTCACATCAGTCTGCATTGATACAGATGGACAACCAGGTAGCAATGTTCTACATGAACAAGCAGGGAGGTACGGGGTCTCGTATCCTATGTCAGGAGACACTGGACCTCTGCTCCTTTGCCATCAGGCAGGGTATGTCTCTCAAAGCAGTGTACCTGTCTGGTCAGGAGAACTGCCTAGCAGACAAACTAAGCAGGATTCTCTAACCTCATGAATGGCAACTGGATCCGGTGGTGGCCCAGCGGATTTTCCACCGATTGGGACATCCGTCCATAGATCTATTTGCCAGGCCGCAAAATCACCTGCTGCCCAGATTTTGCTCCAGACAGACACATCCTCTGAGGGTGACTGCAGATGCTTTCCTGATCTCCTGGTCAGGGGACCTCATGTGTGCGTTTCCTCCCATGCCTCTGGTGGTCCGGACTCCGTTCAAAATCCTTTGGGACAAGGCCTCTGTCATTCTAGTAGTCCCCAGATGGCCAAGACAGCCTTGGTTTCCGCTTCTCCTCCAGCTGGCAGTGGAAACCCCACTCCCACTGGGGACGCAGCCCAACCTCCTGTCCCAGGAGCAGGGCTCTCTCTTGCACCCCAACCTCAGGTCCCTCAACCTGATGGCATGGCTGATGAAAGGGTACTGCTGACTCCTCTCCTCCTACCTCGGAATGTAGAAGTGTTACTGGCCTCAAGGAGGCAGTCTACTAGGAAATCCTATGCTTTCAAGTGGCGTAGGTTTGAGGTGTGGTGTAACCAGCACAACGAAAACCCTTTCTCCTTCCTTGTACCAGTGGTGCTGCAGTACCTGCTTCACCTCTCAGAATTAGGTCTCAAGCCTAACTCTGTCAGGGTCCACCTGAGTGCTTTGTCAGCAAACCACTTGCCAGTGGAGGGTCACCTCTTTCGGCTCACCTTCTGGTGTCCAGATTCCTCAGAAGTCTGCTTCTGCTGATACCCCCAGTTCGTCCTCCAGCAACTGAGTGGGATTTAAATGTGGTCTTGCAGCAGCTTACTCTCCAACCATTTGAACCAATGTCCTCTTGCCATCTGCACTTCCTCTCCTGGAAGGTGCTCTTCCTGGTGGCACTCACATCAGCCAGACATGTGAGTGAGCTGCAAGCTCTCGTAACTGATAAATCATACAACGGTTTTAAAGGAATAGAGTGGTCCTCCGCACTCACCCTAAGTTCCTTCCAAAAGTGGTCTCTTCTTTCCACCTCAACCAAGAGGTGATTCTTCCAACCTTCTTTCCCAGGCTGCATTCCAGCCGGGCAGAGGCAGTCCTCCATACTCTGGATTGTAAGAGGGTGTTGTCCTTCTACCTGGTGCGTACGAGGGGACATAGAAGGGCTACTCAGCTCTTCGTCTCTTATGACCCCAGTAAGCTGGGGGTTACCTGTCTCCAAACGCACGCTGTCTACCTGGGTGGCAGACTGCATTCCCTGGGCATACAGGGCAGCCAACCTCCCATTGCAGGGTCGAGTCACGGCCAACCGTGTCAGGGCTAAGGCCGCATCAGTGGCTCACTTCCGCTCTGTTCTGCTGGTAGACATCTGCTGGGCCGCAACTTGGTCTTCAAGCCAGACTTTTGCGGCCCGTTACTGCTTGGAAAGGGAGTCCCGATGGGACCGTGCTTTCGGCCAGTGGTACTCCGTAACCTATTTGAGGCTTAGGCAACTCCAACCCTCTGACCCTCTGGTGTCAGGCTACCGGGGGATTTTGCATTCTTGGCTGAATTCCTATTGCAGCTGCTGTGGCTCTTCTAGAGGGAGCCATTTTTCAGCTAGGGGTTCTCGGTAGTCTATAGCGAGGGAGTCCCATATGTGAAGACTGACTTCCTGCTTGTTCCTGGAGAAAGTGTAGTTACTCATCTGTAACAGGTGTTCTCCAGGGACAGCAGGAATCAGTCCTCATGAGCCTCCCTCCTCCCCTGGAGGTGCAGTCCTGTTGTTAATTTTTTCTATTCTTGCTGTCTTTTTAGCTATGTCATTTGACTGAGCAAGATGGCACCCTTGGGCGGGAAGGGGACCGCGCATGTACGATGCAATTCCAAAGGCTTTCTTTGAAAGCTGGGGAATTGCTCTGCACGAGGGCTTCCTCGGCGCCGACGTCACCCATATGTGAAGACTGACCCCTGCTGTCCCTGGAGAACACCTGTTACAGGTGAGTAACTATGCTTTCCTCACCTGCAGGTAGGGCCTGTGATGCAGCAGCCTCTCTTTCTTCTTCTGCTGGTGGGAGATAGGGTCACTGCTTGATAGCCCTGCCAGAGCTGAGGTTTCTGCATGCCCACCATAATCCAAATGCATAGGTTTGTTTACAGACTTATTGACAGGCAGACAGATGGGCAAAACACACTTAAGAAACAATCGGAGTTCAGCAGCAGTAACTGATTGGACCAAATGATTAGCTCAGTGGGCACTGCTACTGTGTTCAAGTTATTATTTGACAGTTATATAAAATTGCACAGAATCCTTAGATTCTGCAGAACCCCAGCTGAAAAATACTGGTGGAAGGATGACAAATATACACAAAATAAATAGTCTAGGAAAGTGATATCTATTCTACAATCCTTTTGACAAGCTTCTGGTATGATGAGTTAGACTTTTTTAAGAAAATGCCATAGCACTTTAAAGATGTTAATCGGCACAATAGCTTTCAGCTTTAAATACAAATGATTTTTGGATATGACTGTAAACATATTCAGTATTCTCCAAAACATAAAACATTTGCAGACTTCTTATTTCATGCTATAGCAATAAGTGTTATTTTATTTGAGTGCAGCACTTATAAATAATATCTATGGATTAGGTAGTTTTAAAACAGTACCTATAAGACGTTTTCTAAAAATGTTTTGATATTTTCAAGATTGTATGCTAAGATTTGTTCAAACCTTATTGTACAAACAGCATGTTAGTAGTAAAGGTTTTAATGAACTATTTAAGTCTTTATTCTCAAGAGATATTTTCCATAGGCATAGAGGGTCATTTTATAAATCATTTTTGCACATAGAATAGCAGTTTATGAGCCTAAATGGGCCTTATAAAAATAGGCCATACCTGAAAGGACATGCTGTGTAACCTAGTGCCTGCTTGTGGAGTTTATAGAGTTTGGGCAGAACATACGATATGCCATTCTGGGTCAGACCAAGGTCCATCAAGCCCAGTATCCTGTTCCCAACAGTGGCCAATCCAGGTCATAAGTACCTAGCAAGTTCCTAAAAAGGTACACAGGTTCCACAACACTTGTCCCAGGCTAAGCAGTGGATTTCCCAGGTCCTCTTTAATAAAGGTTTATGAATCTTTCCTCCAGGAACTTGTCCAAACCTATTTTACCAGCTACACTAACAGATTTTACTATATCTTCCAGTAACAAATTCCAGAGTTTGATTACATATTGAGTAAAACATATTTTCTCTTATTAGTCTTAAATAGGTTACACTGGAACTTTATTGCATGTCCCCTAGTCTTTCTATATTTTGATGGCATAAACAATCCATCTACATTTACCCGTTCCACTCCATTCATTAATTTATAGATCTCTATCATATCTCCCCTCAGCTGTCTTTTTTCCAAGTTGAAGAGCCCTATCCTTTTAAGCCTTTCCTCATAGGCAGGGCCGGCCCGTCCATTGAGCAAGAATGTTTTTTGCACAGGGCCCCGCGCTTCGGGGGGCCCCGCGCAAAGAACATTCTGCTTTTTCTTAATTGAAATAAAAAATAAAAAAAAAAAAGCTGGCCGCGGCGGCATGGAGTGTCCCACGGGGCTCCCTCTGCCCGGCGGAACTCTCCCGGCGCGGCTGAGCCCCTCTCTGCCGGCTTGCAGATACGCGAAGGGAGAGAGTCTCCCTCGCGTCTCTGTTAAGCCCGCAGGGGCAGATGGGAAGCAGGGGCTGATGGGAAATTTCCCATCTGCCCCTGCGGGCTTAACAGAGACGCGAGGGAGACTCTCTCCCTTCGCGTATCTGCAAGCCGGCAGAGAGGGGCTCAGCCGCGCCGGGAGAGTTCCGCCGGGCAGAGGGAGCCCCGCGGGACACTCCATGCCACGGCAGCGGCCAGCTTTTTTTTTTTTTAATTGCCATGAGCCGAGGGGGGGCGGGTAGGACTGTCAATGGGCTAGGGAGGGAGGGGGGTTGACTGTCAATGGGCTAGGGAGGGAGGGAGGGGGGTTAAGACTGGCATTGGGCTAGGGAGGGAGTTAGGGATGGGGGTTAAGACTGGCAATGGGCTGGGGAGGGAGGGGGGTTAAGACTGGCAATGGGCTAGGGAGGGAGGGAGGGGGGTTAGACTGGCAATGGGCTAGGGAGGGAGGGGAGGGATGGGCTAGGGAGGGTTGAGACTGGCAATGGGCTGGGGAGGGGGGTTAAGACTGTCAGTGGGCTATGGGGGGGGTTAAGACTGGCAGTGGCTAGGGAGGGGGGTTAAGACTGGCAATGGGCTGGGGGGTTAAGACTGGCAATGGGCTGGGGAGGGGGGTTAAGACTGGCAGTGGCTATGGGGTTAAGACTGGCAATGGGCTATGGGGGGGTTAAGACTGGCAGTGGGCTAGGGAGGGAGGGGGGGGTTTTAAGATTGGCAATGGGCTAGGGAGGGAGGGAGGGAGGGGGTTAAGACTGGCAATGGGCTAGGGAGGGAGGGAGGGGGGTTAAGACTGGCAATGGGCTAGGGAGGGAGGGGGTTGAGACTGGCATGGGCTAGGGAGGGGGGTTTAAGACTGGCAGTGGGCTATGGGGGGGTTAAGACTGGCAATGGGCTATGGGGGGGTTAAGACTGGCAGTAGGCTAGGGAGGGGGAGGGAGGGGGGTTAAGACTGGCAATGGGCTAGGGAGGGAGGGAGGGAGGGGGGTTAAGACTGGCAATGGGCTAGGGAGGGAGGGGGTTAAGACTGGCAATGGGCTAGGGAAGGGGGGGTTAAGACTGGCAATGGGCTGGGGAGGGGGGTTAAGACTGGCAGTGGGCTAGGGGGGGTTAAGACTGGCAGTGGGGTAGGGAGGGGGGGTTAAGACTGGAAATGGGCTGGGGGGGGTTAAGACTGGCAAGGGGCTGGGGAGGGGGGTTAAGACTGGCAGTGGGCTATGTGGGGTTAAGACTGGCAATGGGCTATGGGGGGGTTAAGACTGGCAGTGGGCTATGGTGGGGGGTTAAGACTAGCAATGGGCTGTGGGCTGATGAGGGCTGGCAATGGGCTGTGGGGGGGTTAAGACTGGTAATGGGCTATGGGGGGGGTTAAGACTGGTAGTGGGCTGATGGGGGGGTTAGGACTGGTAATGGGCTAGGGGGGGGTTAAGACTGGTAGTGGGCTGATGGGGGGTAGGACTGATAATGGGGTATGGGGGGCTAGGACAGGAAATGGGCTGATGGGGAGGGGTTAGGACTTGAGGTGGGGTGATGTGGTTAGGACTGGTAATTAGCTTTGGGCTGATGGGGGGGGTTAGGACTGGCAATGGGCTATGGGGGGCTGACTGGAAATGGGCTGATGGGGGTTAGGACTGGTAATGGGTTATAGGGGCGGCTTAAACTGAAAATGGAGTGATGGGGGTTAGGACTGGAAGTTGATTGACGGGGGGCTAGGACTGGTAATGGGTTGGGGGTTGTTAGGACTGGAAATGGGCTGAGTGGAAGGGGAGGCTTGAACTGCAAATAGCTGATGGGGAGGGGGCTTGGAATGGAAATGGGCTGTGAGGGAAGGGAGCTAGGACTGAAAATGGGCTGATGGAACAGCTAGGATAGGACTGGAAATGGGCTGTTGGGGTGAGCTAAGATTGGAAATGGGCTGTGGTGGGGGCTTGAATTGAAATGGACTCATGGAGGGGCTAGAACTGGAAGTAGGCTCATGGGGGGGCTTGGACTGGAATTGGGCTGAGTGGAGGGGAGCTATGATTTGACATGGGCTGATGGTGGGGCTAGGAAATGACTAGAAATGGGCTGATGGGGGGGCTAGTATTGGAAATGAGCTGATGAAGGGACTTGGACTGGAAATGGATGGGGGAGCTAGGACTGGAAATGGGCTGATGGGGGGCTAGGACTGGAAATGGGCTGATGCAGGGACTAGAAGGGAATGGATGCTGGGTGAGACTGGAACTAGAAGGGAGCTGATGTTGGGGGAGGATTAGAATGGGATGGGGCTGGGAGATTAAAATGGAGAGGGGAAAAATATTTTGTGTAGGAGGGATGAAAAATCTACAATTGGCCAGGTATTGGGAGAGTAATTGGGGATTGAGGATGGAGGGGTAAAATTTGTATGGATGAAATAGGAATGAGGAAAGAGCAAAAGGAGAAAGATTAGTATGTTAAAGCAGATGTAGAGAGAGAGAGAATGGAAAAAAAACTAGAAGAGAGAAGAAGGACAAATGGACAGCAGACGACGATGGGAGAGTTAGCAGAAAACATGAAGAAACCAGAAGAAAGTGGCTGGACCAATTGACAACTGAAAAAAAATGCACAAAAGGTAGAAAGATATCTCTTTATTTTGAATTTATTACTGGAATATGTCAGCTCTGGGAAATGTGCATCATTAACATCTGCGCTTTGTTTGGTACAAGAGGAAATTAATTTATAGTTTTATTTCTACAGTGTTGTTGTACATTCCAAGTTTGGCTTTTGGGGTTCCCAGTTTAATTATTGCCTTCCTGTTTCTAAATTGTGATTCCTTGTTTGGTGATGGTCTATGTTCTGCATGTGTAACTGAGCTGAGGTATTCTGTTTATGTAATTCCTATTTGACGTTGCCACTTGTTCTCTTTCCCCAGTATTCTCTGAAATGTATTGGTTTAATATTTGCAGTGTTGCCTTTTGATAGGTAGGGTATGGTGCTTTGTGAGTCCTGGTAATGCTGTCAGGATATGGCGGGTTTGCTATGGGTTCTAAATGGGCAGCGTTTGTAGTAGTTCCTAATGTGCCTGGCTTTTGGCACTGGATTATAGTAATGTAGAAATCTTTTAGTCTTTCTTTATCCATACACTCATTAAGAGACACGTTTACTAAAAGTTAGTGAATGGTAACATTATGCAAATATTTATGCAAATAAGACCACTTATGCAAATGAGGCCCCGCACCGAGTCTCCGCACATGGCCCCGCACCCCCCTTGGGCCGCCCCTGCTCATAGGGGTATCCTTTCATCCCCTTTATCATTTTAGTGGCTCTTCTCTGTACCTATTCTAAGTCCACTATATCCTTTTTAAGATACAGTGACCAGAATTGCACACAATTTTCAAGATGCAGTCGCACCATAGAATGATACAGGCTCAGACCGGGCGTACAGATCGGATCTACTTCTGAGACAGAATAGGGCTCTAAGAGAATAGAATAAAATGCCAAAAGACAAGTGTCACTTTATTGAGCAAATAAGGACTGCATTTCCATTCTTTTGGAAAAGCTGTGTTGACTGAGAATTTGAGTACTAGTTTGAAGACCTGGCATCTCTGTCTCTGGAGAAAATTAAAATGCAGGTGATTTACAAGCTCACATAGACTCAAATAAGCATACGTAGTTTGTTCAAAGAGAGAGCTCATCTTCAAAATCAACCTATTTTTGTAAGACCTTTTTGTTTTCTATACTGTTATGCATTATAACTAAGTCAATGGGCTGCACTTATGACTTACCAAGGAAGGTATTTTCTAATTGAAATAGTAAATTTTAGTGAGTGGACAAAGATAGACGTGTTAACTCTGTGCTTGCACCGCATTTGTTGCCTGTGTCCTTACAGCACTGTAAAAAATGGCATACCTTACTATGGGACAAAAGGAACAGATACCAGACTGGCAGAGTTTTTCAGGTTTGATAAAAACCCTTTTCTTTATTGCCCCTACGCGTTTCGGCCTTTGGCCTTCTTCAGGGGGTATTTTTAGGATGCAAACCTAAAAAACCCCAAACATTAGCAATTAAAATAAATCACATAAATAATCAAAAATCAATATAAAAATTAAAATTAAAATTAAAAATTAAAATCAATAATTAATATAAGACATAAAATTAATCATGTAAGAACTAGAAAATCAAACCGCTACCATCTATAATCACAAATGATATGATACAGTATATACCCGTATGTATGTACCCGTTCATTGTAAGTACACAGCAGTATGTCTGTTATGCGCAAAAATGTTAAATATAAACTGCGCTGATTTTAAAGAGTGCGGTATATAAGAGCAATAAATAAATAAATAAATGTAGTGCTCTGGATCTATGTACATTAAAAACATTAAAAAAAGAAAACAGCAACTGAGATGAGGAGGACATAACTGAAAACATGAATATTTCTACTGATACCTTCTCTGTATAGGACTTCTGTTAAATAAATAACATATATCACTAAAAAAGAATAAAAAGCCAAATAAATAATACATAACAGGTAAAATAACCATATAAATTCCATATAGAGTCATTAATGAACAATATGCTTTAAAAGATAAATAAATAAATAAAGCATGATTAAGAAATATGATAACAATACATACATTAGAAACATCTAAAAACATAAATAGTGCACTAATATGATAAAGCTAATATCTTAATCCCGCAAATAACAATAAAATACCAACTGAAAATAAAATACATGATGTGCACTAAAACGCATTAAGTTATGCCATAATATATTGCAGCTCTGAGAATAAAAAAGGGGGTCACATATATGAAGAGCCATTTGTTTTTAAAATGTATTGGCTATACCAAAATATATTGAAAAATCTAATAAAAATCGCGACAAAGGAGGAGCAATGCAATGAGGAGAAAAAAATTCTGGTTGTTCATTAATGGCTCTATATGGTATTTATATGGTTGTTTTACCTGTTATGTATTATTTATTGATTTTCATTTTAAATTTTCAGTTTCATTTTTATATTGATTTTTGATTATTTATGTGATTTATTTTAATTGCTAATGTTTGTTTTTTTGAGGTTTGCACCCTAAAGATACCCCCTGAGGAAGGCCACAGGCCGAAACGCGTAGGGGCAATAAAGAAAAGGGTTTTTATCAAACCTGAAAAACTCTGCCAGTCTGGTATCTGTTCCTTTTGTCCTATTGTATTTTACAGATACCTTACTATGGAACAGTCATAGAAGACAGCAGTCATAGTGACACCAAACATTTTCCATTGGTAATATAATATTTTGACCAGAAATATGGTGATTTGCAGATCAAATTGAGAGAACTCCAGAGGCCATTCAATGAAACAGCAGTAACAATAGACTATGGAACTGAAATTCTGGCATAGAACCATTTGCTTGAGAAGTGTGCAGCATTTTCAGATGATAACTTCAATGCAATGTTTCATTGGACTCTTGTGAGACAGCGAAAGAACAAACATATTTGCTAACCAAAGAAACTGATGCCCCTATCTTTCCAAAGGGGTCCTGGGCCCTCACATAGAGGGAGGGGCACTGTCAGATACTTACTCCCCGGACACCCTCAGCACCTAAGAATGCAGCCATGAATTTTACTCGCGCTTTAAGCCATTACAACTCTCACTCTGATGATGATCTTGCTCTGACTGTTTCCTTGAAACTACGAGTATTATCTGAAAATTCCCATTCTACCGTTTCCTTTGATAGGTCTCTCATGAGAATTCCTGAGTGTGTATCTGTTTGTTCTGTGGCATTTTTAGCTAGTTTCACACATTCATTTCAATATGGAATTTTTTGTACATGTCTGACTTAGCAATTATAGATAACAATGCAAAAATTATTTAACATGCACATACCAATGAATCAAGGTGTACTAAACTGATTATTGCATATTAAATCAATTTATCATGAGCTAAATATTTTAAGGCACACTAACAAACTGAATGTGCATTAACAACTGCAAACATCCTTACACACTTAGTTGGAAGAGGTATCAGAAGGGATTCATTTGTGCATAGTGCTCTGGGAAACATATATTCCTACATCCAGAAATAATGAAGCTTGCCTGGGAGGCTTAAGGCATCAGCTAGATATTTGTTCACATTGAAAGTGGGAGAAGAAATTTTTTAAAGTTCCAAGTAGGGTTTTAAGGAAGAAAAAAACATATGGAGGCTAATTCTGATCTCTGCACGTCCAAGCCATCCGGACGTGTAGAAAATGTACGGCCCAGAGAAAAAAACAGATTCTGCAACTGCCGGAGTTACACGTCCCTGCAGTTGCAGAATCGGGGCACTTGGATGGGCTAGCGTGAACTGCATTCCATGCCGGTCTATGCCCAAGTGCCTAACCGTTTTCCCTGCTCAGTGCTCCATGGTGTATACTTTTCCCTGCTGCCCGATCCTCAGCGGGGCCTGCCAGGGCCAGGATTGGGTGGAGGGGTCTCACCTGCCACAGCTCTGTTGCTGGTGGGGAGCTGCAGGGCCCAATCGCCATCTTCGGTGAGACTTATTCCAGAGGTGGAATAAGTCCCACGTCCTCAGAGGTGGAATAAGTCCCACGTCTATCTCTCCCGCACCTGGTGTACAGGGCTGTGACCTGAATAGGCCCTGTACATCTGGGTGCTTCGACCCATCTCTGCTCCATCCACTCTTTGCCTCTGGCCCTCCCCCTCCTGCCCCCGTCCAGCACTCCGAGCACAAGTCCTCAGGATTTCAGGATTAGGATTTTGCATCGGCAACAACACTGAGACTATTCTTCTGGCACTTCTCTCCGAGATACACCGCTCTCATGACCGTGGTGACCTTTCCCTTGTTGTCTCCCTGGACCTCTCTGCTGCCTTTGATGTTGTTGACCACCGTACACTCCTATCACGTTTGTCTGACCTGGGTATTTATGATACAGTCCTGCGTTGGTTTCGGTCTTTCCTCTTCTCCTGCTTCTTCACTGTTCACATGGGCCCCGATGTCTCCCCGTCCCTCCCGTTACAATGTGGGGTTCCCCAGGGCTCTATCCTTGCCCCCCTTCTTTTCAACGTTTTTCTTGCTCCTCTCGCTCTGCTCATACAGCAAACCGGTATTTCTTCCTACATTTATGCTGACGATATTTTACTGGTCTACCATGTCTCCCCCTTGACGCTTGACCTTACCCCACTCAACAACTGCCTTGACCTCAACGCCTCCTGGTTCACTCAGAATTTCCAGCATGTCAACCCATCCAAGTCTTCAGCCATCTGGTTCTCCTTCCGTAACCCTCCCCCTAACCTGTCTCCCACCTTGTCCTCCCTTCCCATCCCCTTGGTCTCTTCCCTGCACTACTTGGGTGTCACTTTAGATTCTTCTCTTTCCTTCCACCAGCACATTTCCTCCATTGTGCTCTCTTGTTTTTTTCACCTCCGCCGAATCAGATCAATCCGTCCTTTTCTTTCATCTTCTGCCGTCACTACTCTTGTTATGTCCCTTGTAATCACCCGCTTGGACTACTGCAACTCTATCTTTGTGGGCCTCCCCTGTCATCAGCTACGCCGTCTCCAGTTAGTTCAGAACACCGCTGCCAACCTAATCACTTTTTCCCCTGTCTCTGCTCACATCACTCCTTCTTTCTCTTCATTGGCTTCCAATCAAAGTGCGGTTCATCTATAAACTCCTCACTATCACTCATAAGGTTCTCTTCACCAGCACCCCACAATACCTGGCCGACACCATTCACCCCCAACCCATCCCTCGTCTCCTCCATTCCGCACATGGTAACCATCTTTTCCTTCCCTCTCCCTCCCAGGCCCATCTTGAAAGTACCCGTCACTCCGCCTTTTTCTTTCTTGGTCCTGCTTTATGGAACTCGCTCCCCCATTCTCTCTGCACTGAACTTTCCTTCTCTCGCTTTAAATCCCTCCTTAAAACGCACCTTTTCTGCCAGGTCTTTGACTCCCTCCTCCCACTGATGGCTCTGGTCTCCCTTCATCTGCCCCCCCCCCCCATCGGTCATTTAGTCGCCCCCATTTTTGGAACACTCACTTCCCTAGTTACTAACTATTCCCTCTTTCTCTCTCTTCTTTCCTGTCCTCCATTGGCATTCATTTCCTCTCTGTGTCCTTGCAGCCATTTTATTGTATTATTGTACATCGCCCTGATGGCTTGCCCTGGGCGGTATATCAAAATCTGCAAATAAAGTATAAAGTATAAATAAAATATAAAGTGCGTGCGGGGAGCAGAGGGCTTGAATACGCTGCCAGGATAAAACAAGCTACCAATTTCCTGCTAAGCTACTAAAGCAACAGGAAAGACCAGGGGAGCATATTCAAAGCATTTTAGCCAGTTAGAAAACATGCTAACCAGCTAGAACACACTGATCTGGATAGTGCCGCTGACCCATAGACTGTAAAAAACTACGGTGGTCTGTGGGTGGATTGGGGATGGTCCTGGTTGTTATCCTGTCAGCAGCGATATTCAGCCACTAACTGGTCAACTAAACTGGTGAAAGCAGGGCCGGCCCGTCCATTGAGCGAGAATGTTTTTTGCACAGGGCCCCGTGTTTCAGGGGGCCCCGCGCAAAAAACATTCTGATCTAAAAGTAAAATTAAAAAAAAAAAAAAAGCTGTCTGCTGCTGCTGCCGGGGCCGCCGCGGCAGAATCGAGTGTGCCGCGGGGCCCCCCCTGCCCAGCAGAGCCTGCCCTCCCCTGTATCACCTCTCTTTACAGCTGCAGTCAGTCACACGCGCCTGCTTTCAGAGCGCAAGGGGAGAGTTTCTCCCTTGCTGCTCTGTTAAGCCCGCGGGGGCTGATGGGAAGTTCCCATCAGCCCCCGCGGGCTTAACAGAGCCGCGAAAGGGAAACTAGTTCCTTCACGCTCTGAAAGCCAGCGCGTGTGACTGACTGCAGCTGTAAAGAGAGGTGATACAGGGGAGGGCAGGCTCTGCTGGGCAGGGGGGGCCCCGCGGCACACTCGATTCTGCCGCAGCGGCCCCGGCAGTGGCAGCAAACAGCTTTCTTTTTAAAAAACTTTCCCTAGGCTAGGCTGGGCTGGGCTGGGGGGGGGGGTTAGGAGTGGTGATGGGCTGGGGGGGTTAGGAGTGGTGATGGGCTGTGGGGGGCTATGGGGGGCTGGGGGGGTTTAGGGGTGGTGATGGGCTATGGGGGAGCTACGTCTGTATATGGGCTGATGGGATTAGGACTGGAAGTGGGTTGATGGGGGGTTAGGACTGGAAATGGGGTATGGGGGGGCTTAAACTGAAAATTGGGTGATGGGGGATTAGGACTGGAAATGGGCTGGTGGGATTACGACTGGGAGTGGGCTATGGGGGGCTAGGACTGGTAATGGGTTGGGGGGGTTGCTAAGACTGGAAATGGGCTGGGGGGATTAAGACTGGAGGTGGGCTGATGGGGTTAGGACTGGTAATGGGCTGTGGGCTGTTGGGGGGGTTAGGACTGGTAATGGGCTATGGGGGCTAGGACAGGAAATGGGCTGATGGGGAGGGGTTAGGACTTGAGGTGGGCTGATGGGGTTAGGACTGGTAATGGGCTGTGGGCTGTTGGGGGGGGGGTTAGAACTGGTAATGGGCTATGGAGGGGGTTAAGACTGGTAATGGGCTGTTGGTTAATGGGGGCTGTCTGGTAATGGGCTATGGGGGGTTAGGACTGATAATGGGTTATGGGGGGCTAGGACAGGAAATGGGCTGATGGGGAGGGGTTAGGACTTGAGGTGGGCTGATGGGGTTAGGACTGGTAATGGGCTGTGGGCTGATGGGGGGGTTAGGACTGGCAATGGGATATGGGGGGCTGACTGGAAATGGGTTGATGGGGGTTAGGACTGGAAGTGGGCTGATGGGGGGTTAGGACTGGTAATGGGTTATAGGGGGGCTTAAACTGAAAATGGGGTGATGGGGGTTAGGACTGGAAGTGGGTTGATGGGGGGGCTAGGACTGGTATTGGGTTGGGGGGTTGCAAGGACTGGAAATGGGCTGATGGGGCCCAGGACTGGAAATGGACTGATGCAGGGACTAGAAGGGAATGGATGCTGGGTGAGGCTGGAACTAGAAGGGAGCTGATGTTGGGGGAGGATTAGAATGGGATGGGGCTGGGAGAGTAAAATGGAGAGGAGAAAAATATTTTGTGTGGGAGGGATAAAAAATCTACAATTGGCCGGGTATTGGGAGAGTAAGTGGGGATTGAGGATGGAGGGGTAAAATTTGAGTGGATGAAATAGGAATGAGGAAAGAGCAAAAGGAGAAAGATTAGTATGTTAAAGCAGATGTAGAGAGAGAATGGAAAAAAACTAGAAGAGAGAAGAAAGGACAAATGGACAGCAGACGATGGAGAGTTAGCAGAAGACACGAAGAAACCAGAAGAAAGTGGCTGGAGCAATTGCAGCTGAAAAAAAATGCACAAAAGGTAGAAAAATATCTCTTTATTTTGAAGTTATTAATTGGAATATGTCAGCTCTGGTAAATGTGCATCATTAACGTCTGCGCTTTGTTTAGTACAAGAGCAAATTAATGTATAGTTTTATTTCTACAGTGTTGTACATTCCAAGTTTGGCTTTTGGGATTCCCAGTTTAATTATTGTCTTCCTGTTTCTAAATTGTGATTCCTTGTTTGGTGATGGTCTATGTTCTGCATGTGTAACTGAGCTGAGGTATTCTGTTAATGTAATTCCTATTTGACATTGCCACTTGTTCTCTTTCCCCAGTAGGTCATGTATTGTTGTTCTCTGAAATGTATTGGTTTAATATTTGCATGTTTCCTTTTGATAGGTAGGGTATGGTGCTTTGTGAGTCCTGGTAGTGCTGTTAGGATACGGCGGGTTTGCTATGGGTTCTAAATGGGCAGTGTTTGTAGTAGTTCCTAATGTGTCTGGTGGTTGGCACTGGATTATAGTAATGTAGAAATCTTTTAGTCTTTCTTTATCCATACACTCATTAAGAGGCATGTTTACTAAAAGTTAGTATATGCTAACATTATGCAAATATATATGCAAATGAGGCCCCTTATGCAAATGAGGCCCCGCACCGAGTCTCCGCACATGGCCCCGTACCCCCCTTGGGCCGCCCCTGGGTGAAAGTTAGGGCAGGTCATGACTGTTCTAATTTTAACCGGTTATCACTGTCTGGTTAGCAGCTGAATATCACTGTTGACATGCTGACTGGTGAAACTAGACATTCAATGCCAGATGCCAGATAAGTTCTGAAGGGGAAAATGAATCCCCCTTCAGGTACCTTTGTTATAGGTTGAATCCATCTTGTGCTAACGTCTATAGCTCAGGCCTAAGAAAGAAACAGCTTGCTCTGACATTTTTCACACTGAAACTGCAGAATCAGCAAGATTGAGCAATGAAATGAGCTAATATCCTGTCCCAGAGAGCCAACACAATGAGAGGCTCTGAAACCTATACAGCTAGTGAAAAGCTGTCACCTGGGCCCCTTGAATGAACAAAGGGGAACAGAACGAAGAACTTAATCTGCAGGAAACAGAGCCAGCACACAGCGGCAAAGACTGCCGTGAGCATGGGAAGACAGGATGCCACAGAGAAAACAGAGGGTAAAAGATTAAACCCAGCTACACTGACAGCTTTGACCACATCCTCTGGTAATGGATTGCATGATTTGATTATGCATTGATTGAAAAAATATATTCACCTAGAAGACCCAAATAGGTTATACTGTAGCTGCATTGCGGGTTCCCTAGTCTGTCCACAGTCTGGCATAAAAAAGTGACCTACAGTTACCTGTTCCACTCCAGTCAATAATCTATAGACCTCTATCATAAACACCCTCAGCCATCTTTTCCCCAGGTTGATGAGCCTCAATCTTTTTAGCCTCGCCACAAAGGGGTATTCTGCCATCCGCAGAACCATCTATGATGTTCATCATGACCCCACAGTGACAGTGGCAGCACATAGTTCTGCTACTGCTGTAGAAAGGCAATGTGCTGCATGAGGTGAGCCAAGAGTCCTGGCACCCCAATCAGACATCCAGGCTGCCTCCCCCTCCCCGCTGCCACAGAACCCAGCTGTGGGAAAAGAAACTGATAGTGCCAGACACTGTAGCCCTCCAGGTAGCTGGAAAATGCAGGTGCCCAGGGAAATACCACAGCAATGGCTGCCATCTTCCCCTCAAGACGTATCGGTGGTAGGTGGTGATGGGACCCCTGCATAGTCAGCTAGTGGGGAAGCTGCATGGCCCTGCCCCCCCATCTGGCCCTTTTGCCCAAGGTGCCCACCAAACCCACATGTTTAACATCCTGGGACTGCGACCACCACCACTGACAATACATGGGCCTGTCTGCATGGTGGGGTGTTGGTGGTGGCATGGGAAGTGGAACCAGCGTGTAGCAGACAGAAGCTTTGTCCTGGTCGTGTGTGCCATGTACATTGCAACATGTGCCAAAGGCCAGCTGAAGGGATGCATGTCAGCAATAGGAGCTGTTATTCCCATAAGGAAGCATTGTGGTGCAACACACACAGTTGGTGTGTATCTGTGTGGAGGGTCACAGGTTCAGGTCCCTGCTGGGGTTTCTGTATTGCATCTTCCTGTGGACAAGATTTAGCTGACAGTATAAGTACAGCTCTAGCATGTGCAACCCCCAAGGAGATGGCCAGCAAGGGTGGAAACACCCACCAGCAGCACTGACAGGCTCCACTATCCACAGCTGTTTGGAGGCTACTAGCACACAGTAACAATGTTTGGTGAGACCAAAGCATGGTAATAGCATCTGCAAACAGAGCATACATTATCAGTCCTTGAAATGACAATGAGACAGGAGTGTCAAGCAGGAATGCCAACCATCTCCACTTTTGCACAGTGGCCAATGAGAGTGTATGCATGTGTGTGTGTATTGCTCCCTTTTGTCCTGTGGCTTTCTGCACTGCACTTTGGCTCACACTGTCTGAGCTTTTCCCAGCCTGTTTGGAAAATGTGAATTAGGCGATGCAGAGCATTGTGGGTATCGCCTGAAACACAACAGATTGGCCTGGATGTGTCCGCCACAATGGTAGGGTCACTGGCTGAGACACCATTGTGCCCCTCTGCCATGTGCATTGCTTGGGTGGCCACTATATGTCATACTGAGATGACACTTTCACTATGACCAAAAATGACCATGATACGGCTATGTATCCACATAGAGTTATTATAATGTCTGGCTCCAGTGATGTGGATGCATTCTCTGTCTGGAGATGCCAATCACTGAGCAAACAGCTGGGTGTCAATGCTGAGTATCCCAAGGAAGAGTGCTCGTGGTTACCCTACGCACATGCTCTGCATGCTGACCATCAGATCAACTGCAGTAGGTTTATGTTTGGCTAACACAGCCCAGTGAAGGGCAGCAGGGGCAGTCTTACTGCCTGTGCTGTAGTCAACTGTTAGTCATCAATGTTTGGGTCAGCAGTGGTTCATGGCCTACTCACTGGGGTCCTGGCAGTACAGTAGCCCCACACCAGCCTATACACCCCCACTGCAATAGCTGTCCATGACAGCAGCATATTGACACTGGCCACTAACCTGCACTGTTATCAGAAGGTTAGTGTCCATCATGGGCAGAGCACAGGTCCAAAATGTTGCTATCACTGTTGCCTACAGTATGCAGGAAACAAGAAGAAAAGCATAACACACTGCAGATAATACCCACCACACACTAGCAGTGATGAAGATCTGCAGCACAGACCATCTCTAACAGTGCAGGTTCAGTGGACCAGGTGCTGGGCACCCCTCCTCACCCACAGGGTGACATCTGAAACCATTCTGGAGCATGGCTTGCTGTTATGTGCATGTAACACATGCAGCCAGTGCATCTTACTGAGCTGATATGCTGTATCAGTGCATTCTCCATTAGTTTTTCAGCTGCAGACCGTTGTTTTGCATGTGCAGTGCTTCATTGGTAGTGAAGGGCCCAACCTATTGGTAGTGCCTCATTGGTAGTGAAGGGCCCAACCGCTCACTCACACACACACACACACACCCGCAGCCGCAGCTCCTGCCCAATCGGGGCAGTGGGAGACCAGCCAGCAACAGCTAAAAGCGGCAGGGAGCCGACCAGACCCGCTCACTCACACACACACACATACCCGCAGCCGCAGCTCCTGCCCAATCGGGGCAGTGGGAGACCAGCCAGCACCAGCTAAAAGCGGCTGGGAGCCGACCAGACCCGCTCACTCACACACACACACAAACACCCGCAGCCGCAGCTCCTGCCCAATCGGGGCAGTGGGAGACCAGCCAGCACCAGCTAAAAGCGGCAGGGAGCCGACCAGACCCGCTCACTCACACACACACACACACACACCCGCAGCCGCAGCTCCTGCCCAATCGGGGCAGTGGGAGACCAGCCAGCAACAGCTAAAAGCGGCAGGGAGCCGACCAGACCCGCTCACTCACACACACACCCGCTGCCGCAGCTCCTGCCCAATCGGGGCAGTGGGAGACCAGCCAGCAACAGCTAAAAGCGGCAGGGAGCCGACCAGACCCGCTCACTCACACACACACACACACCCGCAGCCGCAGCTCCTGCCCATTCGGGGCAGTGGGAGACCAGCCAGCACCAGCTAAAAGCGGCAGGGAGCCAACCAGACCCGCTCACTCACACACACACACACACACACACCCGCAGCCGCAGCTCCTGCCCAATCGGGGCAGTGGGAGACAAGCCAGCAACAGCTAAAAGCGGCAGGGAGCCGACCAGACCCGCTCACTCACACACACACACACCCCCGCAGCCGCAGCTCCTGCCCAATCGGGGCAGTGGGAGACCAGCCAGCAACAGCTAAAAGCGGCGTCACCAGAGCGCGCCCGCACCTAAGGGCCCTTTGGCGTGGCCCTTAGGCGCGGCACGAAGGCGAGCAAAGATCACACACAAAGGACACTACCTCGCCAACAGCACCAACGAAGGACCCCCTAACCGACAGCGGCAAAATTCCACGATAAGGAAAAAGGAGAATCCAGCAGGAAACCACCCATCGGGCTGCTACGGCCCTAACAGGACAGCAAGAGCAGCAAGGGAAAAAACTCGTCACAGTCGGTAGTACACCCCCTCCAGAGAAGAGCACCCGGAACCTCAGCCACCACAGCTTAATAATAGAAGGACACCATCCAGCATGGCCACACTCACCTACCCGCTCACTCACACACTCACCTACCTCCCTGCATTTCTCCTCATCACTCAACTCTTCCCCCCACAAACAGGAACACGACCCCCACACCCACAGAACGTCTGGACACCAACAACTATACCCACAGACCATCCGAACCAATACGCCTCACTAAGCTCACACACAAAAAGCACAAACAGACACACCAAAAACAGGCACCACAACCATACAAACACAAAGACACACCCAAAAGAGCATAACACCCCAAACACCACCTCCATAGAACTCATGAACACCAGATCAGTGCGAAACAAAGTGCACACAATCAGAGACCACATCGAGGACCAACACCCTGACATCCTCTGCATCACAGAATCCTGGCTCACCCCCACCGACATCGTCCTCCTCAACCAACTGGTCCCCCCCACCTACTCCGCCTTCAACAACCCTCGCACAATGAAAAGAGGAGGTGGAGTACTGATCATCGCAAAAGACTCACTACAGCTACAAACTCTCGCCTCGCAAAGCTCAAACCATTGTAATACGATTACAGTGGGAAACAAGCATATAGCCATTTGCCTCATATACAGAGCCCCCCACGCTCCAACAGAAGAACTGACCGCCACTCTAGAAACCATCTGCGCAATCAACACAAACCACAAACCCCTAATCCTACTAGGCGACTTCAACCTCAGCTCTTCTACCAACAAGGACAAGGATACCTTTCTGCAAGCAATGGACTCACTACAATACACTCAACTTATAAGCACCCCAACACACAGACACGGATCCATGCCGGACCTCATATTTGCCCCCAACCACTTCATAGACAAGGGCAACATCTCTTCACCCACAGTCACACCAGTACCCTGGTCAGACCACCACAGAATCAAAATCCAAATCTCAGAGCAAACAGGAAAACCCAACAAGACACAAGACGCGAATCTTGCACTAAGAAGATTCAAAGCTTTCAACAAAGAACAATTCCTACAAGACACACTACCCTACCTCAACACAGACGAACTCAATCTGGACAAACAAGTGGACAATTGGAACAGCACCATCAGTGCAGCAGCTAAAATCAAAGCATACACAACGACAAAAACCAGGAGACAGCACGCACCATGGTACTCCAAAAGCATACGCAAAGCAAAACGAGAGCTAAGGAAATCAGAACGCCGCTGGAGACGCACCAAATCTCCTTCCACACAGGCCTTATACATGGCTCAGCAAAAGAACTACAACGAACTCATCAACAAAACAAAAAGAGAGCACCACACAAACACCATCCAGAAAGCACACAACAAACCTAGGGAACTCTTCGAGATAGTGAAGAATCTAACCAACGAACCAAGCCCCGACAAAGACATAAAGATTGACCCACAAACCTTCACAGATCATCTTCAAGGAATACTGGGCCGCTCTCCACCAGAAATACCCACAGAAACCAACAGCCCAACCACACCCATCACAAGCTGGGACAAGTTCCACACGCCTTCCACAGCAAATCTCAGAAGTCATCTCCGCTCTCAACACAAGCACCGCACCCTCTGATCCATATCCAGCCCCATGGATCAAAGCAACCAAGCAGAGCTTCATAGGCCACATACACAACATGGTGAGCAACTCCCTAACCCTAGGAACCATGCCAGAACAGCTGAAACTAGCCACAATAAGGCCGATCCCCAAGAAAACCAACCTAGAAAAGAGCAACCCAGCAGCCTACAGGCCAATCTCCAGCATACCACTTCTGGCTAAAATCATAGAAAAGTCAGTGCAACAACAGCTCCAGGACCACATCGACGAGCACGCCCCGCTGGATATACATCAACATGGCTTCCGCCCAAACCACGGAGTCGAAACACTTCTACTATACCTTTTCAATGACAACGACAAAAACCAGGAGACAGCACGCACCATGGTACTCCAAAAGCATACGCAAAGCAAAACGAGAGCTAAGGAAATCAGAACGCCGCTGGAGACGCACCAAATCTCCTTCCACACATTATCTCCTCAGATAATGGTTAGCTTCACAAAACTAATGCAACACCCATTTACATTAAAGTATTGTACATAGTTTGAGTTAATATGTATTTAGTTCCCCTGGTTTCCTTCCCATGTTCAATTTCCTGTTCTTTATAAAACTCAATGTTGTTTGTATACATTGTAGTATGCTTGTTTGATGTACACCGCGCTGATTTTAATAGCGCGGTATAGAAGCAAATGTTAAATAAATAAAATAAATAAATAAACATCATCCAAACCACAGACCACTACAATCAAGGAACACTAATGATCTTCATAGACATATCAGCGGCCTTCGACACAGTGGACCACAGAATCCTCCTAACCAGACTACGGAACATCGGAATAACCGGCACTGTCCTAAGTTGCTTCAACTCCTACTTAACCGACAGACAGTTCCAAGTCAAAATCGGAACCAAAACTTCACAACCCATGAAGATCAAGCAAGGAGTACCACAAGGATCGGCGCTATCCTCACTTCTATTCAACTTATACATACAACCGATCTGCCACATCATCTCCGCCCACAAAATAAACTATACCATCTATGCAGACGACATCATGATTTACACACCGATCAACCTCAACAGCCCCGACTACAACAAGATAACAAACTGTCTAGACAACATATCCACATGGCTTAAACGCAACAACCTAGCAATCAACTACAACAAGACAGAAGCACTCATCATCACACGAAACACCGACTTCAGCCCCCCAACATTCATCACAACCAACAACACGACAATCCCACTAAAGGACAAAGTAAAATACCTCGGAATAACCTGCTGAACCTACAATCACACATCAAAAAACCCGCCAGAAACGCATACTACAAAATGAAAATAACCAGACGCCTCAAGCCTCTACTCTCCGACGAACACTTCCGCACAGTCTGCCAAGCACTCATAACCCCCAAACTGGATTTCTGCAACCCGATCTACAACGGAATACCAAAACAATCACTCAAACCACTTCAAATGGCCCAAAACACAGCAGCCAGGATAATTACCGGTGCAACAACCCAAGCACACATCACCCCCATCCTCAAAGACCTCCACTGGCTCCCAATCAGCCACCACATCAAATACAAGATGATCTTAAACATATTCAGAATCAGACACAAGAGATCAGCACTCAGCCTCCAAGCCCTCATTCTCCCTAACACCAGCAACAGACCAAGAAGAAAAGCCACAACAGACACACTCAGCACCCCAAACAACTACACAAAAGCATGCAAAGCCACCACACAAAGGGCACTCTCCCTGGCAGCCCCATCAATATGGAACTCACTCCCTCACGACCTACGATCAACTGAAGATCTGAAGGACTTCCGGAAACACCTGAAGACTGTACTCTTCACAGATCACTATGGCCCAAATGCTTAACCTGAATCCACAAACCGGATCCAATCTGGACTAATGACAGCTCACGGAAACCACCAAGCCTGGACCCAGAACCCAATGTATATACTGTACATAGCGCATATGTAAATAGCTCACACACAAATCAAAACACTCGCACCCACGCACCCACACTGTACATAAAGCTCACCTAACACACAACACTTACACTGATTGCTTGCTGTGCTCACCGCCTTGATTAAAGGATAAGGCGGGATACAAATACCCTTTAAATAAATAAATAAAATAAACCTATACTAGCATAGATAGCAAACAGTTTGATCAGAGATCAGCAGGCTCTACCCATCTATGCTGAGCTGTGTGGAGGTGTAGCCTACTGGCTGGTGCAATGTCTCCAAGGGCAAAGGTCCAGGGTTTGATTCCCACTTGTTCATTTTGTGCCTGGGTGCGCTTGCACAGTCCTGGCTCTGCTGTGACCTGCAGACAATCATTCTTCTACATTCCTATGCGTTATGGCCACACGTTGGGTAGCCCAACATGGCATTCCCCATCATGGACATCTGTGAGCATGGCTTTAGTGGCTCTGCCACGGTACATTGCAGCAGGTCAGTGATGTATATGCAGCAATGTCTGGGTCAACTGGTATGGATGCATTTTCTGTTTTGCCTTCATTGTGACCTCCCAGCTTTACGTAAAGAAGATATATCTCGTGTATTCAGGCACCTAACACTCGTTGCATAGCCATCCCCTGCACTGTTCTGCCATCATTACTTGCCCCACATGGGGCAAATGGGCTCAACATGTCCCTTTCTATCATGCCACTCTGTCGGGTGTATTATCTTGCAATTGCACAGTCTGAGGCACCAGTTCCACCCACACAAATGGTGTTTCATTTAGCCCATGGTACTGCTACGATTGGTTCACACACACCAAATGCTTTTGGCCTGTATGATCCCTTGCATCCACCCACCACACACAATGCATATCCTCTACTTGGATAATCCATGGCACAGCACTGCACCCAAAAAGAAGAAAACCGCTCTCTATGTAACACTTACAATCCGTTATACAAGGATACCAATATCAAAATAATCAATACTAGGCTTAAATGACCTCAGATGGCACAACCCCGCAATTAGTGAATCTCACCATAGAGTGTTGATAGACGCTCACATCACCGGTCAAGCCTCCACCTAATCCCTTACCAAAATCCCACAAATCTTCAAATTCTCAAAACCCCCTATTCTACCAATGGGATAAACACATCTAAATCTAAAAAGAGATACATACACATTCACACAACATTCACAAACAACCACATCCCAAAACAATCTGTTTTAAAAAAGCGTCTGTAGTATAAGTACACACAAGGTACTAACAGGGCTGAACGCAGTCAAGAAAACCCAGATAAAACACCTGCAAGAATAGAAACAAAATGCTAAAGAGCACACCTAATAACGTCAGTAGAATATTCAAAAGACTTATCTGATCACTGAAGTCTTGCAGCCAACTGGGTTCTCAGCCCTTCCAAATGGACGCGTAATACAAAAGGTCCGCTCCAACCTCCAACGCAGGAAAATACTGCACAGCAATAAACAGCACTTATAACCAAACAACCACTGCTCTACAAAAGCTTTCGTTTCGCCGTTTACCGGCTTCATCAGGAGCTTCATCGTACAAAGGTAAACACTACACAATGGCGTCTCAAAATTCCCGCTGGCCTCAAGTCAGCATGTGACGCATCAGATATCCTGAACAACCACCAATCAGGACTTACCTTAATCATGACATCATCTAAAAGCCGTATACCACAAAGAATCACAAAACTATTGGAACTGCACAGTGAAATTTCTTAAACCAAACAATCCGTAACTTCTTTAAGCTGTATTTGTGCTCAGCCATCCTTGTCCTCAGGGCCCGAGTAGTCTTTCCAACATAAAGCAACTGACATTCACACCATATGGCATACACTACAAAGTCCGTACCACATGTTGTAATTGTAGTCAGATTTCTCACTCTCTGTTGATATTTCTCACAAATAGACGTGCTCATAATACTACAGTAAGAGCAATGTTGACATGCCAAATGGCCCAATGTAGACTTTGGAGATTCAGTAACACACTGTAATACAGCAGGACATAAACGATCTCGAAAATTACGACCACGGCTGTATGCCATTCGCAAAACACATGTGGAGAGTTTAGGATGCCGATTAATAAGGTGCCAATATTTCCGAATTGTTGATGCAATCCGAGAGGATAAACTTGAATAAGGCAAAATACAAGTGACAATAGAGGAAGAATCTTGAATAGACAGCTTACTAGCAGGATGAAGCAGCCACTCCCGATGATTATGCTTAGCTCTTAGATAAGCTTGATGCAAAACCTCTGAAGGGTAACCACGTTCCAAAAATTTACACATCATCCTTTTAGCTTGATATTTAAATTCAGCATCCATAGAACATATCCGTCGACATCTCAACAATTGCAAATAAGGTAAACTACGCTTCAAGTGTGGAGGATGAAAACTGGAGAAATGTAATAAAGTATTTCTATCCGTCAGTTTAGAATAAAGTGTGGTAAAAAAAACAGTCACGCTGTTTAAAAACCTTCACATCCAAAAACTGAATTTCATTCACTTGAATATTAATATCAAATTTAATGGAGTGGTGACAACCATTCAAATAGGCAAAAAAATCTTCCAAAGATGCTTTAGTGCCCCTCCATAAAAGAAAGATGTCATCAATATACCTATGCCAACGTATAATAAATTGATTATACTGAGATGAATATACAAAACGATCTTCATAATCACTCATGAACAGGTTAGCCAAAGAAGGTGCAAAAGTAGCGCCCATCGCTGTTCCTGATATTTGTTGGAAAAAAGTCTCTTTATAAAGAAAATAATTCTCTCTTAACGCTAAATCAGCCAAGATCATCAATAAAGAAGTAGGTACTCGACATGTCTGTTCTCGAGCATTCCAAACCTGCTGTAAAATCATCAAAGCTTCATCTTGGGGAATAGAAGTGTACAAAGCTGCCACATCTAAACTTGCCATAAAGGTTACCTGTTCAATCAAACGTTCTTCTTCCAAAAGTTGCAAAAAATGGGTAGTGTTTCTCACATAAGAATGAATTTTGAAAACTTCATCTTTCAAAAAAGAATCCAAAAATATTCCTACCCGTTCCAACAATGAATCATTGCTTGATAAAATAGGACGGCCAGGAGGAGATGTCATACTCTTATGTATTTTCGGCAAAATGTAAAAGACTGGTATCTTAGGATATTGCAAAGTCAAAAATAATTTCTCTTTGTTCGTCAAATAACCCTTTTCATAAGCTGCAGTAGTGATGGCCAAAATACATGCTTGTAAAACTTCAGTAGGGTCAGTCTTCAAGATTTTATAATGACTAACATTGTTTAATTGTCGCCAAACCTCATTTTCATAATCAATAGTATTCAGAATCACCACCGCTCCTCCCTTATCTGCACGTTTAATCACAATATGAGACATATTCGTCAATTCCTGTAATGCTGCATAGTCTGCAGAAGATAAATTTTTCGGCTGATTATGATATTTTGTTTCCATCGATGCCAGATCATCCAATACTAAATGTCGAAAAAAGAAAAGAAGTGGATCTAAAGGGCCAGGAGGAACCCAAGAGAACTTCAAATGAACAACAGAAGGATCCGGTACCTATGGTGAGATTCACTAAATGTGGGGTTGTGCCATCTGAGGTCATTTAAGCCTAGTATTGATTATTTTGATATTGGTATCCTTGTATAACGGATTGTAAGTGTTACATAGAGAGCGGTTTTCTTCTTTTTGGTTAGGCTCTCAACAGGTGTTGTGTGTGTTGTTACAGCACTGCACCCACCATTTGACCTTCAGGGAGATTCATGATGGGGCAGCTGACAGTAAGCAGCCCCACCATGGCCCTCAGGGGTCATTTGCAGCAGTTAGCCAGATCATGCACACCTCTCTTGTGACTGCTCCACATGCGCACTCATGGACAATCCTCCCTTTGTTGCCCATATCAGGCACATGCTGCCTCCACCAGACACTGTCCTGGCCTATGGCATGCCACACAGTGACAATACTTCTGGATACATATCCACACCTCACAGACACTGTAATGTAGCTTACAGCATGGTATATGCTTTCAGGAGCATCTAGGACCGCATGTCTGTCACAGTGCCCCCTGCTGCTGCATTCCCTGCGCTGACTCTGCTGCCACCACCACCACCCACCCATGACACAGCCAACACCCACACTGACCATCATCACTAGGCAGCCACCTATCTTGCCTAGTCAACAGCATAGGCCTGCTATAAGATCAAATATGCTCATCACACATACTGCTACATAGCCAGGCATCAGGTGAGTCAATTCCATCAGCTACCAATTGTGCTTGCATCCATACCTTCTCTAATGGCTTCCCCATCCCCCTTTCAGCATTTCAGTAGCTTTTCTGCTTTAAGGAGCATGCCAAAAAAAAAAAAACAGTCCAAGACACCTTCCCACAGCATGTGTTATTACCACACGGCAAGTGTCCACTACCACCCCTTAATGTAGAATGTGCTATTACCACATGGTAAGTGTCCACTACCACCCCTTAATGCGGAAATGATACACACTTGGGACATGACCCTAAGAAAAGCTGCACTCATAACCCATCATAAACAACCAAATAAAAGAAAGCATACAGCCATCTGGTTTACAGCGAATCTCCACAAATCACTAAGGAACCTCAGGAAACTTGAGCATAAATGGCATAACTCTAGGCTCCCCAATGACCGTGAGTTAAACATGAAGACCTTGCAAGAACATTGCAATATCATTATGCAAAGGAAAAAAGAATACTATACAAATCTTCTTATGCGCTCACTCAACAAACCCCGAGAGCTCTTTAGATTAATCAATCCCTCACAAATGATCCATCTTTATCTCAAAAGAAAAATGGAATCCACCCTCAAGACATTGCGAATCACCTTCACAATAAGACCAAACCAATCAACAACAATATAGAAAACATATACTTAGACACCCCATCACTGGAAAACATCAGCATCACTGCCCTAAGCCATTTTTACCCATATTCACCAAAACAAATAGAAAATATAATAAAAGGTCTAACTCTACCACCTCGCCCACTGATCCATGCCCTTCTCATTGGATCAAATCTACCTGCCTGGAGTTAAGCCCACACATTGCCAAGATTATTCACCTTTCCTTTATCAAGAGCACAGTACCAGCATCGCTGAAAACTGCCACAATCAAACCGCTACTGAAAAATCCCAAGCTTGACCCACAGGACCCAAATTCCTATCGTCCAATTTCCAGTCTTCCTTTCTTGTCGAAAATAATGGAGAAGATAGTGCAACAACAAATACAAGACCATGTTGATTGCTACACACCACTTGATCGGCAACAACATGGTTTTCAGCAACATCATGGGGTCGAGACTTTACTTACATCCTTACTCAACAACTTGATATTAGGCTTAAACAATCCAAAACAGGGCTTTATCTTAATATTTATAGATATTGCCTCAGCTTTTGATACAGTCTGTCACAACCAACTAATTAATCTGCTTGAACTCAAGTGCATCAAGAGCTCAGCACTAGATTGGTGTCACTCATACCTAACAGATCGCCATCAAGAAATATGTATCGACAACCAAACATCAAAAATGTTTCTACAAACAAGGTGTACCACAAGGATCTTCTTTATCTGCCCTACTGTTAACATATATGTACAATCAATCTGTACAATCATACAGTCCTTCGGTATCCTCTATCACATCTATGCAGATGATGTGCTCATTTACACACCTTTCTCAACAGAAAACCCATGCTTCAACAGGATCCGACTGCTTTAATGCTGTCTCAGAATGGCTGGCTGTGCACGACATGCAAGTTAATTATTTTAAAAAAAGTCCTCTTTATCAAGAAAGATCTAACATTCACTCCACCGACATCTCTGCAAGTAAAGAATGCTGAACTGAAATCTAAGAATGAGGTTAGATACTTTGGCATCACGCTTGACCAGTCCCTAAACATGGAGCCCCATATAAAAAATGTCCCAAATCCGTCTTATCATAAAATACGCTCCCTCCATCATCTCCGACCCTTATTGGAGTCTACTGACTTCCGCACGGTCTTCCAAGCACTGATCACTCTGCTTTTCGACTATGCAAATATCATCCTGCAAGGTCTTCCAGGACATTCTATCCATTCTTTTACAATTAGCACTGAATACTGCTGCAAGAACCATCTATGGAGCATCCAGATATGAGCACATATCTCCTCTCTTAATCCAACTACATTGGCTCCCAATAAACAGTCAACTCAAGTACAAAACTCTACTAATAACATTCAAGATTCTCCACCACCTATCAGCACCCTCATTGGAAAATCTCCTACACTAGACTCCTGACAACAGAGTGAGAAGATCAAATATGATAAACACGCTTACCATTCCTTCTATACCTAGAAAAACCTTGCAATTTGCCAAGAACAGAGCCTTCTCCCTCTTAACCCCTCTACTGTGGAACTCCCTACCACCTATTCATCTCATACTGGAGCTGACCAATTTTCACAAAGCAATAAAGACACATCTATTCCACCTTGCTTTTGACCACATAACATAAAGTTACACATCAATATTATAGTCATAACCCTAACAGCCTGTAAATAGTTCCCAGTATTATAACCTACAATGAAT
Organism: Ichthyophis bannanicus; assembly: GCA_033557465.1. NCBI lineage: Eukaryota > Metazoa > Chordata > Amphibia > Gymnophiona > Ichthyophiidae > Ichthyophis > Ichthyophis bannanicus. Next base: position 545,045,712 of record CM066036.1, on the reverse strand, counting down.
GATCATTGAGCTACCAATGTAAATAGTTAACTGTATATATTTTATTTATTTATTTATTTACATTCTCTTATATACCGCGCTATTCTGCATCAGTGCGGTTTACATTGAACAAACTGAAATTACATTGAACATGGCATTATAAAACTTGGAGATAACTATTTTACAGGGAACATGGGCTATGGAGGGTTAAGTGGCTTGCCCAAGACCACAAGGAGCATATATACCTTGTTCACATGTTTATTATGCTAAATGTAATAATATGTTACATGTAATACGTTAAATACTGTTCCATGTACTATGTTGTTACCTTGTAAACCGTGCTGATCTTGAATAGTGCGGTATAAAACCAAATAAAATAAATAAATAAATAAATAAAATACCACTCGGTAAGTGTCCACTAGCACCCCTTAACACCAGAATGCCTCTGATACGCCCAGCACACTTACCACACAGTAACCCCTTATCGCTGCCGTTAATGCACAGAAAAGACTGCTCCTTTACCGCGGTTTAGTAAACATACCCCTATGTGTTCAATGAAAAAATATTTTCTCCTATTTATTTTAAATATACCACTTTGTAACTTCATGGCGTGTCCTCTAAACAGGATAAACATTTGATCCGCATTTACCTGTTCCACTCAGGATTTTCCAACCCTCTATCATATCTCCCCTTATTGAAACTCTAAAAACTGCTTTGCTTGTTTATGTAATAATGAGACTTTCTACTTTTGTCAACAGTAGGTATAATTTTTGCTTTGGAACAAAGCTTCCAATGTGTTGATGTTTACTGGGAAATTGATTCTAATCTCCATGGGCTTTACAGCTTTGGTTGAACTTCCAATGGAAGAATTCTGAATTGAGGATTGCAGTGAGTTTACTAGTACTCAGCAGTACTCAAAGAGGGCTACTTCTTGTTTTCAGGGAATACTCTAGAAAAAGGCTTTACATGCACATCTATAAAAAGTGTCAGTAAATAGTACAGTGCATGGCTTTCAAAAAAATCAAGCTTTTTCTGAGAAACCTCTGTAATCTTTTCCTGTGTAGCCGACAGATTTGTTTTCTATTAGTGATATTTATGTTCTAGCATTTTCCATATATATATATTTTCCTCTGTCTTTACTTATATAGTATTTCTGCAGAGTAATGATGGTCTGTTACCTCTATAAAAATATTAAGAAGCAAAATTTTGTCAGCAATTATTAAATACATAGCAACATATTTTTTTTATGTATCTTGTTATTGAACACAGGCACATCTAGAACAAACACATCACTCGGCTTTCTTCTTTCTCAACCCCACTCTTTGGAACGCCCTCCCATCCTCCCTCCGTTTGGAATCCTCTTACTCAAAGTTTAAGGAGTTATTGAAAACCCACCTATTCCAACAAGCCTTCGACCTCCCTCCTACCATCCCTCCCTGAGTTTTGTTTTGCTATGTCTAGTGTACTTATTGTGTGTTTTGCACTGTCCTTTCCCCCCTTTCCTATCTTACTATGGCGTTCCTTTTTCCTATAGTTAGGGAGCGTAGTCTTTTTTATTATTGTAAACTGCTTTTATGCTTCGGCCAAAGTGGTATATCAAATTAAGAAATAAAGATAAAGATACTATCAACAGATTTAAGTAAAATATGATGTTACTTTCCAGTCATCTGAATTGGCAGTGTCCCTTTCTTTCTACACACAGTACCAAGACCCTTATCCACTCACTAGTCACCTCCTGCCTTGATTATTGTAACCAGGGGCAGCTCATGGCAGTCTGCTGCCTGAGGCGAAGAATGAGATGGCGCCCCCCCCCCCCACCATCTTAGAGTGAGTGGGGCTTTTTCAGAAATCCAATCAGAGACTGACCCAAATCAAAAAGCCGATTAGATTATATGGAGGAAATGCAAGATGTTTGCACACAGGGCCGTATCGAACTGCAATCACGCCTTGTGCGACTTGCAATTTGGATGCACGCCCCCCTCTCCCCCATACCTCCATCCAGCGCTGCCTGCTCTTTCCTTGCTGCTGCCGCCCTCTGTTTTTTTCACGGTGGCGTCGGCAGCAGGGAAAGAGCAGGCAGCGCTGGATGGAGGTATGGGGAGGAGGAGGGGGGGGGGGCATGCACCAAATCTGAAAGGCGCTGGCACTCTAAGCAGATTTGTCCCTCCCTGCTCTGACATCGTGTCGGAGGAGGAAGGGACCAGACCTGCTTAAAGTGCTGCAAAAAGGCTTTGAGGCACATTTTAACTGCCTGCTATTGTCCTGCCAGTGGCAGCAGGGCAACAACAGAGAGCCAAAATGCGCCCCCCAAACCTTTGCGGCTACACTGCTTGCACAGGGCTAGGTACGGTCCTGTTTGCAAACAGCACAGTTTATAAAACTAAATTATAACCCATTTTTATTTTGTTATAAACTGCGTTATGGTTCTCCCTTTTTCTTTTTCAACATATATTTTGCATCCACAGTAGGTGCGGAGCAGAACCAGGACATTCACCCACAGAACTCAATATTTAAAAAAAAAAATCTGATTCTGATCATCTCACTAACAACAACAACAACCACTATTCTCCAGTACCAGGCATATTGTGAACTAATAAAAAAAACCCTACAACAAAAAGCAAACCTACCATACCATACCATACCATATCAGCACAAACTTCCAAAAGTCAAATAAGGAGCCCATCCAAAAGCATCACTGTAAATACTACAGTGGGCCCTAGAACATCCATACACCTATTTGAAAAGCTGAACAAGTCAAATTACTACAGTATAGTATAGATCTTTATATACAAACTGTATGTTAACAGAACACCTGACCTCAGTCACACACGCACAACATCGACCCTCACCAAGTACAGAATAAGTAACCACAATCTAAAGTAAAAATAAAAATATGTAGACAAAATTTAAACTGAAACCCCAAGAAGCCAGACTCCACATGCAGTGCAATATCAGATAAATAAAAGATGCAGTTCCCCAATACTGTGTAAAATATAAAAATAGCACAAAGTCCAATCACCAAAATTAAATACAATTATTCTTTCTACCTTTGTTGTCTGACCATTTTATTTTCTGATCATGCTGGTCCTGATCTGAGGCTTCTGCTTTCCTGTCTTCTCTTAGCTCTCTTTCTGTGATCTATGGTCCATGGTCCATCTGCCATTTAGAAACATAGAAACATAGAAATATGATGATAGAAAAAGACCACATGGCCTATCTAGTCTGTCCTTCCATATCAACAACTACAACAGTCCCCTTTTTTACCTTTAGAGATCCTCTGTGTTTGTCCAATGCTGTTTTGAATTCAGTTACTGTCCTCATCTCTAACACGTCCACTGGGAGACTATTCCATGGATCCACTACTGTTTCCGTAAATAAATATTTCCGCATATCACTCCTGAATCTGTCCCCCTTCACCCTCATGCCATGTCCCCTCGTAGCAGAACTTGCTTTCAATTGAAAGAGGCTCTCTCCCTGAACATTTATGCCACAGAGGTATTTAAACATCTCAGTCATATCATCTCCATCCCGCCTTTCCTCTAAGGTGTACATATTAAGATCCTTCAGTCTGTCCTCATATGCTTTATAATGAAGACCACTATTCATTTTAGTAGCCTCTCTACACTGACTCTATCCTGTTCACATCCTATTGAAGGTGCGGTCTCCAGAATTGCACACTATACTCCAAATGAGGTTGCACCAAAGACTTATACAGAGGCATTATTTATTTATTTAGCTGTATTTATATCCTGCTTTTCACTGGGTCAAGGTGGTCAATTGGGGGATACATTTAACATGAGGGGATATGAGACACATACACTAATACTTACAGGGAACATGGGCAGTGGAGGGTTAAGTGGCTTGCCCAAGACCACAAGGAGTGCCTATAGGACTAGAAATCCCAGTCCCTCCAGCCTGAGATTGCTGTCCCCAGGTGGGACTTGAACCCCTGGCCCTCTGGCCTGAGGTGCCTTGTCCTAACCACTAGACCACTCCTCCCTCCACCTCCTTTATCACCTCCTTTTTTTCTGCTAGCCATTCCTCTCCATATGCACCCAAGCATCCTTTTAGCTTTTGCCGTCGCCTTTTCTACCTGTTTAGCTACTTTAAGATCATCAGACACAACCACGCCTAGGTCCCGCTCTTCTTTAGTGGACAAAAGTACTTCACTCCCTATACTATATTGCTCCCTTGGAATGCTGCAGCCCAAATGCATGACCTTACATTTTTTAACATTAAATCCCAGCTGCCAAATTCTAGACCATTCTTCAAGCTTAGCTAGATACCTCCTCATGTTATCTACACCTTCCTGGATGTCTACTCTATTGCAGATTTTGGATTTCTTATCTCTTCTTTTGTTTTCTTCACCTCCTTCCATCAGCCCATTTCCAGTTCCAGTAACCCTCCCCAGTATCAGTCCCCTTTCCAGTCCTCCCCTCCCAGTACCTTCCAATGTCAACCACCTTGCATTCCCATGACTGCCACTTGTGTCCATTCCCTTCCAGTCCCCCTTCTTTCCCACTGTCCAGCCCCTTCTAATCCAAATACCATCCCAGGTATCAGCTTAGGTTCACTCTCAGTGCCACCCCCCAGTCAGCTCCCTTCCAGCCACCCTACCCTCTCTCCATCTCCCTTCCAGTGCCATTCACATGTCAACTCCCTTCCAGCCTCCTCCCTATTACCCAGCCACCTACCACTCCCATCCCCAAGTGTCAGCTCCCTTCCAGTCCCCCTTCGGTACATTCCAGGGGTCAGCTCCTTTCCAGCCCCCCCCCCTTCCCTTCCTGCCCAATCCTTTCCCTGGCAGACCGTCTCAGTATCCGCTCCCTTCCAGTCCTATTCTACCATCCTCCCGCATCAGCCCATTTGTAGCCCTAGCCCCTAGTTTTCTTCCAGGGCCAGCAGCACTCTCCTCCCCTCCCCTATTAGCCCATTTCCTGTCCCAGCTCATTTCTAGTCCTATTCCCTTTATCAGCCCACACCAGTCCTAGCCCCTCAATCAGCCCATTACCAGTCGTAACCCTCCAATAAGTCCATTTTCAGTCCTAGTACCCCAATCAGCCCATTTCCTGTCCTAGTCTCCCCCCATAGCCCATTACCAGTCCTAACCCCCCATCAGCCCATTTCTAAACCCCCATCAGTCCATTTCCAGTCCTAGCCCTCCCCTGATAGCCCAGTACCAGTCCTAGCCCCCTACGATCAGCCCATTTCCAGTCCTAAGCCCCCATCAGCCCATTTACAGTTCTAATCCCCCCGATAGCCCATTACCAGTCCTAACCCCCCTCCTGATCAGTCCATTTCCAGTTCTGAACCCCCATCAGTCGATTTCCAGTCCTAACGCCCCCATCAGCCCATTTCCAGTACTAACCCCCCATCAGCCCATTTCCAGTTCTAACCCCCCCCCGATAGCCCATTACCAGTCCTAGCCCCCCTCCTGATTAGTCCATTTCCAGTTCTAAACAACCATCAGTTGATTTCCAGTCCTAACCCCCCACCAGCCCATTTCCATTTCTACCCCCATAGACCATTACAAGTTCTAGCCCCCTCCCGATCAGCCCATTTCTAGTACTAACCCCCATCAGTCCATTTCCAGTTCTAACCCCCCCATAGCCCATTACCAGTCCTAACCCCCCATCAGCCCATTTCCAGTTCTAACCCCCCAATCAGCCCAGTTCCTGTCCTACCCCCCATCAGCCCAGTTCCTGTCCTACCCCCCCCCCCATCAGCCCAGTTCCAGTCCTAGACCTCTCCCTCCCAACCCAGGGAAATTTAAAAAATAATACATCTCCGGCATAAGAATCAACTGCCGCGCCCCCCCGAACCCCCCCCCCCCCCGGAGAGCCTACTGGTTTCCCCTCTTCGCCGGCTCCGCTTTTGAGAGCCATGGCAAAGGGACAGTGTTTCCCTTTCACGCGGCTCTGTTAAAGCTGAATGCGAGGTGCTGATGGGAAACAGGATTTCCTATTTCCCATCAGTGCCATGGACTCAGCTTTAACAGAGCCGCGGTTAAGGGAAACACTGTCCCTTCCCCACGTCTCTGCAAAGCGGAGCCGGAGAAACCAGGGGTAACAGAGGGGAAACCAGCAGGCTCTCTGGGGGGGCAGGTGGGCAGCCGCGGGGCTCCTCATTCTGCCGCTGCCACAGCTGGAGCAGCAGCAGCAGCTGCTTCTTATGCCGGAGATTTGGGTTTTTTTTATTTTGAAGGCCGAGTGAGGTGGTCTTTTTGAGGGCAATTTTGCCACCCCCAAAAAGCTGCCGCCTGAGGCCACCGCCTCACTTGGCCTCATTATAGAGCCACTCCTGATTGTAACCTGCTCCTTGCTGGTCTCCCTCTGAATCATCTCTCTCCCATTCAATCTGTTTAAAACTCAGTTGTGAGGCTTAGCTTCCGCCAGTGTTGCTATGCTTATGTAACCCTTCTCATTTCACTGGCTCCCTATCAGTTTCAAACTTCTCCTACTGACCTATAGTACAAGTGCATTCATTCTGCAGCTCTTCACTACCTTTCCTCTCTTATCCCACTCTACACCTATCCTTGGGAACTGAGCTCCTCTGGCAAATCCCTTTTATCTCTGCCCTTCTCTGCCACTGCTAGCTCCAGACTTCATCATTCCATCTTGCTGCTCCATATACCTGGAACAAACTACCTGAGTCTGTGCGTGGGGCTCTTTCTCTGGCCCTATTCAAAACCAGGCTAAAACCCCACCTCTTTGAAGCTGCTTTTGGATACTGCTGCTCCTCATTCTCTTCTCTACTACTTATGTGTACCTTACCATACTCAAGTTGCCAGTTTCACTATGAGGCATAATTTCAAATGGGATGTCGAAGCGCAATCTGGGACTTCACAACCAGTCTGAAAAGAAAGGCAGGCACGTGCAAGTTCAGGCACAATTCCAGAAATGTGGACGTGCCTGAGCTGCACCTGTATCAAATGTCTATATAGATGTCCCAAGGAGAATATTTCAGAGCCAAAACGTCTAATAGCATAGTGGTTAGAGTAATGGCTTAAGAGCTGTGTGGCCAAGGTTCAAATTCCAGTGTGGGACTTTGTAATTCTCTACACTCTCTGTATGTTTTAAGGTGAAAACAAACAGTTTTCTGATGCCGATTCGTGCCTGGAGCAGGAATAAACATGCACGCCTGCAGATGGCTTTGCTGCTTCTGGGATCAAACGGAGACATGTAAGTCCATTGCCCCTCCCCAGATGTGCCTCTGCCACACCCATGTGCCTATTTAAATGTCCCATAGTGGAGATGTTTGCGAAAGGCATTTGTGGAATGGTTACAGAGATGTATTGGTGAAATTTATGTGCATGTCTGCAGACGTACAAACTACGACTAAACCTTTTAGAATGACCATCCATGGTGGTCATTCTGATCAGAGAATAGCAGGATTGGAAGTCCAAGTTGAATGGGCAACCCGCACAAAGCCCTTGATTGCGATTCTGCATTCAGTGCTCCCCAAACGTACTGATCTGTTGTGCAGGGAGAGCTGGATGGGGCAGGAGGGGGTGGCGCAGGGGTGGAGCGTGGGTGGTGCAGGGAAAGTGCCACCTGCTGGAGAGGCATGCCTCTGTTTGTCACCCAGCATCGACTTGGATGCCCAGCACTTATTCCACGAAGGTGGAATAAGTGCTGGGCCCTGAGCCAGTTGCAGGCTAAATTCACCCTCTGCACCACTGAGCTGCCATGGGAGAGCTCCTGCCACCCGATCCCAGCCTCAGGGGTCCCCACTGAGGGTCAGACAGTGGGGAAATAGAGCCACACTGTGTCCAGGCCATTGGTTGCTCTGGCTGGACATACCAGTGCCATGGCGACAGGATGCCGCTGCACCAGCACACAGTTGGAGTGTTGAGAGGGCTTGCACGAACATTACAGGACATCTCCCTCCTCATAACTGTGTGCACACTGGGCCACCTAAATGCCCTGATTCTGCTACTGTGGGAATGTATAGCTCTTGCGGTTGTAGAATTGGGTACAAAGTGGCCCTATCCATTTTTTGACGTCTGGCGGCCCAGACGTGTACATCTCAGAATCTGCCTCCACGTGTTTTGTCTTGATTAGATTGTAATCTCTGATGAGCAGGGACTGTATCTTACATCTATATGTACAGTGATTAGTAGTAGTAGTATCTTTCTGAGCCATAATATGTACACCGCATTTCCTCCCTCTGCAAAGAAAGCACTTGACTAAAATGCAAAATAATTTTTTCATAAGTACCTAAAAGGCATTGATTATGTGAATGTAGTATAAATAGGCTCCTGCAATTGCCAAAAAATACTTACACAAAGAAAGACCATGCTCAGGCCTGTCTGTGGGTTATCTCTGCTTGTAAGATAAAAGATCAAATGGTTTCTGACAAATATCAAATAGAAACAGAAACAGAAAATGAGTAATACTGCTGAGATGCAAGCATGCCTCAAAGCAAACTGTACATTACTAATATCATGGACTTATGGTCCAATATGAATGAGCTGGAGCCTGGCGGAATATATGTGAAATAATGGCATTTTATCGCCACAGATCAGAAATCTAGCTGCACCATTATTTTCCTATTCTAAAAACTTTGTCACATGCTTTAGGTTCTGCTCATAGACAACAGCAGCACTGATTAATAGCAAACTTCTCATAATATTTTGACAGTATAAATTAAGTTAAATATCCAGAAATCATTTTGTTCCCCAGGAAAACAATGACTTCCAGTACACTCAATTTAACACAATGGGGTATATGGGCTAAACGGTGATAGCACTATTATTGCACATTAGAGTACGATAACATTATCACAGTATGCACTAATGAATAACTGGCCCATTTAGCACATGGCAAAATGGTATGAACTGGCTAAAATGTGTGGTTCCATGCACTAGCAAAAATATATTAATTTTGTATGCAAATGATCCATTATCTTGTCATTACGTATTCCCACAGTTAAGTACTACAGTACAGAACAGTTTGATTTAACTGCAATAATTAAGTTGAAAATTTTTTCACTATGTGGAGGTAGCTTATAACGACAGATTGCATTGCTATAGAAAGGTTTACCAGAGAGGTTTACTTTTATGATTATCATGGAACCTGTTACATGCTCTGACTACAGCAGAAGAAAGAAACAAAATTCAAAGGCTGAAAGAGAAACATAAAGAGGTAGAATTACTAACATTTTGCGGATTAGCAGCTGTTTTCGTGATATTTAGCTATGAAAGCCAATGAGTTCCTACATCTGCATAGGACTAGAAATATATTGAAATGTTGCCATGACCAATAATTTTTCATGCTCCTAGCTGTGATAATGTGCATATACTTTAAAAATTGCTCCTCTCGTGCAGTGATGGGAATAACTAAAAGGGGCCAGGTAGTCACTGTAACAGCATTCCCCAATCCCCCCCCCCCAGGGACCTGGAATGTCTGATAGATCTGCAGGCCTCTGGAGCAAAATACAGTAAAGAACCCTTCCCCTTTAGAAAGCTCTGCCCCTTGTAAGAGCCACCCTGTAATGAATATAAAAGACAACCCCAATGCCCTACTGCAACGGTTACCCCTCTACCTTGGTATCTTATTCCAAAGATAATGTTGAAATAAAAGGCGCAGAACATTCTCTCACTCATGCACCACCAGGAAATGGAGTTGGCTGAACCCTAGTGGAAAGTGGGCATTGCTTACAATGGTTTGGGATTCCCAATAGGTAAGAATTCTTCCATTTTTCTAGGGCCAAAATCATGACCAGGTGGGGGGAGAACATTCTGACTTTGCACTAGCTTTCCAGGGATTTCTATATTAGTGGGGCTTTGACAGGAGCCACATTGCCCCTTTAAAGTCTACTTCTACTATTAATCTGGGGCTCCCAAGAAAAAAAAACTACCTCACAGAGGTGTAATTATTTTTTTTGTGAAAGTGAGTCTACAAAGCCTTTATTGTGCACCAATTTTTGCATATGTTAGCATTAATGAGGCTCTGCATAATTTCACATCACAGCAGCTCATTAATATATTTAGACAAGTTGAAAAGTGCACACTTACAGTATGACACATGATGGCAGATAAAGATGATACGGCCTATCTGGTATGCCCTTTAATACTGACTACTAAGCTTTTCAGTCCCTTTCTTTTTTTTTTTTTTTTTTCCTTTAATGATCTGCATTTGTTCCATGCTGTCTTAAATTCAGATACAGTCCATCTCTCTACTATCCACTGGGAGAGCATTCCATGCATCTACTACTCTTTCTATAAAGAAATATTTTTGCAAATTACACCTGAGTTTATCTCTTTTCATCTTCATCCTATGCCCCCTCCTTGCAGAGCTTTCTTTCAGTTTAAACAGGCTGTCTCGTGCATTTATGCCACAGAGATATTAAAACACCTCTATCATGGGGGGCGGAGCCCGATGTCCAGCGGGATGGTCGCATAACGCTGAGGCTCCCGAGAGGCCTACTCAGAATCCTGAATTAACACCGGACAAACTTGAATTTCTGCTCTGATCTTGCCGGGGCACATTGGTGAGATGACGGGGACCAAACCCACGCGCCTGGAATTTGGCTCTCCAGCGGCTTTTCACGGTAAACGCTCCAAAACTGAACCCCCGTCCCCGCAGAAGGGGCTGGCTTTGCGCGAGGGCCCCGAAATGCAGCAGGAAATCCTCGCAGAAATTAGAGGGGTTAAGGACCTCGTGCAGTCAAACGGTGAAGCACTTCGAGCGCTGAGGGAAGATCTTGGTGTACGGCAAGGCAGGCTAGAGGGGCTCTCTTCGCGTCAGGACAAAATGGAGAGTATATTAGACTCCCATGTGGTCCGGCTGTCCAAACTTGACAAAGTTGAACGTCAGGTGCGGGCCTTGCAGAAAGAAGTGGAAGATGGCAATAATAGAGCGCGCCGCAACAACCTACGACTCGTGGGCATACCGGAGGGAGCGGAATTGGGAGACATGAAGGAGTTTTTAAGTAAAATCCTCCCTTCCCTGCTCCAAATCACCTTTACCAAAGAATTGGAGATCGATCGCGCTCATCGTGTACCCACCAACATACCGCTCAACAGGAAGACCCCGCGGCCTATCATCTTTCGACTTTTGAGATATCAACATGTGGAACAAATTCTTAGTGCCTCCCGGGCAAAGGGCCATATGGAGTTTGAGAGCCACAAGGTCTCCTTCTATCCTGACTTGGCTAAACCCACGGTCGACCGCCGAAAGCGCTTTCTGGAATTTCGGCCGAGGCTTCAACCACTACAAGCACGCTATGGCCTGATGTACCCGGCCAAGCTCCGAGTCACGCTTCACAATCAGACAAGAACATTTGAGGACCCTGATCTACTAGCGGAGTTTTTGGACTCTAAAGAAGCCGACTTGATGCGCTGACTTCCAGAATATTCCTGCCAGTACTCTCATATCCGCTGTGCCTGCCATATTGGATTTACCGCGGCTCAGCAAAGAGTCTGTCGAGGGCGGTTTGTTGCCTTATTTTGAAGATATCTGGGACCTGACTCCATCTACCCATAGTAGCCTCGACGAGTATCAGAGACAGTGTTTCTTATGGACTCTGGTGTTTCTTTTCTTTTATTATGTCTCTATCTTCCTCTCTAGGGCCTCCTCCCGCAGACATCTGGTCGCCATATTCATTAGGGGTTTGCTTCTTCTCTAAGTTACTTTGGTACATACTTTTCAATATGGGTGTATTGGCCAGCATACTTGGTGCTTATGTCATTATTGTACAGATTCTGATTATGTTGTAAGTTTTCAAGCGTTCTTACCTAAAATGTCTATTATCGACTGATGGCACCATGTAAGATTTTCTCATTGAACGTACAAGGAATCAATAATCCGATAAAACGGAGGAAACTCCTAAGCTATCTAAGTCATGAAGTTGCGGACCTGATTTTCCTCCAAGAAACACATTTCAATTCGAAGGAAACTTTCAACCTCAATATTAAACCTTACATGTTGGCCGCCTATTCCCCAGCTGTTTCTAGGAAATGTGGGGTTGCTATATTGGATAGGAAATCTCTGCATGCTACTATTGTTGCGACTTGCTTAGACACAGCGGGTAGATGGTCCAGAGTTCACCTCAAGATGGGTAACTTTGAAATTACATGTATATGCCTTCATGCTCCTATCTGGATGACCCTGCCCTTTTGCTATTACTGTTCAGGCGGCGCAGGCCTCTGCTAATTCTTCATTGATATTGGGGGGGATTTCAATTCAGTTCTTGATCCCCTGATTGACAAATAGTCGCCCAGGACAAGTGGTCCCCCCAAGAGTCATATCGCGCTTACCTCTATGATCAAAGATATTATTCTAGTCGATCTATGGAGGCTACTACACCCCAATGAGCTTGACTTTACCTTCTTCTCTTCCCCTCACAAATCCCAGTTTCGCATAGATTTCTTTCTAATATCAACACTGTTAGTTCCTCAGGTGGACGCTGCAAATATTCACTCCCAGCATATTTCAGATCATGCTGCTATTTCTTCTCACTACCATACTACTGCACTTCAAGGGAATCCGGGGGCCTGGTTCTTTGATAGAGCCCTATTAACTCAGCCAGAGTTCCGGTTAGAAATTCGAGCAGCCATGCATGCTTACTTCCAGACCCTGGTACTCCAGGGTGATCAGGACACCCCAACAGCTCTCCTCTGCAGCTCGTTGGAAAACCTTTTCTGATTTATACAGGGGATCTGCGTTACTAGCGAAACACTACTTTCAATTGATGCAGCTTACATGCTGCCTCAAAAGTGCTCCAATCATGCCGCCCTCTGTCCCTACTAAGGATGGGCTATTAGAACTAATTTACTCTATTAGTAGTACACCTGTGGTAGCCTCTAACTTTTATAAACTATTATGTCAGGGTACAGATACTGTCACTTGTAGAGTCCAACAAGCCTGGGATCGCTAACCGCAAACCACTTTAACCCCTGTGCATTGGAGCGTTTGCTGGAGCAAAATAATGCGGGTTTCCCGATCTGCTTTAGCTACCCAAACTCAACTCTCGTCTTTTTGCACGTAGATGTTCTTCTATTCCAGGAAAATAGCCAAATGGAACACTACTGCCAGGGGCCAGTGTAGGTCTTGCCATACTGATGTGGGAACCCTCGTTCATGTTCTTTATGAATGTCCTTAACTACAGGTTCACTGGGGGCGGGTCTGGGGTCGTATTTCATTTATCTTGCACCTTCACGAGCCTCTTTCTTGGACGACTGTGGGACTCCGCTTAGTGGCGGGGGTCCCCTCTCTTCCTAAGAAGGGTCGCTTTCTCCTGATTTCATGCTGGGTTTAGCCATATGTTTAATTACGGGGACTTGGAAGGATAGCTCTCGACTTACTGTCAATGAATAGTGGAACCTTGTCTGCTTATATAGTAAATATGAGCAGATATCTCGGAGAGCTATTTTCCATACCCAATTTCATTCTCGCTTGTCTAAATGGCAGATGCTCAATGCTCATGTACAATCTGCTCATTGCTTCGACATGTCTGTTTACTGTACACTCATCATGTTTCAGATCGCTGTAAGGTTTTGTAACACAATAATGCTTCAGATCGCTGTAAGGTTTTGTAACACAATAATGTCAGTACACGCCCGCTTCAAGAATGTTTTAGTTTTCTAGAGAAGAAGCAGGGGGGAGGGGGGTGGTAGGGGTTTACTTTGGTGTATGTATCATATTCCATGTATGTATTTGTCTCTTAGTTGTATGTCTTCCTTTCCTTTGTTGTTGTAAAACGAAAATAAAGAATTTAAAAAAAAAAAACACCTCTATCATGTCTTGTTCTCCCATCTTTCTTCTAAAATATACATATTGAGATCTTTAAGTCTGTCCTCATATTCCTTATGATGAAGCCCACAGACTGTTTTGGATGTCAACCTCTGCACTAACTCCATCCTGTGCTTATTCCTTTGAAGGTGTGGTCTCCAGAATTGCACACAACACTCCAAATGAGGTCTTACCAAAGATTTACACAAGGCATTATTGCCGCCTTCTTTCTGCTGGCCATTCCTCTCCCTATGCACCCAAGCATCCTTCTGGCTTTTGCCATCACCTTTTCTACCTGTTTAGCTACATTAAGATAATCAGAAACAATCATTTACAGGTCTCGCTCTTCTTTCATGGACAGATGTACTTCATCCCCTATACTGTACTGCTCCCTTGAATTTTTGCAGCTCAAATGCATGACCCTGCATTTTTTAGCATTAAATGTAGGCTGACAAATTCTCGACCATTCTTCAAGCTTCACTAGACCCCTCCTCATGTTATCTACACCTTCCTGGGTATCTATTCTATTGTAGATTTTATTATCAACCATGGTGGAGGTGTGGCTGGGTCATTCCCAAGAACCTAGATGTCATTGCCCGATCTCAAAAACGTTCAGACATTTGGAGTCGTGTCTAAGATTATACCTGCTCCAGGCACGAATAGGCATTGGGAAAGTGCTCATTTGGCCATAAAATATCCAGAGGGTGTAGAGAAAATGGCAAACCATCTTCTCCAATACTCTGCACAATCATAAAGATAACAGCAGTGGGATTTGAACCCCGGCTTCCCTGATTCTAGCTCACTACTCTAGTCCTAGACATCCATAGTACGAAATAGTATTCTGGGAATGTCTATGTAGATGTTCAGATCTCCATTTTGGGCATGTCCACGTTCGCAAAATTGTGCCTGAGTTTGGACATGCCCCCTGTATGTCAGCATTCCCCAGGCTTATCTTGGGAGTATGGGGATTAGTGAGAAACTAAGAAATAATTATGCACCCTGGATTATGTTTACTCATAACCACATCTACTGTGTATATGAGTAATCCTTAGTTTCAGTTTCAGTTTATTTACATTTGATATACCGCCCTCTATGACATCAGGGCAGTTTACATTAGTTGGAAACATTTACAGGATGGCTTGAAGCCATAGAAAAGGAAAGGAACTACAATTGTGACAGGAAAGAAGAAATGGCAAGAGGAGCAGAGACAAGACATAACTAGGAGGTCAGACAAACGAAGATAAACCAGGTCAATTATGTGTTTCTGGGAGGTTGTAGGCAATGGTGAACAGATGAGTTTTCAGGAGGGATTTGAAGGTGAGATAATTCTGTTCCAGAGGGAGAGGAATGGGCAGAGAGTTCCAAAGGGCAGAACCGTGGAAGAAAAAAGCAGAGTGACGTATGGCCTGGAGGTGTGCACGTGAAGGGGAAGGGAGATGAAGACGGTTGATATGAAGGGAACGGAGGTTGCATGTGGGAACGTAGAAATGGAGAAGATCAGTGGGATACTGTGGTGTATGTGTGTGAATAACTCGGTGTACCAGGGTGAGTATCTTAAAGTGTACATGAAATTCTACCGGAAGTTACCAAGTTTTGCATTGAATCTGTTCATTAGATTATGTTTCAGAAGGGTATCAGGTATTACCCAGTGAAATGAGATAATTAGAAAATGCAATCATCCTCTCATCAAATTACTACTAGTCATGCAATAAGCCAGGCTGCCAGCAAGAATTTACCTCTTAACGAGTCTGGTTGAGAGAGAGACTTACCCACAGAGAAGATTATAGTAAGAGATAAAGGGGCATGTTTACTAAACCGCGGTAGAGAACTCCGTGCGATAAACACAGACATAAACACATACCAACACAAATAAGTTTGTATTTTGTGTTTGTATGTGTTTATGTCTGTTTATCTGTGAACATGTTCATACGTGTTTGTGTGTGCTTTCTCTGTTGTGTGTGTACTTATATATACCTTGAACTACCTCCAGGACCTGCACCATAACTGGGACCTCGATGGTCAGCTCCCGCCATCCAGAACAGGGAAAAAAGATCTTCATCACTGGATACAGCTCCAGCAGTGTGCAGCGA
This sequence comes from Ichthyophis bannanicus, assembly GCA_033557465.1. Lineage (NCBI taxonomy): Eukaryota > Metazoa > Chordata > Amphibia > Gymnophiona > Ichthyophiidae > Ichthyophis > Ichthyophis bannanicus. Next base: position 545,029,907 of record CM066036.1, on the reverse strand, counting down.
AGCATGATAAGGAGTCCAGCTGCACAGGCCAGATCAGAGCCCTCACAGGCACCCCCGAATGACCTCCAGGGCTTGCACCAGAGCCAGTATCCTTGGAGGCAAGCTCTGCTCACCTGGAACATTATACTTAAGTATCGCTCTGCCATTAGGCAGACCTCGCCTGGAAGATCTACGTCTAAGGCCAAGACAAAGGGCTATTAGAGTGGACCACAATGGCATCAAAATGCAGTTAAGCTAAAAGTCCTTCCTCTTTAATAAAGTATTAGTCTATTCTTAGGACCAGTTGAGCATTAGTATTAAGCGTATCAAGCCTTCCCCCCATGCCTGATGCGGCCCTGATTGCTTTTGGTGGCAGCCCTCCAAACTAAAACCTACTGTAATATAACTAAGCATAAATGCCTTGTCTCAACAACTTCTAAACCCATCTAACCATAGAGGTATCCCAGTGAACAATCACCTTCACTTATGATACAGAATATATAGCACAAAATGAGAAGTTAGATATGATTGGTATCTCAGAGACATGGTGGAAGGAGGATAACCAGAGGGACACTGTGATACCAGGGTACAAATTATATTGCAATGATAGAGGAGATCAAATTGGTGGAGGGATTGTGCTCTGTTAGAGAGGGCATTGAGTCACACAGGATTAAAGTTTTTCAGGAAACAAAATACACTGTTGAATCTCTATGATTGAAATTTCATGTAAAAAGGGGAAGGTGATGGCAGTGGGGGTGTACTATTGACCGCCTGGCCAGAATGAACAAATGGATGAAATCAAAGAAATGGATGAAATCAAACAAATCAGGGAAGCTAACAATATTTACAGCAGAGTAATAATAATGGGTGATTTCAATTACTCCAGTATCAGCTAGGTCTGTGTCACGGCAGAACATGCTATGGAGACAAAGTTTCTAGATGAAATAAATGACTGCTTCTTGGAGCAACTGGTTCATGAACCAACCAGAGGGGAAGCCATCTTGGACCTAGTCCTTAGTGGAACACAAGATCTGGTGCAAGAGATAAGAGTGATGGGGCCACTTGGCAATAGTGATCATAGCATGATCGCGTTTGATTTAATAAATAGAGGAAGCACGGCAAGGAAATCTACAGTACTACCCTTAAACTTTCAAAAGGAGACTATGATCAAATGAGGAAAACAGTTAAGAAAAAACTAAAAGGAGCAGCTGCAAAGCTTAAAGATTTACATCAAGCATGAGTGTTCTTTAAAAATACTATCTTGGAAGCCCAGACCAGCTGTATTCCACACTTTAAGAAAAGTCAAAGGAAATCCAAAAAACTGCCAGTATGGTTTAAAGGCAAGGTCAGAGAGGCCGTTGTAGCCAAATAGGTATCTTTCAGAAAATGGAAAAAGGAGCCAGATGACGAAAACTGGAAACAACATATGCAATGACAAATTATATGCAAGGCATTGATAGGGCAGGCAGAGATTATTTGAAGAAAGCTTGCTGTGAAAGCAAAAACACATAATTCAAACTCTTTCAAGTACATTTGTAGCAAAAAACCTGTAAAAGAATCAGTTGGACCATTGGTTGACAGAGGAGTAAAAGGGATGCAAGGAGGGTATAAGGCCATAGCGGAGAGACTGAATGAATTCTTTGCTTCGGTCTTTACTGAAGAAGACGTAGGGAAGTTACCCATGCCTGAAATGGTATTTAAAGCTGATGCAGCAGAAGAACGGAAAGAAATATTGATAAACCCGGAAGATGTTCAATATTACAACTATTTGATAAACTGATGAGTAACAAATCACCTGTACCAGGTGGTATACATCCATGGATGTTGAAAGAACTGAAATATGGGATTGCAGACACCTCCCGGCCCCTGAAAGCCACCCAGGACGTCCCACAAGGCTCATCCCTATCCGCCCTGCTATTCAACATATACCTACAACCAATCTGCTCCATCATCAAGAACCACAAGATCCAACAACCGTGAACCAAAAGAAGAAGAGGAAGATTATCTGTGGGTAAGTATAATGTTTTGTTTTCAGCTTCTTTGCGGCACTTTTGAGTGATCTTGTATAACCACGGTTGCAACGCCGCCATTGGTGCAGCCTGTCAAGGCTTGTCATACCATGTGAGTAAGTTTGAATACACCATAATCTTAAGTTTGTTTTTACTTCTCTACGTTGTATTGTTAATGCCTCCTTTGGCTTCTGATACAGTTTGTGGTCGAGAAGAGACTTTTACAGTTTTGGCCAATGAGAGACTCGCTAGTGAGTATTTTGTTCAGTTATTGAAACAGCATGGCTGGCACGGCAGCGGGCATGGATTTTCACTTTTCAGTACTAGGGTTAGGCTCTTGCGCACACATTTACGATGTTATTTATTTATTTATTTATTTATTGTTTTTTATTTTTTATGCATTCCTCATATATTTATGTTTTTAGAATATAGTTTTTATATGTCCATGACATATGTTTTTATACTTACCCACAGATAATCTTCCTCTTCTTCTTTTGGTTCACGGTTGTTGCACCAGTCCAATATGAGTGGGATTTTTTGCTCTTCCCTCAGTCTCCTTTGTTTTATTTATATAGCGTTCCAACAATTTTATTTATTTAATCACATAAGTGTTTATTTATATAGTTCTTTATTTATTGACATGTTTATTATGTTTTTAACTATTTATATGCTTTCTTTTAATGCATGTTTTATTGTCATGTTTTATTTGAATGTATTTATTGGATGTTTTTGTTTTTAGTTGCCCTTTACCCCTGATGAAGTTTTATTAAACGAAACACGGCCTGTGTCGGGTGGGCAGCATCCATTGGTATTGTAAATAAAAGCCTCTTTTTAAGCACATGCATTTTGTTCTATCCTTGGACACATCACGTTCCTCTACTGTGAACTGTTTCTGACGTAACGTTTTGCTCTTAGTTGGACTAAACACTCATCACCCCTACACTCAACTACTGCAACCCAATATACCTAGGGTTACCAAAACAGGCCCTCCGACCACTTCAGATGGCTCAGAACACTGCCGCCCACATAATAACAGGCCGCTCCGGACAGGACCACATTACTCCTATCCTGTACAACCTCCACTGGCTCCCAATCAGCTCCCGTATACAATACAAAGTTATCTTAAACATATTCAAGATAAGACAGAACATCTCAGCAGACAGCCTGCAACCTCTCATCAAAGCGGACAGATACACCAGACCCAGAAGAAGGAGAACCACCGACCTCATCATCACCCCACAAGAATTCACCAAATCCAGACAGGACACCTCAAGAAGAGCTCTGTCCCTGGCGGCACCCTCCCTGTGGAACTCTCTCCCCAACAAGCTGAGATCTGCCACGGACCTCACAGATTTCAGAAAGTTACTAAAAACAAAGCTTTTCATGGATCATTACAAGGACTTCACCTGAACTATACTCCGCCATAGCCAAACTGAAGCCTTTATGAACTGTATCTAGACCTGCATATAGCCCAATTGTAGATAGCTCAATTGTAAATAGCCCACTTGTCTCGAATAGCTGTACATAGATCATCTGCATCTAAAGCAATCAAATAACTCACACCCCTCGACCACACTCTCTAAGATGTTTCACACTGCATGTCGCACACTCTCCCCCCCCCCAACAATTGTTTGCTGTGATAACCGCTTTGATTTAATGATAAAGCGGTATATTAAATCTGACTAAATAAATACATAAATAAATACTATTACAAATCTGTGAACTATCATTAAAATCATCAGTAATGAAGATGGCCAATGTAATGCTAATTTTTAAAAAGGGTTCCAGGGGTGATCCAGAAAACTACAGGCTGGTGAGCCTGACGTCAGCACTGGGAAAAATGGTAGAAACCATTATTAGGAACCAAATTTCTGACCATATAGATAGTTTAATGGGAGACAGTCAACATAGCTTTAGCCAGGGAAGGTCTTGTCTTACTAACCTGTTATATTTTTTTGAAGATGTAAATAAACAGATAGACAAAGGTGGGTCTGTCGAAATAGTGTATCTGGAATTTCAGAAAGCCTTTGACAAGTTCCTCATGAGAGACTCTTGACAAAATTAAAAAGTCATCGGATAGGAGGCAGTGTACTATTGTGGATCAGGAACTGATTAAAAGATAGAAAGTAGAGGTTAGGGCTAAATGGTCAATTTTCCCAATGGAGAAAGATGAATAGTGGAGTACACCAGGGATCTGTGCTGGGTCCATTGCTTTTTAACATATTCATAATTGACCTTGAAATGGGAATAATGAGTGAGGTAATCAAATTTGCAGATGACACAAAATTATTCAAAGTTGTTAAAACCCAAGAGGATTGTGAAAAATTGCAAGAGGACTTTAATAAATTGGAAGACTGGACTTCAAATGGCAGATGAAATTTAATGTGGACAAGTGCAAAGTTATGCACCTAGGAAAGAACAACCCAAACTATGGTTACATAATGCAAGGTTCCACATTAGGAACCACCACCCAGGAAAAAGATTTAGGTGTCATCGTGGATAACATGCTGAAACCCTCTGCCCAGTGTGCAGCGGTGGCCAAGAAAGGAAATAGAATGTTAGGAATCATAAGGAAAGGAATGGAAAATAAAACAGAGCATATTATAATGCCTCTGTATCATTCCATGGTGTGACTGCACCTCAAATATTGTGTGCAATTCTGGTCCCCGTATCTTAAAAAGGATATAGCTGAATTAGAAAAGGTACAGAGAAGAGCTACCAAAATGGTAAAGGAGATGCAAGTATACCCCTATGAGGAGAGACTAAAAATACTAGGGCTCTTCAACTTGGAAAAGAAACGGCTGAGGGGAGATATAATAGAGGTCTATAAATTAATGAACGAAGTGGAACGGGTAAACGTAGATCGATTGTTTATGCCATCAAAATGTAGAAAGACTTGGGGACATGCAGTGAAGCTGCAGTGTAGCCTATATAAGACTAATAAGAGAAATATTTTTTCACTCAATATGTAATCAAACTCTGGAAATTGCTACTGGAGAATGTAGTAAAAGCTGTTAGTGTAGCCAGGTTTAAACAAGGTTTGGGCAAGTTCCTGGAGGAAAGGTCCATAAACCATTATTAAAGTGGACCCAGAATATCCACTGCTTACCCCAATACAATCATTGTGGAACCTGTCTCTTTTGGGGAAACTGCTAGGTACTTGTGACCTAGATTGGCCACTGTTGGAAACAGGATACTGGGCTTAATGGACCTTAATGAACAGTATAGCATATCTTATGTTTTTATTATCTTAGGAGATACCCCCTGGCAAGATCATTCTCAATAGCTGGACACTATTTTTCCATAGCTCCCCACCAGCATAGTGCCAATGGGGAAGGCTACTGAATGAGTCATCAGTAGCAGCTCCAGTCCTACCTCTCTTAAGAAAAAGCCAAGCCTAAACCTAACCTAGCGGCCTCTCACAGTGTGGCTCACGCTGAAGGACCAAGCTGAAATTCCCCTGGCATAGCTCTTTGCACGTCTTTCCTCCATACAGGATAGTGAGTAATCACCCCTCTGTGTCCTGTGCACCTCTCTAACAACCACACAGCTTCAAGCATACCTAAGCACAATGTCTTCCTTGTTCACAATCATGACTTTCCTAATTTGTTTCACCCTGTTGTTCACACAAATGGAAGCTTACATACCACGACAAGGGCATATACCCATCATACAAGGGTACCACCATAGGGTATGTAATGACTCATTGAATCACTCACAGGCTTCTCAGTCTTAAGGACACAGTTTACTTATTCACATACTCCTACAGCCACCAACGAGGATCCACACACAAAAGCTCCCACAAACTGAAAATTTAAAATGCATGCTTATCAACACTCGCTTTGCTAGGAGTAACTGGCCACTTCTAATGGACCAAAACTTAGACATACTGAGCCCGATCCCAAGAAGGGCATGTCTGGGCCATCGGACCATCCAAAAAATGACTGGAGTCAATTCTGCAACTATGGGAGCCAGATGATCCTGAGGTTGCAGTATCGGGCATTTAGACAGTCCGACGCTGCCCCAATTCCCAGTCATGAGACATCCACCAAGTACCCCGTCCAGCCCTATGCTCCTCCTGGTGTGCCGGGTGCTGTGGTGTCCCATCGCCACGGCACCATGATGCCCAGCAGGAGTGTCGTAAGACCACCAAGGAGGGAAATGTCATTTCCCTGATGCCCGACCCTCAGCGCGGGCAGCCAGGGCTGGGCTTGGGCGGTGTGGATACCCCTGCGGCATCCCAGCCTGGTTGGAAGGGCTTCCTGGCCTGACCCTTGCAATCAGTGGGACTTATTCCTCCTCCAGGGTGGAGTAAGTCCCACGTCTATTCCACCACTGCCGGACATACAGGGCCATGACCTGAATCGGCCCTGTACGTCGGGGTGCTTCTGCTCGCCTCCGGTCCTCTCCCTCCTGCCACCATCCAAAGCTCCTCGCACAGCAGGATATGGTCCCAGTGAATAGTGAGGATGGATGTTAAACCAGGACATCTATCCCCGCTATTCGTGTCTCTGCATCGGGTCCACAGTGCAAAACAGAATCTTGGTCACCGACAATGACACAGTACTAACAAATCAACTAAAACTTCCCAATTATGACCACTTTAACTGCCCAAAAGCCAACTGAAGGGGTGGAGGCATCTTCACCAGAAGTGACCTAAAATTCAATGTCATCAAATCAGAAAACACAAACATCATAGAAACCATTATAATCGCAAATAGGCAACTAACAATATGCCTGTTGTACAGATCACCATCGGCACACATCAATGACCTGCCCACTGCCTAGAATTAGTGTTCAGTCACACAACTCAAAGAAAGCAACTTTGGTTGCTTGATGACTTTAAACAAAGCAATCTAATTCTTTCCTAGAAGCAATGGTTGTACTTGAATATGATCAGATAATAAACACTCCTACCCATAAAAGAAAAAACACCCTAGACCTCATCTTTGCTCCCACATCTATACTCAAACTAAACAATCAAGTCCCACCACTAGTATTCCTAGTGCCATGATCGGACCACAATGCCATTACTTTCCACATCCCTCATGAAACAAAACAACATAGAAACAATCAGAGCTCCCCAATAACTCACCACTTCCGACATTTTGACAAACAGACATTCCTGGAAGAAATTCTACCAAAAATAAATACCGAGGCAACAAATCTTGACACACAGATAGACATGGAACAAAACCATAAACAATGCATTACAGTCACCTCAGTCCATAAAGCACCCCAAGAAACATCACACAGCCACTTCTGTTTTGTTTGGCGCTTAATCCAATGAGTGCTCTCATCAACTCTTTGGGATATGGATTTAACCTGAATTCTAAAGACTGTACAAATGCAGAAGCAACTTCCCATCTGCTATTTATAGATGATCTGAAGCTCTACAGTTCCAGTGACCATCAATTAGCAGAGCAGCTTTGTGTAGTGAAAAGCTTTTCTGATGACATCAGGATGACTTTTGGCCTTCACAAATGTGCTAAGGCAACCTTTTTCAGAGGAAAATTGAGCAAAACTGAAAATATCTCCCTTGCTGCAGGCTGTGACATCAAGGACCTTGAACAGGAAAGCGTATATAAGTATCTTGGAATAGGGGAAGGAATGACATTCGAGCAGAAACTATTGAGAAAGAAGATCAGTAAAGAATATTACAGGAGAGTAAAATTGTTATTGAAAAGTGCTTTAACATCCCGAAATAAGATACAAGCCATCAATCAGCTGGCAATTCCTGTACTCTCCTACAGTTTTGGGATTGTGGATTGGCCTCCTAAAGAACTTGAAAAATTGGATGTGCGAACAAGAAAACTCCTCCATGCTCATGAAGTAATCTACAACAATCAGTGTATGCCAAGATTGTACATCCCTAGAGCTGAAGGAGGGCTAGGACTTATAGAGATTGACTACACCTACAGCGCAACTATTGTAGGCCTCCAAGCCTATCTGACAGCATCATCGAATCCAAATACACAAAAAGTGCTGAAATATGAAAGTAAACGTCCAGAATCTGTCTCCATCATCAAACTTGGACAAGCATTCCGATGGTTAGAAGGAATGAGCGAGAATCCACAGGTGTGCATGGGAAAGGAAGTAACAAATTTGAAAAATGAGAGAAAAAACTCTTCAAAGAATTAGATCAGCAGGCGAGGAAAAACAAGTGGCAAACACACAGATACAGTGGAAAATACAGAGTGTTACTCCAAGAACCTTTTGTCAATCAAGAATGGACAAATAAATGGTTGAGGAGAGGTGGACTGAAACCAAAGTATGAAAGATTGATAGTTGCAGCCCAAGACAGCAGATTACGGACGAGATGGTTTATGGTGAGTATTGAAAAAACTGGCACAACAGACATATGCCGATTCTGTAAGAAAGAGCTGGAAACAGTGACTCACCTAATAGCAGGCTGTGAAGCTCTGATGGCAGAAAATGTCTATACAGAAAGGCACAACAAAGTAGCATGTCTCCTCCACTGGAAACTCTGTTCCTGAAAAGCACTGAGATCATGACCCAAAGAGAATAACAGAGAATGCAGAGGTTATGATTGTAAAGGGAAAAATAAGTATACTGTTGTACAGAGGGACAGCAAGGCCCACAAGGAGAAATGGAAATTTTATACATACCTAGATATGGAAAGGAATGCGTAGTGCTAAGGCAAATTGATTGATCTTCACAGAGACGAGTACCGTTTGTACGGTTGCTGATAAGCAGTGGTGGGCTGCGGGGATGGGTTGATGACGTATGTATATGTTTTTGTTACTGTATAAAAGATAGACTGCTCTTCTAACATGTGGCATAAACTTGCACACTGTCCCTCTGTGTGGGTGTGAGTTCATTCCCCTGGATTCCAGACAGCCGGAGCAGCATACCGCAGATGAGGGTTCAGGACTTCCCTGACCCGCAGTGACCAACAAGGGACAGACCCGTTACAATGATCATCTGGGACATTCCCATTCCAACAGATAGAAACTGGATGCCAAGAAATATGACATTGTAATAAAAGAGAAGAACACCAGAACAGCATTGATAATAGAAGTGTCGGTACCAAGTGATTATTCTGTGAATCATGTGGAGAGGGAGAAGATCTTGAAATATCAAGAAATGCAATCAGAGACCAAGAAAATGTGACAAAGATACAGAAATATTTCCCATTGTATTGGGAGCCACAAGCCCAATAAAGAAGAATTTCCAAGCACATCTTGACAAACTACCATACATGTTACATCTTACGAACTGCAGAAGGAGGCTCTCTTTGGCACGATGCAAGTATTACATTGAGCATTAGCAGTAAATTTGAGATATTAAGATCATATTCCACATACCCTGGCTTAGAAGTGAGGTCCACGACTGTCATAGTATGCACAAAACTAACCCATTTGGAAAAACTACCCTGAGTGAAACCATTTGGTACACCACAGATCTATGGGATTCCCAGCTAGGACTTAGAAGACTAGAGCAAAAATGGTGCTACACAAGATAATCGCAGGATTGAGATGCTTACATGACCAGACTACAAGAGCATCTCAAAATGATTGAGCTAAATCGGAAGGAATACCATAAAAAAAATCTTAATATGCTCACTAAAGAGACTTTGAGAGCTGTTTGAAATCATTAAATCTCTCCTAAAAGACCCCACCAATCACTCTGACACCAACACTTGACACCCTCAGACATTCGCAGATCACTTTTATAACAAGCTCCTATCCAGCCTCCCACTCTTAGCAAAAATTATAGAGAAAATAGTCCAGCAGCAACTCCAACACCACATAGACTTCCACACTCCTCTAGATCTGCAACAGCATGGGTTTAGACCAGGGGTGGCCAACTCCATTCCTGGTGCACCACAATCCAGCCTGGTCTTCAGGATGACCCTAATGAATATTCATGAGATATATATTTCCATACAATGGTAGGCAATGGTTGCAAATATTCATTAAGGGCATCCTGAAAATCAGGCTGTATTGTAGTGCACCAGAGCTGGACTTGCCAACCCTAGTTTAGACAGTGCCATGGAACAGAAACCCTCATGACCTCCCTCCTAGATAGGCTTATTAAAGCAACTGAGAAATTAAAAGCAAGGGTTTATTTTAATATTCATGGATATTGCCTTAGCGTTTGACTCAGTATGTCACAACACCTTGCTATACCGCTTACAGGAAAAAGGGATATTGAATACAGCCTTGGATGGGGTCCAATCTTACCTAATAGGACACCTACGACAGTTAAACATAGGGTCACACTTATCAGCCACATACAATCAAATACAGGGTGTTCCACAGGGATCAGCATTATCATCCCTGTTATTTAATGTCTACATTCATCCTATTTTCTCCCTAATGCAGTCCTTCAACTTACACTACCACATGTACTCAGACGATACTATATGCACCCTTCTCCATGGATAAACCCAACTGCACTAAATTAATAGATTGCTTTGAGGCAGTCTCACAATGGCTCTCCAAGCACAACCTTAAAGTGAACTACAAAAAAAGAAAAGTACTGTTCATAACCAAAGACCAGACCTTTACCTCCCCCCAACAACTCTAAGGGGCTTGTTTACAAAGCCGCGGTAGCGGTTCGCGATTGTTATCGGAGCCGGGGCTCCATTGATTTCATGGGGCAGTGGCTCCGATAACGATCGTGAACCGCTACCGCGGCTTTGTAAACAAGCCCCTAAATGTAAGGAATACAGAGCTAGAGGTAAAACAGGAGGTGTGATATCTCAGAATCACCCTTGACTAATGACTGACCATGCAAGCCCACATCAACAACACCACTAAAGCAGTATGCCACAAGATAAGAACACTCCATCATCTATGTCCACTCCTGGACACCCATGACTTCCGCACGGTTTTCCAAGCTCTCATCTTTCCACATTTTGACTTCTGCAATATCAGGGTCTACCAAAATATATATCACAACCTCTTCAAATGGCCCAGAATACTGCTGCCTGTGCTGTAAATGGTGCCTCCTTGTCAAAACACATCACACCCATTTTAAAGCACCTACATTGGCTACCAATAGTGATCTGCATAAAATAAAAAGTACTACTCACGATATTTAAAACAACACAAAATCTATCCACAGGCTCTCTCTCATCCATCAGACACTTGACACTGGACAACAGAATGAGAAGGCAAAGCATGTGTAATACACTCATGGCCCCTACAGCAAGAATGAAGAACAGCCAAGTGTCCTGTAACCGAGCATTCTCATTGTACACACCGACCCTCTGGAAAACCCTCCCAGATCGAATCTGAACTAACTCCGACCTCTCAAGCTTCCGCAGGACACTAAAAACCCATTTATTCTGACAGTACTATGAACACATACCATAGGGTGAGAAGGAATTCTTATTGACTAACGGCCCATCCCTGCTATTCGGACTCTTACTGCATAGGAACTTTATCTTGATAAGCACCTTCGTTTAACCTTCTTAAGTTCTCCAAGTTAACATTCCTGTTCTATGTACAATACTTCACTGTTTTACTGTTAATTGTAACCCGCTCTGACTGCAAAATAGAGCGTTTATATAAAACCAGTTAAATAAATAAATAAATAATAGCGCATTTTTGTATATGTTTTGATTTTGTGTATCTGTTCATCCATGCTGACCGATATGCCTGCAACTGGGAAAATAGAGAAGAATCAATTTGCCTGGTGAAGTGTTTCATTATATTAAGGGATCCTGTTTAATAAAGTATGCTAAGAAGTTAGAACATAAATTAGTGTGCACTGTTAGCGCACAGGTTAGACAACCCTTACCAGGCTGGCATGATTTTTTAATTAGATTGGGGCGGGAGATGGGTAGGGAATGACCATGGACTGTGTATTGCAGCTAGTACACAGTACTGTACTATGTGCTGTCACTGCTGGAGTCAGCACGGGTGCACTTAGTGCGGATGCGCTTACTGCCTCAGGTCAATATACCTATCATATGGTAAAGAACGTATGGAAACATTCTGGGAATACTTCCAACACTTAGAGCCCAATCCAGAAAGGGGCACATCTGGGCCTTCCAGATGTCCCAGACCAGGACTAGTCCCGTTGTACCCAATTCTGCATCGCAGGAGCAAGATTCTCCCATGGTAGCAGGATTGGCCAGTGGGATGGCCCAGCATGCCCCTTCAGCAGGACATACAGCCTGCAGGATGACCAGGCCTCCCCCTGCTCTCGATGCTGTTATGGTGCTGGACAACCCGCCTGACCAGTTCTCCCATTCCCCAACATCCGGCGGGTCTGCCGGGGCCGGGATCAGGCAGTGGGGCATTAGCTCTGGTGGCTCCATTGCATGGGGGCAGGGGCTGCCATGCCATGGAATATGGACACTCATCAATTAGCTGTGCATCCCCCTGGTGCTCCCCAGACATACAGGACCGTGACCTGAATCGGCCTTGTATGTCCGGGTGCCAGGCCTGCCCACACTCTGCCCCCATACTACCCTGTCTCCATCTCCTCACATAGAGCCTCTGTGCTTGTGGGGCAGTTTGGCCAGCAGGGCTGCTCATCTCATGGGGACATACAGCCCCGCTAGTCGCCTTACAGAATTGTGACCTTAGAGCACAGGCTTGCACTTACCATGCATTACTTTCTGCAGCTAACATTCAGTAAGAGCAAAACATTATCACATTTGAATAAAAGACTCCAAAGTTATATTCTGCAGAAATGGGAACTGCTTCTCATAAAGAAATGATTGAACCTTTTTTATTGGGGGGGGGGGGGGCTTATTTCTCTGGAGCCCCTGATCTAATCTGGCCCATTTTCAAACTCAGTATATCTTTTCATCAGTTTTACCCCCGTGTCTTGTTCTGTTAGATTTTTGGAGAGTTATTTTGCCCCCAAACAGACAGATGGACAGACAGAAAGAAGGAATGACAAGCAGAGGGATATCTGCAGACATTCTTGAACCCTTATACATAATTTTGATCCAACATTCATTGGTTTAGAAAGAATAAAAATAATAGTAGAAATGAAATAACCCTGTTTCCTAAGAGACAATAAGACAGTACAAAGGAGAAATAATGAAACTAATTCAGAATTAATGCATGAAATTATAAATGAATCCTTAGTTTTCTCAGGAATGTGTGCACATGCAAATAATTTTCAATATGCTTTCAAAATTATTGAAAGAATTCTAGATTTTCAGTATTTTTCTTTTCATTTTACAAATTTAATTTAATACATTTTTTTAGGATGTCATAATGAACATAAATTAATTGTATGTGCATTAATTCACAGGTTAATGTATGTTTAATCAATTTTACACAAACTAAGGGGTATGTTTACTAAACCGTCTTAATGTTCCCGGCGCTAGTTGCAGTGATAATGTGAAGGATGCCATATAAGAAGTGGGCGTTCCAGTCTTAAGTTAGCAATCACGGGTTATCGCATGATAAAGTGCGGCATGTCCATTATCGCGCGATAGAGGGAGGTGCGCAAGTTACCGCGCGCTAACCTTAACTTTGCATGCTGACCTGCAATCACAGCAATAGAGGTGTCGCACACTGGTTAATACAATGACTGCTAAAACAAGGGGTCATGAGTTCAATCCCCCAGTGGGCATAATGAGTAAGGCTGTCTGAGGCATTAGCCTTTACTTTAAATCAGTGCTGTCTGATGCATTTTCATTTTTAATTTAAATTAGTGCTGCCAGCAAACACACCCTCACAGTGCTGTAACCTAAGGTGCCACATAAGGCGCCCTATAAGGCACTCCAGAGGGCACATTATAAAGTGCATTGTCCGCCAAGGCACCTTATAATGTTCCCTATAGGGCGCCTTATAAGGCGCTTTAGAGGGCACCTTATGAGGCACCTTAAGGTTACAGCACTGTGAAGGTGTTTTTGAGGCAGCACTAATTTAAATTAAAAAAGGAAATGCCTCAGACAGCCCCATCAAATAACACCACTGTGGAATCAAACCCATGACCTCTGCCACCACAATCAGTGAAGTAACCAGTGGGCTACATCTCTATAGCTACTAACAAACCCCTGGCTGGCTACAGAAGGACTGCAGGTCACCACACAAACTGTCTGCTGTGGTTACCAGGATAGGGTTAACCCATCTGTACCCATGATACACTGCACATGCAGATCAGCAGTCTACAGATGATCACAAGATGGGGTATGCACTCCACAGCACCTTGGCCTGGTAGGGAGAACTGACCATGTGTGTTACTGGTACAGAGTAGCTAGAGACCGTCACATTATGCGGGTGCTGTGCTCACCCTGAAGGCGAAGTGAGGCACCCAGTACCAGGTCCGCAGCACCTGGTTTAGCTGAGATAGGCTATGCTGCAGGTCGCCATCAGTGCCAGTGTGTGATAGGTAGTCCTTGCAGACACACCTAGGATACACCTGTGTCCATCCTTATTTCCCAGTCATGTCTAGCCCTTGTGGAATATGATGCATCCAGAATAGTGCATATCCTGTGTGGGTGCCATGGTCACATGATTTAAGTGAAGGGGGGGTGTTTGGACCATAAGCGGATTATGTAACACCACCCAACCTGCCCTCTGGGGCTCAGGGTGGGGGACAGAATTTCCCACCAACAGATTCACATTCTACATCCCTGCAATGGTGGCAGTAGAGGGGACCATCAACCCCAGTCCTGCTGGGGAACAGGCACCCTACAGGGCAGTCAATGCAGATCTGTACGCCTTCATAAGGCAATGGCAGACAGACAGTAGGCCTGGAAATGCTCAGCTGCCCCCCACCACTATCTGATATTCTCCAGCAGCGAGCACAGTGAGTCTCCAACCACTGCACCCTACAAGGTGTTCTAGCCATACACATACTGACTGCTAGCTTGTACATAGGGCATGTTCCTGGAAGAACTGTGTGCACACAAAAATGGGATGTGAGCACACACACCAAGCAGGTAAGTCAGTGATTGGGCCCCAGAAAAGAGAACCCATAAATATCACTTAAAAGAAATACTATGCAGCACTATGGGGGAACCTAGCCATGCCGTGGTCACTGCTCAGTCAGGGTGAGAGTGACCTCCCAGCAGGACATGCTGTGGCCACCCTGTGTTTGCAGGTGGTGGTGCCCAGGCCACCCTGTCCGGGCCATACCCACAGTACCTTGCTCCTCATTATGCACATTGCCAGGCTAACACTGGAAACAGTGCAAGCAGTGTGGGCTGAGTAAGGTGTAGGCAGCCACAACACACTGAATAGAAAGACACACACTCCCACACCTATGCCAGCATTGTGCAAATATAGAGGCTTTTGGAAGCCCTGACCACCACACCAGTCCTGGGCACAGTGCAGGCATGGCTATGGTACGCAATACTGTTGGGGTCACTCCCCAGGGTGGTAAACACTGTCAGAAACCAAAACTGAAACACACTCCACAGATATCAGAAAGGTTGCTATGATGCAGCTCTATCAGCAAATTGTGCTTAACTTAGGAATTGTTATCTGCCATTAATCATAGCAACCTTTTGATATATGTGTAACGTATTCCCAAGTTTAGGGCGGCATTGCTAAGGTATGCAAGTGCTAGTATTAGGAGATGCTGCTGCGCGCAGGGCCCAACAGCTTGACCCTCCATGAGGCTTTGGATAGTGAAGCCTGTGGGTGTGGGTGTTTATGCCCCTGTTGGCCGCTGCTCTAGGGCAGAGGTTCCCAACTCCGGTCCTGGTGGGCCAAACACTGTTCAGGTTTTCATGCTCTCCCTAATGAATATGCATGAGATACATTTGCATACAATGGGGGCGGCGCATACTAATACAGCACAGGCATATTTATTAGGGACAGCATGAAACCTGAATGGTGTTTGGCCCTCCAGGACTGCAGTTGAGAAACTCTGCTCTAGGGATTGCACATGTTTATGGTGTCTGTGCTCTGTAGGGTAAAATATAGGCGTTTCAGGCATGTTTATTTTATCTGCAATAAAGGTTTCATCTTTATTACCACGGTTTAGTACTGGGTAAAATATGGGGAAAGGGTTGGCAGGAGCCACAGCTAGGACTTGAACTTGTGACCTTCTGCTCCTGAGTACACTGGCTGTGTGTACTACACCACACTGTTGCCACAGGGACAGTTTGTTCCCTGGGGATACCATGACTGTTCGTCAGACAGACCCTGTCTGTTGCATTGCACGGCACCCACCTAAACGGGGCTAGGCCATGATGTGCTGTGGGCAGATGCCACTGCCCCCTCCGTCACCAGCACCCCTCCGCCACCATGCTGCCATGCCATTAAGCCGATGGTGCTGGTGGTGCGCTGTTCCAGGCCATCCAGTATGCCGGTAGGCAGCTGCCTATGGTGTGGGTTCTCGGTTAGGGGTGCCTACATGGACATGTGTGCTTCCTCCTCCCCCCCCCCCGCACTGCCTGCCAATGTTATGTGCCCTTGGGGGGTACCTGCTGGGTAATCTCCCCTGTGACACTGTGGGACACACACTCATGCCCATGTTGGACCCTCGTCAGTTGCTGTCTTGCTGCTTTACAGTTTCAGCATTCCTATGTGCCACCTAGGCATCTGCCTAGCCCGCACTGTGCCCCAGCTGGACCATAGCATGTGCCATCTGCAGCCCCCTGTATCCCATTTACAGCATCAGTACAGTTGCCCTTTCCTACGTGCCCACTCTGCTGTTGCTGCACATGTGCATTGTAATGGGGAAGAGACATCCTGTGCTATGGAAACAGAGGAACCTGAGAGCAGTAGGTCTGTTGCTGGCAGGAAGGAAAAGCTCAGGACTCCCAGTTGCCAGGAGCAACATAAACAATCCCAGCCACGAGGGCAGGAACCCCGCCCAGCTAGCAAACAATCCCCATCTCCTGGGCCTAATAGCTTTCACCTGGGAGGGGGAAGGGCTAGATTAGCTCCCAAGCAAATATATAAGAAACGTTCATTAGAGTTTGAAGGACAGAGAGAACAGAGAGCAGAAGCAAGAGAAAGACGGAAGAGAGCAGAACCAGCTGGAAGGATTGTGTGAGCTGAAGTCTGGGTCTTGGAAACAGCGTCTGTCTCAGTATGAAAGGAAAACGTATGTGAATGACTCAGTGGATTCTGATTCTGAGTGTGAGAGAGAAAGACAGAAAGTAACTGGCAGGAATAACTGGAGGAGCAGGGCATAAAAACCCTTTGACCAGAACTCCAGGCATTTATCCTATGGTGAAGGCACACAGAGGGAAAAGTTACCAGTAAGGATAGCTGGGAAGCACTTACAAGCTCCAAGGAGTGAAAAGTATACGGTGCAAGACATTTGTATGTCAGAGGAAGAAGGTGAGCAGCCAGAATACAGAGAAAAACCTCTGAGGTTTAAACCCCGTCCTGATAGAGCTGTGCACGGACTTTCCCCTGCCTCAAAGCCAGAAGGTAGGCTGTCTAATTACTATAAAAGTGGTTACAAGAATTTCTCTCCTAAAAACCCTAAAGGGTATGACTCTCCTCTAGGCTATACCAGGATATACGATAGGGTTGAACCCTATCTCACAGAGGCAGTAATAGGGAAGCCTCAAGAACAGGCAGAGGAGGAAAGCCGGGAAACGTTATATACAAAGCAGAAGTTGTATTCAGCTGAGAACCAGCATGAGTCAATGCTAATTGATCCTCCAGAGGAAGAATTGTCTGATAACCAAATGGATTGTACATTAACGGTTACTGATGATGTGATTTCATTGTGCTGAGCCAGATAATCTGAGGAAGCTGTTTAACTGGCAATTGAGAAGTACAGGAGTTTATTTTGCTTATAAGAAGTGACTGTATGCTGTGAATACCGTGCCACTTTTGAGTTAAGTTTGGAAGCTGTTATTAGTTCTTTTTCTTACCTTGTGCCAGAGTGTATGGTTTTCTGATCCTAAGTTACATTGTGTTTGAATCCACCCCGGGAGGGGAATTAAAAGCCTGTCTTTGCCTGAACACTCATTTCACAACTACATCTTATTGAAAAGGGACACAACTACAACTCCCAGGAGGCAATGCAACCATAAAGCATTGACTCCAACCTTTCAATAAAGGGTCTCCAAGCTATCTACCCCGTACGCTGAGGCTACGGGCTGACTACTGGTGACAGCATGCCATAACAAACCTGCCCAATCTAAATGACAGAAACCCTGATCAGCGCTATTTCAATGTGGGATCATTCACTTTGTAGGGAGACAGAGCATAGACCCTTCCAAACATGATATCTTAATTTATACGCTTTGTCAGTAGTGCTGATTTATGTTTATCATTAATATCACTATTGGCCAGCTTGGTTATTGGGATTTTAGATGTGGTTCTGGTCCTTTTATATGTTTATTTGCTTTTTTGGTCCCTGCACATGTATCACAACTATCACTTTTCTAGGTTTCCCTGCCTTTGCTGCAAATTGCTGACTGAAATGGTTTCTCTCTCCTGAAAATGTGCCTCTAGCACGAGGTTTTCACTGGTGCTAGTTTTCAGACCCTGATTTCACGGCATTAGTGTGCATGGAGCCTCTCCCCACCCACTCTCCACCCATTGACCCCTTCTCTCTGCCCTCTGGGAAGCCTTACTCCACCCTTCAGGCCCGGATTTCACAGCGTTAGTGTGCCTTAACGCCGCCTCTGCGTTATCGCGCGATAAGTGACGTTATCATGCGATAATGTTACATTATCACGTGATAAAATCACTTATCACACAATAATACCACCGCTGCGATGTTAAGACGGTTTAGTAAACATACCCCTAAATGTTTCAAAGCATGCTAATGAATGTGCATACCTAGAAAAAAAAAGCTTATTAGGTCAGAACCAGTGAGTTCACACCTCGGAAAATACGCCAAATGGGAGGTGTTTAGGAAGCTGAGTCATCCTTTATAAGAGACCTCTAGTTATTTTTGCTAGATATGTAGTTTATACTGAACAGTTACAGAATCATTTTACATTTTTTTCAGTGCTGTATTAGAATCAGTAGTCAGAGCATTTCCTTGAGAAATAAGTTTCTTCCATTCTTTTGGAATAACTGGTGATAAGTAATAAGGCTATCCTTACAACTGCAATTAAATATTTATTGCATATTTATCTCTAATAGAGTGAATATTGCAAGGCAAGCAAAGTTGTATTTGAAAGTCTGAGTTGTAAACTATATTGTGGTGGTATATTAGGCGTACGAGTGTTTGATAGACTGTGATAATGTAAGCTAAAAATAAGATGCCATCTGTTCACTTTTCAAACTGCAGCAAGGCTCTGCATATTTGATTATGGAAAATTTAATGAAACACAAATGAAAATATGTTTATTTCAATTCTGCAGCAAAGACTGAAACAGTGAAGCCGTTGAAGTGGATTTTAACTCGAAAAATTTGTGATGCTTCTAGGGGTGCATCTTTCTATAATTTTTTCTCTAAGTGGAAATTTTTGAAAGATTTAGGGGTAGGTTTACTATGTTTTGCAGCTAATATGTTATTTTTGTGCAAATAGTGCCTCATTAGCTGAAAAGAATATGTGCTATCTGCTGGAGGAGTACGCGACATCTGCAACTTTGATGCTCATGGTAACCGTGTGTTGCAGACACGCCCACTCTCCACCTGTATCCTGCTCACTCTGGCAATTAATGTGGTTTCTGCAGATAGTGCTGAAAATCATTGAACTGTTAATGTGGCCCAAAAGTACACACTATCTGCTGTGTTAACAGGTACAGTAAGTGCATCTTAGTAAATAGGCCCTTCAGATGCAATCTTTCCAAAAATCTGTGCAAGGGCTTTAACTGCATTCAAACCACCTGGAACCATTCCAAGTTTGATCCATATAGAATAGGACTATGGGACCCTATGAGATTCAATCCATAAGATAGCCGAAATGTAAAAAAAATGGATTGAATACACTCAGATATTTAAATTTTCCTGTAACTCATTACCTTTCACCTATGATTTTATTTCTAAAGTATTTGAAGGAGGTTCTTCTTTTTGCCTACCCCACTGAATTACAGATTGCTAATATTTATTATCTTCCTCTGGGGAAAAGTTTGAAAAGTTTGGGAAGGCTTTGGAGGGTGAACCAGACCAAGTAGTGGATTTATCTGACTTCTTAGAGGCTTCTCAGGATATTATATCCACTCAAGCTACTTTCTTGGTTACCTTTATCTGAGGTTGACAAGAATTCAGTCTTGAGGTCATATTTTCCTAAGAAAGGTGTGTTATTTTGAGGTCAGAAGATCAATGTTTTTCCAGATGTCTCCAGCATCACATTGGAAGGCTTTCTTAGAGTGGAAGCCATGGGTTTTAGCTCTGGGTGCTACATGTTTTCTAAAATTTCTGACTAAGGGGTATGTTTACTAAGCAGTCTTAATGTGCACCCGACGATAGTGTGCAGGCTGCCATAAAGGAGTGGTCTTAACGTAGCAAAAAGGGATTATCATGCGATAACGTGCGCTGCGCACATTATCGGGCGAGACACTGCTAAGCACGTTAACGCACGGTAATCTTAAGTAAGCGCGCTGACATCTAAATGCAGTAACAGAGGTGTAGCACAATGGCTAATACACTGACTGATAGTATCAGGGACATGAGTTTGATCCCCCAGTGTGCCTAATGAACAAGACTTGCTGAGGTATCTCTCTTTATGTTTAAGTAATGCTTTTTGAGGCATTGTAGTTTTATTTTAATTACTGCTGCCAGCAAACACACCCTCACAGTGGCGTAACCTAAGGTACTGCATAAGGCACCCTATAAGGCACTCCAGAGGGCACATTATAAAGTGCACTGTCTGCCAAGGCACCCTACAATGTCCCCTAGAGGACACCTTATAAGGCACCTTATAGGGCGCCCTATAAGGTGCCTTATGGGGCACCTTAAGGTTACAGTACTCTGAGGGTGTTTTTGCTGGCAGCACTAATGTACATTAAAAATAGACAATGCCTCAGACAGCCCTATCAAATAACCCCACTGTGGGCTAGAACCCATGACCTCTGACTCCACAGGCAGTGAAATAACTAGTGGGCTACAACTCTAAACAAACCCCTGGCTGGTTAAGAAGGACTGCATGTTATCACACAAACAGTCTGCTGTGGCTACCAGGATAGGGGCAACCCACCCGTACCCATGATGCACAGCACATGCATATCAGCAGTCTACAGATGATCACAAGATGGGGTATGCACCCCACAGCACCTCAGCCTGGTTGGGGGTGCCGACGGTGTGTGTTAGTGGCACAGCGTAGCTACAGACCGTCACATTGTGTGGGTATTGTGCTCACCCTGAGGGTGAGGTGGGGTGGCCAGCACCAGGTCCGCAGCACCTTCAATAGCTGAAGCAGGCCATGTCACAGGTACCCATTAGTGCCAGTATGAGTGATAGGTAGTTCTTGCAAACACACCTAGGATAGATTAGTGTCTATCTGAAGTTGTCAATCAGGTCTTGCCCTTATGGGCTATGATGCACCCAAGATAGTGCATATTCTGTCCTGGTGCCTTGGTAACATGATGTAAGTAACAGGGGGGTGTTTGGACCCATAGGCGGATTATGTACCACCACCCAACCCACCCTCTGTGGCTCAGGGTGGGAGACAGGATTCCCCCACCAACAGATCCACATTCTACCTTCCTGCAACAGTGGCAGTAGAGGGGGGCCATCAACCCCAGTCGTGCTGGGGAACAGACACCCTACAGGGCAGCCAATGCAGAGCTGTACACATCCCTAAGGCAATGGCAGGAAGACAGTAGGCCTCAAAATGCTCAGCTGCCCCCCAGCCACCATCTGACATTCTCCAGCAGCAAGCACGGTGAATCACTAGCCGCTGCACCCTGCAAGGTGTTCCAGCCATACACATATAACTGCAGACAGTCTGCTAACTAGTCCACAATGCATGATCCTGGAGGAGATGTGCGCACCCAAAAGCTGGGATGTGAGCACAACCACCAAGAAGATAAGTCAGTGATTAGGCCCCAAAGAAGAAAACCTATATATTTCACAGAAAAAAATACAATATAGCACTATGGGGGAGCCTAGCCATGCCGTGGTCACTGCTCAGTCAGGGTGAGAGTGACCTCCCAGCAGGACATGCTGTGGCCGGGCACTACAATGTCCAAGCCATTGCCCTATGCCCTGTGCTGATGCATCCAGGCCAGGCCACCCTGTCCAGGCTATACCCACAGTACCTTGCTCCTCATTATGCACATTGGCAGACCAATACTGGCAACAGTGCTAGCAGTGTGGGCTGAGGAAGGTGTTAGCAGCCACCACACACTGGATAGACAGACACACACTCCACACACCTATGCCAGCATTGTGCAATTATAGAGGTGTTTGGCAGCCCTGGCCACCGCACCAGTCCAGGGCAAAGTGCAGGCATGGCTATGGTATGCAATACTGCTGGGGTCACTCCCCAGGGTGGTAAACACTGTCAGACACCATACTTGAAGCACACTCCAGAGACATCAGAAAGGTTGCTATGATGCAGCTCAATCAGCAAATTGTGCTTAACTTAGGAATTGCTATCTGCCAGTAATCATAGCAACCTTTTGATAGCTGTATACCGTATTTCCCAGGTTTAGGGTGGCATTGCTAAGGTATGCAAGTGCTAGTATTGGGAGATGCACGCAGGGCCCAACATCCTGCCTCTCCAGGAGGCATTGGATAATGGAGCCTGTGGGTGTGGGTGTGTCTGCCCCTGTTGTCTGCTGCTTTAGAGCAGAGGTGCCCAACTCCAGTCCTGGTGGGCCAAACACTGTTTGGGTTTTCATGCTGTCCCTAATGAATATGCATGAGATACATCTGCATACCATGGGGGTGATGCATGGAAATTCAGCACAGCCATATTTATTAGAGGCAGCATGGAACCTGTGATAAGGAAGCTTATCATAGGTCAGGTAGGAGCTATAGAAAAGATGATGTGACTCTGAACAAGCAACCTGTCAGTTCTGGTAGAAGTAAGAAAACAGAGTTTTCACATAAAAGACTACCAGACCCAGAATGCACCAGGTTTCCAGCAGCCATGAGAGGGGCTGAAGTGAGAAAACGTGTGTGCAATCAAGAGAGCTATGAGGTAATCCCTAAGCACTCATCTCAAAGGGCAGGACCTGATTCAACACAGCTGCGCTGTGTTAGGGAGGAGCACACATTAGGACAGAATAAGAATAGAGCTTATTCTACAAGCTACAGACACAGATACAGTAACAGCTTCAAGCTCAAGCACCAACATCATCTTGAGAGGCAGAAGCCAAGCCAAGCGGATAGAGAGAGAAGGAAACTCTCTGGAAGGAAGAGAAGAAAGGCCATTGGAACGTCTGGGAGAGTCCAAGGCAGTACCTATACTGGGAGGTATTCCAAATGCCAGCAGAGTCCATTGGACTGGAGTCAGCCAGAGGAATGGAATGGCAGAGATAGGAATCACCAGTGGCTACCTGGAAGAGAGAAGACTGCACGTGGAAGGGACTTTCAGACCAAGGCCAGAAGGTATGTGAGAGGAGATCCAGTGTCCAGGGATCAAGATTGGAAGGCTGGACATCAGAATTGGATTACATACTGGCCAGGCTATACGGAGAGGAATTATGATAGCAGGAGAGGCTCAGGTATGAATACTGATCCAGACCCTATCTATAATAGAGAATGGCAGCAAGGGAATAAGCATTCTCATGATAGTGCCTTATGGAAAGACTCGTCTGTGCCAATGTATGATAGTGACCCTATGCTGATTGATGAAGGGGGAGATACAGCAGATGAAACTATTGATTACATGGACTGTTCTTTATCCAAGTGCTATTGCTAGCTTTCTGTGAGCAAACACATCAGCCATCACAAAGAAACCTAACTTTGTTCTTATTTCCACTGCAAACAGCTCTTAAAGCAGGATTTGGGTTCACACAGTAGCAGCCAGCCAGCTAAAGGGTTTCAGCTGGACAATTGATAGTAATTAAAGCTGCACCTGATTGTGTGTGTGAGCAAGAGAGAATCACTGCAGGATCTGTGGGGAAAATAAGCAGAAGTTAACCTAACAAGCAAAGTTTATTCATTTCTTTGTGCCTTTGTATTTGGTAATTATTTGCTAAGAGAACATTAGCTAATTGCCTGACAAGCTGAAGGTTGTTTTCTGATTTGCTTTGTGACTTTATGTTATCCATTTAAACACTGCAAGCAAGTAACCTCATTTATATTGCTACCAAGCATACTTGTGCTGGGTGAATTAAACCCCATCAATAAAAGAAGTATTTTTATTGGCTTTACCACTGGTTACACAACTCAATTATTGTCTTCAGCTGTGTTTGGGAGTGAATGAACTACATTACCCACAATACCTTGCAAGAATCATATGAATATATGCATCGTCAAGATTGTGTAAGTTCTCACCCTAGGCAGCCGTCTGACAAACCTGAATGTTGTTTGGCCCTCCAGGATTGCATTTGGGAGACTCTGCTCTAGGTAATGTGCATGTTTATGGTGTCTGGCCTCTGTAGGGTAAAATGTAGGTGTTTTGGGCATGTTTACGTCATCTGCAATAAAGGTTCTGTCTGTATTAGCATGTTTTAGTAGTGGGTAAAATATGGGGAAAGGGTTGGCAAGAACCACAGCTGGGACTTGAACCTGTGACCATCTGCTTCTGAACACACTGGCTGTGTGTACTACACCACCATGCTGTTGCAAAGACAGTGCATGCCCTGGGGATAGCATGACTGTTCGTTAGACAGGACCTGTCTGTTGCAGTGCATGGCACCCACCTACACAGGGCTAGGTCATGGTCTGCTGTGGGCAGCTGCCACTGCCCCCTCCACCACCAGTACCCCTCTGCCACCATGCTGACATGCCCTTCTTCTGGTGGTGCTGGTGGTGCACAGTCTCAGGCCATACAGTGTGCAGGTAGGCGGCTGCCTATGGTGCGGGTTCTGGGGTAGGGGTGCCTGCATAGCTGTCAACGCTTCCCCCCAGCACCGCCTGCCATTGTTCTGAGGCCTTGGGGGTACCTGCTGGGTACTATCCCCTGTGAGGCTGTGGGAAGCACACTCATGCCCATGTTGGGCCCTCATCAGTTGCTGTCTGGCTTCTCTACTGTTTTAGCATTCCTATGGGCCACCTAGGCATCACCCTAGTCCGCACTCTGGCCCAGCTGCATCACAGCATGTGCCGCCTGCAGCCCTCTGTGTCCCCTTTTCCAGCATCTGTCCAGTTGCCCATTCCGACATACCCGCCCCGCTGTTGTGGAACATGTGCATGCCATAGGAAATCTGTCCAATGGAGAGATCGGCTCAATTTCACTGTGGGCTCATTCACCTTGTATGGGGACGGAGCTTAGACCCATCCAAACTTCATATCTTTTTTTGTAGCTTTCTCGGGAGTGTTTTTTGATGTTTTCCATTAATATCACTATTGCCCAACTTGGTTATGGTTTTTTTATGGTCATTTTCACTGTTTATTTGCCCTTTTGTTCCATGGACATGTATCACATTTATCACTTTTTGTTGGTTTCCCTGGTTTTGCTGTATATTGCTGACTGAAATGGTTTCTTTTCCCTTTAAATCTGCTCTAACGCCAGGGTTTCACTGGTTTTAGTTTTCAGCCCCGGATTCGACGGCGTTAGTGTGCAGGGAGCCTCTCCCCTCCCACTCTCCGCCCATTGACCCTCTCTCTCTGCCCCTGGGGAGCCTTCCTCCACCCTCCGGGAGCCTATCTCCACCAGCAGCGCTCATTTGCACCACTGCACGCGTTATCGCACGCTAAGGTTACTTTGCGCCTGATAAAGTACCATTATCGCGCCATAAGGTACCTTATCGCCCGATAACGTCGCCGGGTGCACACTAATGTGCGCTACTGTGCTCTAATGTGCGCTGCGTGACGTTAGCATGCGCTAAGGTACCTTAGCACACGCTAATGTCGCATACAGGGCCAAAATATGCATGCTCATGTGTGCACCGCTCATGTGCGCGGCGTGCTAATGTGCGATGAAGGTGTGGAAAGGCTCCCGGATGGTGGAGGAAGGCTCCCCAGGGGCGGAGAGAAGGGGTCAATGAGTGGAGAGTGGGAGGGGAGAGGCTCCCCACACATTAGCGAGGCTTCAATCCGAGGCAAAAAATACCGCGAGTGAAAACCTTGCGTTAGAGCCGATTTAAAGGGAAGAGAAACCATTTATGTCAGCAATGTACAGCAAACCCAGGGAAACCTACATAAAAGTGATAAGTGTGATACATGTGCACAGAACAAAAGGGCAAATAAACATTGAAAAGGACCCCAACAAAATTTAAAAAAATTATAATCAAGCTGGGCAATAGTGATAGTAATGGGAAACATCAAAAAACACTCCCAAGAAAGCGCCAAAAAATAAATATGAATTTTGGAAGGGTCTATGCTCCGTCCCCATACAAGGTGAATGATCCCAGAGTGAAATAGCACTGATCAGGGTTTCCCTCTCCATTGGACAGGTTTCCTATGGCATGCACATGTTCCACAACAGCAGGGCGGGCATGTCGGAAAGGGCAACTGGACAGATGCTGGGAAAGGGGATACAGAGGGCTGCAGGCGGCACATGCTGTGGTGCAGCTGGGGCACAGTGCGGACTAGGCAGATGCCTAGGTGGCACTTAGGAATGCTGAAACTGAACAGCAGCCAGACAGCAACTGATGAGGGCCCAACATGGGCATGAGAGTGTTTATCACAGTGTCACAGAAGATAGTACCCAGCAGGTACCCCCAAGGGCACAGAACATTGGCAGGCGGTGTTGGGAGGAAGCGTGGACGCCTATGCAGGCACCCCTACCCCAGAACACGCACCATAGGCAGCCGCCTACCTGCACACTGGATGGCTTGAGACCGCACACCACCAGCACCACCAGCAGAAGGGCATGTCAGCATGATGGCAGAGGGGTACTGGTGGTGGAGGGGGGCAATGGCAGCTGCCCAGAGCAGACCATGGCCTAGCCCTGTGTAGGTGGGTGCCATGCACTGCAACAGACAGGCTCTGTCTGACAAACAACCATGGTATCACCAGGGACTGCACTGTCTCTATGAGCACAGTGTGGTGCAGTGAGCACAGCCAGTGTATTCAGGAACGAAAAGTCACAAGTTCAAGTCCCAGCTGGGGCTACTGGCAATCCAGTCCCCATATTTTTCCCGCTACCAAACCGAGATAGTAAGGACAAACCTTTATTGCAGAGAACATACGCATGGTGCAAATGCCTATATTTTACCCCACCGAGCACAGACACCAGAAACATGCACATTACCTGGAGCAGAGTCCCCCAAATTCAGCCCTGGAGGGCCACAAATCATTCAGGTTTTATGCTGTCTCCAATATAAGGACATGTCAGCATGGTGGCGGAGGGGTACTGTTGATGGAGGGGGCAGTGGCAGCTGCCCAGAGCAGACCATGGCCTAGCCCTGTGTAGGTGGGTGCCATGCACTGCAACAGACAGGCCCTGCCGGACAAACAGTCATGGTATCACCAGGGAATGCACTGCCTCTGTGGCAACACGGTGGTACAGTGCACACAACCAGTGTATTTGGAAGCAGAAGGTCACAGGTTCAAGTCCCAGCTATGGTGCCTGCCAACCCAGTCCCCATATTTTACCCACTACTACAACGTGCTAATACAGACAGAACCTTTATTGCAGATGACGTAAGCATGCCCAAAACACCTACATTTTACCCTACAGAGCAAAGACACCATAAACAGGCGCATTACCTAGAGCAGAGTCTCGCAAATGCAGTCCTGGAGGGCCAAACACCATTCAGGTTCCATGCTGCCTCTAATAAAGATGCCTGTGCTGCATATCTATGCACCACCCCCATGGTATGCAGATGTATCTCATGCATATTCATGCGGGACAGCATGAAAACCCGAACAGTGTTTGGCACACCAGGACTGGAGTTGGGAACCTCTGCCGTAAAGCAGCAGACAACAGGGGCGGACACACCCACACTCACACCCAGAGGCTCCATTAGCCAATGCCTCCTGGAGAGGCAGGACATTGGGCCCTGCGTGCATCTCCCAATACTAGCCCTTGCATACCTTAGCAATGCCACTCTACACCTGGGAATATGGTACACAGCTACCAAACGTTTGCTATGATTACTGGCAGATACCAATTCCTACGTTAAGCACAGTTTGCTGATTGAGCTCCATCATAGCAACCTTTCTGCTGTCTGTGAAGTGTGCATCAGGTCTGGTCTCTGACAGTGTTTACCACCCTGGGGAGTGACCCCCAACAGTATTGCGTACCATATCCATGCCTGCACTGTGCCCAGGACTGGTGTGGTGGCCAGGGCTGCTAAACTCCTCTAGAGTAGCACAATGCTGGCATAGGTGTGGGAGTGTGTGTCTGTCTATCCAGTGGGTGGTGGCTGCAAACACCCTCCACAGCCCACACTGCCAGCACTGTTGCCAGTATTGGCCTGCCAATGTGCATAATGAGGAGCAAGGTACCATGGGTATAGCCCGGACAGGGTGGCCTGGCCAGGGCATAGGGTACTGGCTGGGACATTATAGTGCCCGGCCACCACCTGAACAGACAGGGTGGCCACAGCATGTCCTGCTGGGAGATCACTCTCACCCTGACTGTGCAGTGACTACAGCATGGCTAGGCACCCCCATAGTGCTATATAATGTATTTCTCATTTGATATTTGTGGGTTTCTTTTTGGGGCCCAGTCACTGACTTATCTGCTTGGTGTGTATGCTGACATCCCAGTTCTGGGTGCACGCATTTCCAGCAGGAACATGCACTATGGACTAGCTAGGAGACTGTCTGCAGCTGGTATGTGTCTTGATGGAGCGCCTTGCAGGGTGCAGTGGCTGAAGGCTTGCTGCAGGAGAATATCAGATAGTGGTGGGGTGCAGCTTAGCATATCCAGGCCTAATGTTTGTCTGCTATTGCGTTATGGATGTGTACAGAGCTGCATTGACTGCCTTGTAGGGTGTTTGTTCCCCGGCAGGACTGGGGTTGATGATCCCCTATACTGCCACCATTGCAGGGAGGTAGAATGTGGATCTGTTGGTGGGAGACCCTGTTTACCACCCTCAGCTCCGGAGGAGGGTGAGGGTGGTGGTACATAATCCTCCTAGGAGTCCATAGAGGCTACACCTGACTAAGACATACAGATATATCCAAGGTGTGTCTGCAGAAACTACCTATCTCACACATTAGCACTGCTGGGGACCTGCAGCATGGCCTATCTCTGCTGTGGACCTGGTGCTGGGCACCCCACCTCACCCTCAGGGTGAGTGCCGTACCTGCACAATGTGACGGTGTGTAGCTACTCTGTGCCAGTACCACACACGGTCAGTTCCCCCTACAAGGCCGAGGTGCTGTGGAGGTGCATACCCCATCTTGTGATCATCTGTAGACCGCTGATTTGCATGTGCAGTGCATCATGGGTATGGGTGGGTTAACCCTATCCTGGTGACCACAGCAGACTGTTTGTGTGGTGACTTGCAGTCTTTCTGCAGCCAGCCAGGGGTTTGCTAGCAGCTGTAGAGCTGTAGCCCACTAGTTACTTCACTACCAGTGGAGCCAGAGGTCATGGGTTCAAACCCACTGTGGGGTTATTTGATAGGGCTGTCCAAAGCATTATCTATTTTTAACATACATTAGTGCTGCCTGCAAAAACACCCTCAGCGTACTGTACCCATAAGGTGCCTCAGAGGGTGCTTTATAGGGCGCCCTATAGGGCATCTTATGGTTACCGTCCATATAAGTTGCACTATACAGTATTCTATGGAGCGACTGATAGGGTGCCAGTCCGTATAAGGTGCCTTATAAGGTGTCCTATGGAGCGCCTTATAGGGTGCCCTATAGGGGACATTGTAGGGTGCCGTGGCAGACAGTGCACTTTATAATGTGCCCTATGGAGTGCCTTATAGGGTGCCTTATGCAGCACCTTAGGTTACGGCACGTGAGGGTGTGTTTGCTCGCAGCAATAATTAAAATACAAATAAAATGCCTCAGGAAACAATACTTACATGTCAAAGTTGATGCCTCAGCCAGCCTTATGTATTGGGCACACTGGGGGTTGAGCTCATGACCCCTGTATCATCAGTCAGTGCCTTAACCATTGTGCTACACTGCTGTTCCTCCTTGCATTTCAGCGCACCTACTTATGATTTCCATGCATTGAAATGCACAGTGCTGCCATCAAAAACAGTGCTATGACCTTGCTGTGCCTCATAGGGAACCCTATATGGCGCCCTATTGGCCACCCTGTAAGCAACATTGTAGGGTGCCGTGGCGGACAGTGCACTTTAAAATGTGCCCTCTGGGGTACCTTATGGGGTGCCTTATGCAGCACCTTATGTTACAGTGCTTTGAGAGTGCGTTTGCTAACAGCAGTAATTAAAATAAAATTAATATGCCTCAGAATGCAATATTACACATAACAGGTAGTGCCTCAGCCAGCCTTATTCATTGGGCACAGTGGGGGATTGAACCCATGATCTCTTCACCATTGGTCAGTGTCTTAACCATTGTACTGTGGCTCTGCTCTTCTGCATGCACATCAGCGCGCCTGCTTATGCTTGCCGCGCGCGTTTCTCATGCGCTAATGTGTGCACATTAGTGCACAGCGCACATTAGCGCATGATTAATCCCGGTTTGCTTTTTTCAGACTGACATGCCCACTCCTTTTATGGCATCCCGCACACTAACGCGGCGCGCACCTAACAGGGTTTTAGTAAACATACCCCTAAGTGTCTGTTGACATATCAGGGGAAACATTATTGTTTTTTGAACCATTACAGCTTGAGGATTTTCTGAAGGCTAACAGCGTCTGATTTCTTTTGATAGTCAAGTAGAACTGGGGGGTTTTTCACTATTTTGGGCATTGCTGTGCACGTTCTTTTTGTATTCTTATCATAATTTCTCCTTGGTCTCCCTTAAATTGGGCTTGATGACAATTGATGTTTTGGGATGTGGTTTCTAATACCCCTTGGGTATTTGGATGTTTCTGCTTTAATTTCTTGTAACGGATGTTTGTGTATGTTACAATGGAATATTTAATCAATGCAAAATAAAATACTAAAAAAAAAAAGAATGCACTCAGATACCCTTTTGCAGATTAGTGGGAACAGTGCTTAAGCATATTTTACACAAGTCATATATGGCGTTCTTTTTGTATTTTCTTAAAATTTACATTGTATTGTAAACCGCTCTGATGCTTTGGCCTGAGCGGTATATCAAGAAATTAAACATTAAACATTAAACATTAAGTGAGTCATATCCAGCTAAGGAAATTTATAGCAGCCAGAAAGTAAGCTCATTGTACTATTGTAATATATGATATTTTGGCTGCATAGAAAATAGAAACACTTTCAAAACTATTGGGCAGGGGATGGCCCGAGGGTGATGCGGGGCCATGTGTGGAGACTCAGTGTGGGCGTCATTTGCATATCCACAGGGCCTCGCATAAGTATTTGCATAACAACAATGATTGGTCGGTGCTACCTTTTTAATAATAAAGAGGGAAGCTATATAATGAGAAATATCCTGGTACCTATGAATTCAAATTATGATGCTCTGGCCATATCAGACTGTGCCAGAGTTGGAAAAACCCAGAAATAAGCAACAGTGAAGCTATCAGGCCATAAGGGAAATTTAAACTGAGCTTATTTCTTATAATCAGAGTTTTCCTAGAATGTGTGCTGACAAAATATTTGTAATTTAAGACCAGTCCAGCAGCATCAAGAACACAACACTGCAGACCTTAAAGACTATGGGCCCGATATTCATAGGTATTTACACGGCTTACAGGTCTATAAACCATGTAAATGGCACTTAGATGGATATTCAGTGGCACTAACACTGAACAACCGTGGGTTCCGCTGCTTTTACTCCTCGATGCTAACAATGTAGCATCGGGGCGTGTTGTGGGCATTCTGGGGCAGAGCAGAGATGGTACCCATCGCTTACTGGGCGATATTGAACCATTGCCTGGTTAGTGATCTCTGGGTAAAGATAGGCATGGCTAAAGCTGGCCTATCTTTACCTGTGGGTGCTAACCAGACAGCCCACAGAGATCTAACCAAAGACCCTGAAGAGTTAGGAATTTAAGGAAGAGATGCTGTTACTGGGAAATTTCAGCCTGCTGGATGAGGAATGGAATATCTCATCTGCGAAATTGGTAAGTACTAGAGAGAACATGGGTACTTTTCACAGGACTTTGCTGGAACAAATGGTAATGGAAACCACAAGGGAAGGGGTGACATTGGAGCTGGTAATCGCAAATGCAGACAATGCATCTAATGTATAGGTAGTTCCACCTACCACCGGTGATCATCAGACAGTGTGGTTTCCAGCCACATCAAACTCAACATCCTGTATTTTAAAAATGTTAATGGAAAGCCTCTTAAGGAGGAGCGGACGTGGAAAGAAAGAGGGGATATGAAGGAACAGTGGGCTAAACTAAAAGAAGCTATATTAATAGCAATAGATATTTAGGCAGGGAAAGTGAAAGAAAATAACAGGAAAATAAAACTATTGTAGTTCTACAAGGATTTGACTAAAAATTAAAAGCAAAAAGATTAGCATTCAACAAGTATAAACAGTCTCAAACAGAAGAACATAGAGAAAAATATCAGGCAAATGAAGAAAGAAATTGGGAAAATGAAGACTGATTTAAAAAGATAGCTAAAGGTGTTAAGCAGGGAGACAAGACTTTTTTCAGGTATATTGAGGAAAGAAGAAAGACCAGAGGTTGAGCTGTAAGAATGAAAGGTACCGAGAAGCAATATGTGGAGGGTAATGAGGAGAGAGAAATTCTAAACAAACATTTCTATTTGGTATTCATGGAAGAACCTGGAGAAGGACTGGAAATGGCTGGATAATGTAGATATGGGATTGGAGTAGATTAATATTAATGGAACAGTATTATTGTGGCAAGCGTGATAGGCAGCTCTGGTACAGCCATTGCCACTTTCATAGGAAGAGGGGAATTGTAAAAGTAGGAGGGTATCCTCTTGTGACTGCCTTTTTGTCTCCTTCTTTTGTTGTTTTTTTTTCCTTTCCCTTAAAGTGGACTAGAATACTCATGTATATGATTATTTCCCTTTGGGGCAGATTCAGACCTGGATGTCCCGGTCCTCTGTGCACCCAGTTGGAACCGGATGCATAGAGTTAGCCAGGATTCTGATTCCGTGGGGCATGTCTAGCTCCACAGGATCAGAATTGTGTCCAGGCCTGTTCATGCAGGCCGGGACCCCGATTCAGGTCAGCCTGCACGTACAGGCCTTGTCCAGATAGCTGCCCAGATAGCTCAGTCAGGGCTTTTGAATGGAGCCATGGCACCATGGTATCCAATTGCCATAGCACCGCGGCTCCATTTAAAAGCCGCGATCCCTGGCCTCCGGACGAAAAGGTGCATCCCCTGCAGCCCGACCCCTGATCTGGCCTCCCAAGGCCAGGGTCAAGCTGCAGGGAATTTCCTCTT
Source organism: Ichthyophis bannanicus (assembly GCA_033557465.1). Lineage (NCBI taxonomy): Eukaryota > Metazoa > Chordata > Amphibia > Gymnophiona > Ichthyophiidae > Ichthyophis > Ichthyophis bannanicus. The sequence goes on along the minus strand of CM066036.1, from coordinate 544,996,605 downwards.
CCCCCTGCTGCCTCTTTTGGGCCCCTTGTCTGCCTGATCCGCCTCACCAGGAGAGCTTATTCCACCTCAGAGGTGGAATAAGTACCCCTTTCAGGCCTCCAGCCCCAGACGTACAGGGACCACATTGGAATCGCCCTGTATGTCTGGGGCTGCCAACCAATGCCGCCCCCGCTCTGCCCCTTTCCCGCCCCATCTTTCCCATACAACGTGCGGGGAAGTTAGTCAAGGTCGGAAGAGGGTCCGAATAGAGGGGATGGATATCCCAACAGGACATCCATCCCCGCTATTCATGCCTTGGAATTATTTATTTATTTATTTATTGCCCATAATAAATTGCTTCGACACAGTCTCCGAATGGCTCTTGTCACAGAACCTCCGCATTCAGCACAAGAAAACTGAGGTTCTCTTTATCACAAGAGACCCCAACTTCATCCCACCATCACACATAAGTGTTAAGGGAGCTGATCTATGTACTAAGGAAACAATAAGATACCTCGGAGTCACACTGGACCATCGTCTTGATATGAAATCTCACATAAGTAATGTTGTAAAAGCCGTGTACTTCAAGATACGCACACTCAGACATTTGCGTTCATTACTAGACCTAGAGGACTTCAGAACCATCTACCAAGCACTAATCTTACCGCATTTCGACTTCGCCAACTCCATTCTGCAAGGACTCCCACAATCCACCGTGAGCCCATTACAGCTTGCTATGAATACTGCTGCAAGGGTTCTACAAGGAGTGTCCAGAAGTGAACATAGCGCACCTATCCTCAAGCAGCTTCATTGGCTCCCTATACACGGAAGGATTCTATTCAAGACCTTGATTCTCACATTTAAAGCCATCAATGGTATATCAGCCAACTCACTTACTGAGCTCATCCAAACTGTACCACCAAACAGACATAGAAGACAGGTAGCATTAAACTCCCTAATAACGCCTAAGGCCATAACAACATGCAGCCTATCAACAGCGAACAGAGCTTTCATCTTTTGCGCCCCAAAATACTGGAACTCTTTACCTCCTGACATCCGTGCCATAACCGACTTAGCCCAGTTCAGAAAGGCCCTTAAGTTTAACCTATTTATCAAATACTACCCCATATGAAGTGAAACATAATAGTCCCACCACAAATTCAACCACAGTCTTCTCCATTATCCTAGCACTCTTGCTAACCTATGTAAATAGTTCAAACATGTTACCTAGTTGTTAGATTATCTATTCTATGTAAATAGTTCACCCATGTTTTCCAAGTTGATACTCCTGTTCTATGTAACACCAAACAGCCTGTTGTTCTGGTTATTTTGTGTTCTCTGTAAACCGCGTTGATGCCAAATAGTGCGGTATATAAGAAATTGAAATAAATAAATAAATAAATAATCCTGTTTTTCTTTTTTCTTTTTGTTAATTTTCATATGGGGCCAAGTATGTTTGCTTATGTTGCTTTTCTCTGGATTGTATTATTAGTTGAAAACTTTTTAATAAAAAAAAGAGTTTGAGAGGATATGTGATGCACACATGTATTTTATAAGATAACTCACATTTAGCGGCATGTTTAGTAAACCATGGTAATGGTTGGCTCAGGGTTTAGCATGCACCAATGCACTGAAGTAATTGTTACCACAAATGATATATGTGGCTGCCCAAGAATTCCATGCTAAATGCTTGGCTCAGATTCAAGCAGAGACTGGGTGGTTCAGAGGCAGAGTATATGCATTGCAGTTAGCACGGGCATCTTTAACGCATACTAGCCACCAATGTAGCATTTAGTGTAGGCACACGTACCACATCCTCAGTGGGTGGCATTAAGTGCACTGGTGCTAATAGTGTTAAGTAGCGCAGGGGTGCCGTGGAACCTATGCTAGCTAAATGGAGACATGCCGGGCACACCACCGCCACATTTTTGTCAACATGCCCCTAAGAGTGTCCCTTCAGAATAGATGTACATTTGTGTGGCAATATTTATGTAGTATTGGAGCTTGATCTGTAAGTCTATTATATAAGGATACTTAGGGGTATGTTTACTAAACTGCGGTAACGTTAACGATCGTTAAGTAACGTTAACGCGCGTTATCATTACTTAACGATCGTAGACGTTCCGCGGCACGGTAAAACACCACAGAAGGTGGAGAGAGGGCAGAGAGAAGGGGTCAATGGGCGGAGTGTGGGCGGAGAGAGACTCCATTCACACTAACGCGCTGATCTGAAGAGCTGAATCCTAACGCGATTGAAAACCTGCCGTTAGATGCACATATGCAGGAGAGAGAAACTATTTACCTGTCAGCAATGTACAGCCCAGGCAGGGAGCCCAAAATCTGTGATAGTAGTGCTCCTTGTACAGCAATACCATAGTGCCAAAGTATGAATGACCACCATGGCGATGGTGCAAATGGGACATAGGGGGCCGCAGGCGGGACATGTAGCATGGGCAGCTGGGCACAGGGTGGACCAGGTGGGCGCCTAGGTGGCACATAGGAACAAAGACACCGGAGATCAGCAAGACAGCAGTTAACCAAGGCCAAACACAATCCACCAATATCTACCTAGTCCACCCTAGCCAATAGTCGCTAGGGCACAGACCTGACATCCCCCCAGCCATCCCGCCCCCATGTGGCGGGGACATAATAGGCAGTGATGGGGGATGTGAGGATGTCCACGTATGCCTCCCCACCCCGGAACCCGCTCCCTAGGCGGGCGCCTACCTACACAGTGGATGGCCTGGGACTGCGTACTACCAGCACCGACAGCAAATGGCCACATCAGCTTGGCAGGGGGGGGTGTGCCCGTACTGGAGGGGGCAGTGCCACCTCCCTGCAGTGGACCTAGGCCATGCTGTGCATCAGTACGTGGTGTGCAGTGCAACATAAAAGGTCTGGCTGAGGAAAAGTGCAGGTAGCCCCAGGGACTACCATGCATCTGTGGCAACAGTATGGTGTAGTACACCCAGCCAGTGTGTCCAGGAGCAGAGGGTCACAGGTGCAAGTCCCAGCTGTGGTTCCTGCAGAGCATGTCCCTATATTTTACCCTACAATGCAGATAAAATAGCAACATGTGCAAAGCCCAAAGCAGCGGTGAACAGGGATGCAAACACCCACTCACACAGGCTCCACAATCCAATGATGCATGGAGCGGCAGGCTGTTGGCCCCAGCATTGGGATGATGTTATCACCAGAGCACTACTACTACCCCCTGCACAGTTTAGCAATGTCGGCACTGTGATCAGGACTAGTGTGGCGGGCAGGGCTGCCAACCACCCCTATCTTTGTATAATGCTGCAAAAGGAGTGAGCGTGTTTGTATGTCTATCCATTGTTCTGTGGCTGCCCACACTTCACTGGGCCCAAAATATCCCACTGTTACCAGCGTTAGCCTGATTAGATGCATAATGAGGAGCAAGGTATTCTGGGTATGGCCCGGACAGGGCAGATTGGCCAGGATGCATCTTCACAATGGCTAGGACACTGTAGTGCCTGACCACCACCTGCATAGACAGGGTGGCCACAGCATGGCATGCTGGGAGGGCACTCACTCTGAACGAGCAGTGACCATGGCAGGTCTAGGTTCCCACATAGCGCTCTACACTATTTGTCTCTAGTGCTATATTTGTTTCCCCCAGTGCTGGGGTCCCAATCATTGAAATGCCTGCTTGCTGCCCATAGCTCCTGGTGGACTGTCTGCAGTTAGACTGTGCATGGTCGGAACACCTTTAAGGTACAGTCTGACTGTGCTGTCTGCTGGTGACTGGCAGACAGTGGTGGGAGACACTTGGGGTTTCCACACCTAACACCAGCATTGCTGCTGGTCTGCCACTGTCCCAGTCATAGGTATGGCTCTGGCCCACCAACCCTGGAGGGCTGTCTTGTACAAACAGGATGGAGGTTGCTTCCCAGGAGCGGGGGCACTGTTCTTTACCTACAAAAGGGTGATGTGGGCCTTTTGGGGGATGTAGTGTATGCCACTGTGACCTAAACAGCCACTGCTACACACCCCTCATGCAATTCTAGGAACCCCTCTGCCCTGATAACAGCTGCCCATGTCAGCTAGACCCTCACATGGGGTACACACTAATCTGGCTGGTGTCTGTTCCCACAGGGACACATGTGACTTCAGGATACAGATGGACACCAAATTACCTTCAGTTGCACTGCATGGAACACCTGTCACACACTGGTAGTGATGGGGATGTACAGCAGGATCTATCTCTAGCACCACATCTCTAGTACTGCAGACCTACTGCTGGGCACCTATCCTATCCCTCAGGGTGACCACAGAACCTGCACAATGGCATGGTCTGTAGCTACTCTGTGCCAGTATCACACACTGTCAGTTCGTCTTTCCCAGCTGAGGTACCGGAGAGGTGCAGACCCCATTTGGTGATCAGCTGTAGACAGCTATTCAGCATGTGCATTGCATCATGGGTACTGCTGTGACATACACCATGGAGGTATAGCCTACTGGTTAATACATTGCCATTCTTATTTATTTATTTTATTTTATTTTTATTCTCTTATATACCGCGCTATTCTGCATCAGTGCGGTTTACATTGAACAAACTGAAATTACATTTAACAGGGTATTATAACTTGGAGATAACTATTTTACAGGGAACATGTCTTGGCAGTATTCATTGGTTTAGTACCTCATTGTTCCCTCCTCTCATGCCTGTCCTACTCAAATAGTGTGCAATCCTGTAGAGGTCATATTTTTGCAGATCTGCGCTTCCAGCCCATAATACCCTCGTCACAATTGCCAAAATTCCCTTGGTCCGTCTATCTGCATCTGTCAGCTGTGTAGAGTCCTATCTGCCTGTGCAGTCTGCCAGCCCATGTCCTGCACTGCTACCCTTTCCTGCATTCCGCCTCATCGTGCTTGCCTCGCCTGTGCCTGATCTGCATGGCACCACCACTCCTCTGTCCACCCATCATTGTAACTATCCTGCCACCTCCGCCTCCACTGGGGGACATGTATTCCCATCGTCTGCCACCAACTGTTTTTCCAGTACTTTATATTGCCAACACCCTGTGCTGTGGTAGAGCTGCCCCACCATGTTTGTCATCAGTGCTGGCAGGCACATGGGATGCCCGCAGATATGGCAGGTCCAGCGGCTCCCACTTCTCCCTCCTTCACTCACCTGTTCATTGCCTTTCCTGAGTGCTCTATCTAGTGTTAGGGCTACATCTGTCTCTGTTCCGCACAGGTCATGCATGTCATCCTGAGGCACCTTGCAGTCCCTAGGGCACACTAACCTAGGACACCATAACCTTGTTAGGCCACCTTAACCTATGGTTCCATAGCCCAGGGTGCCTTCTGCGGTGACTTGTCCAAGGGTGCCTGATATGGCGCTTAGCCTAGGTGGTCCTATAGGGCACCTTCTGAGGCACCTTACTAGGCACCTTACATGGCACCTTATAAGGCTTCTTACTAGGCACCTTACATGGCACCTTACAAGGCACCTTACATGGCATCTTATAAGGCACCTTACAAGGCACCTTACATGGCACCTTACAAGGCACATTGCTAGGCACCTTACATGGCACCTTATAAGGCACCTTACATGGCATCTTATAAGGCACCTTACATAGCACCTTACATGGCACCTTATAAGGCACCTTACAAGGCACCTTGCAAGGCGCCTTACACGGTGCCTTGCAAGGTGCTTTACAAGGCACCTTGTAACGCTCATTGTTCTAAGGCGCCTTGTAACGTGTGTTCTCTGTCAGCTTGCTGTAACGATGTACCGCCCATGCCTTTATATGGGCATCTCTACCTTTACCGCGGAACCTACTGCAAATGACATTACCGCAGTTTAGTAAACATACCCCTTAGGTACATAAACTTATTGACTTTATAAGAAATGTTTAGTGGCTTAAATTTGAAATCTTTTTAGGAGGAAAACTCCCTTGATACAACTCTGCAACTCATGTGGGCATGCTATGGACATGTTGGGAACTGAAGGTTTTAAGACTGAGGACTGAGGACCTTCATCCCTACAGAACTGTAATGTACTTCTTTTATTTTAAATCATTTATGTGATAGCAAAATAAAACAGGACCACTGATACCAAGATTCATTTTGAAAACTCTGGTAGATCTGACAAAAAAGGTCAATTCTTTATACATAAACACTTTTTTGAATTTTGAAAAAAAATGTTGTTTTTGGTAGAAGAGGTTCTTTTTGGGTGTTTGGTCTTTATATAAAAAAGGCTTAAACCTGGAATTACTGAGATTTTTTGCACACACTGAATACCGTTGGGGTCATAAATGACCCCACGACGAATTTTAATTGTTAACCATGAAAAAATTAAACTAAACAGACAAAATATTATTCCAAATTAATTATTTATTATATGAAGGTTAAATGTTTTGAAATTTAATGATTTATCATAAAATTATATGAAGAAGAGTTGCCATGAAAGCAGTTTTTGCGTGCACTTGATGAACACAGTAAAGTACTACAGTCATTTGCATGAGACACAGACCATTTCTGAATGTTCTTTGCAAACAATGCGCTTGCAGGAGGTGCAAACTATGTTGCTTTTCTTGTCTTTTTCTCTGGAACAGCAGTGACACCTTGCCCTTTTCTTTAGGATCCCGACATTGCAAACAGCATCAGTGGCTTCTTCAGTGCTGGAAGAAGTTTCACTGCAATTACTCTGAAGCAGTTGCTTTCCTAATTCCAAGAGGAATAGACGACGTCTGTGCTTTGACACGGACTGCCATTCTGGATTTAGTGACATCCAAACAATGAAGGAGTTCAAAGCACTGATGTCCAACATGTTGTAGAAGATTGTCACTGGCCAGCGTCTTGTCATTTGTTTTGTGGTATACACGCGCAACATTTGATCTGCCGTATCTAATCCACCTTTACTAGAATGCTTGGTTTTTTTGTCTGGACGTGTGTTATCTACTTCTTCTTGTTTATGCAAACTGCTCAAAAGAACAACCACTTTTCCTTTCTTCAGGCAATAGGAAACCAGAGTGGCGTCATCACGAAAGGCAAACAGTGAAGTGAATACCTCCCGGCCCTTTGCTGTTACAAATTCTGGAGGTAATTCTTTTCTGTTCTTTCGAATTGTCCCCAAAAGTGTCATTTGTTTATCTAGCAATTTCCGTGACAGGGATAAACTGCAGAAGAAATTGTCAACAGTAACATTTCTGCCAGATCGCATTAATCCTTCAGTGATTTGCAGCACAACCCTTTCACCCTGGTTCTGTTCCCTGTTTTGTCCGAGTTCCCTTCCTGTATATACTTGAAGATGCAGAACATGACATTGCACTTTCACACAACATCCATAGCTTTATGCCATATTTCCCAGGTTTGCTGGGAATATATTGTCTGAACGGAACACGGCCATGAAATGTAAACAGTTGCTCATCACGGTAACATTTTCACCAGGAACAAAGGCTTAGAGTTGCTTCCCAGGTATCAAAAACGTGTCTGATTGGAGCAAGCTTATCCACATCTCGTTGTTCACGTCTGTTGGTTGCATCATCAAATCTGAGAGCACAAGACATTTGCTGAAAACGGTTATGGGCCATATTTTTGCTGAAAACAGAACGGCCATCTTCAAGGTTCCACAACTGAACTATGGATTCATTTCATGACTTGTACATGCCTGAGAGGATCAGAAGTCCAAGAAAACGTTGAAATTCTCCGCCTGTCAAATCTTTCCTGGTGTCGTCATAAATGTGTCTTCCTTGTTTGCTCATCTACATCATGATTTCATTCAATAAGTTCTTCCTCATGAACAAGTGGAATGCTGTGAGAGGGCCATCAACATTTCGTACAGCATACCTTGTAGGACCTTGCTGTACGGGTATTTCATTAGCTCTGGCGTATCTTCCAGCAGCTTGCTTTATAGGTTTCCTGTTCCATGATGTGGCATCCTTAGACACATAGGCTTCAATGGCAACATTTGTGCTTATAGTTGATGACCTCTTAGCTCCTCTATGACCACAACTAAGATTCCTCACAGATGATACTGACACCGAGGACTCCTGCCTTCTTCCCCGTCCATCACAGCCTCGACCTTTGCCTCGACCTGTAACTTGACTCTTTGCTGCAGGCGATGATACCGGCTCAACATAAGTCTCACATTCACTTGGCGACCAACTGCTGTCGCCATCTGAATCATGACTGTCATCATCAGATTTATCGCCCGAACTTGGCTGATATGCTTCTTCGCTTGCTGAATATGCTGCATCATCAGACGACTCAGAGCCGTCACTGTCAGCATCTCGTTGCAATATTTCTCTTACTTAGGCAGCTGAATACTTTTGTTTTGACATCATAAACAATAACCTAAAATAAAAATAAATAAACAAAGATAAAGTTAAATAAAATGCAAAGAAGTTTTCCTATAGGTGTACAATAATCGTGATGAACGAGCTGAAAGTCTTTAGATTTCATCGGAAATAATAATGAGAGAACATATGATATCAATTACAGAAAATGTGTAATTTTCATAAAATAAGAGTACAAAAAATAAATGATACATAATTAATGATAAATACCTTTGTCAGATCAAAAAATTCACAAAACTGCAAATTGTATCACGATCCAAATCGGACGTAAGCAACTGGAGTCAAAAATGACCCCACTGGTAATCTGTGCTGCAATTCATCACTAGTGTCACCTAGTGGCTGAAAATTATTCCTCTCATGGCACAATATAAAGAGAATATTGACATGTGAAAAGTCATAAAAAGATTGCATTCTTGAACAACTAGTTTCCGAGATACGCGTTGTGAAACTTGCAATGGGGTCACTTTTGACCCCATCGGTACTCCCAGGGTTAAAATGGCATCTTTCTGGACTTTTCACATAAATGTTATAAAATTTCCAGAGCAATCTAGGTTTGGGCTAGAGCAAGCATAACTGCCGTGACTAGATTGAGATGAGTTTTTACACCCTTATTTTATAAAGTATATGCATACTTCACTTTATAAAATAGGCCTCAAATATGCACATGGTAATGTGCATTAACTACATGGGAGTTTATAACAGTACCCTCTTAAAGTTATATGTGGATCTTCTAAGCCAGCAGTTTTATAGATAGTGCTGCTGAAAATATATATATCTCTGAACAATTGTTAGACATGTGGAGGTAATTATCTAAACTGCTTTTGTACCTACAATGCTGTTCTAGGCATTTTAAATGGGCTCTTAGAAAATTAGGTCTGGTGTAAAAGTATTCATAGTGCAAGCCAACTCATACTTTTACAGTGGGTGTTCATGGGGGCAGAGTTTGGCCAAAGCATGGGCAGAATCATAAAATATGTCTGTATTTCATAAAATACGGACATATGACTGTAAGGTATGAGCTACCATTTATAGTTGCTCTTGAGTAGGCATAATGTCCGCATTTGGAATTTGCATGCGGTCTCTGCAAGATTTACACTAAGGGGTATGTTTACTAAACCTTCTTAACGGGCGCGCTGTGCAATTAGCACGCGCTAAGGTACCTTAGCGCGCGCTAATGATGCTTTACGGGGCACAAATGTGCCTTAGTGCGCGCTCACGCGCACAGCGGCACAAATGAGCAATGAAGGCGGGGAAAGGCTCCCGGAGGGCGGAGGAAGGCTCCCCAGGGGTGGAGAGAAGGGGTCAATGGGTGGAGAGTGGGAGGGGAGAGGCTCCCCGCACACTAATGATGTGAAATCCGAGGCCAAAACTAACGCAAGTGAAAACCTCGCGTTAGAGCTGATTTAAAGGGAAAAGAAACCATTTCTGTCAGCAATGTACAGCAAAACCAGGGAAACCTACAAAACAGTGATAAGTGTGATACATGTGCACGGAACAAAAGTGCAAATAAACATTGAAAATGACCCCAACAAAATAAAAAAAAAATCATAATCAAGCTGGGCAATAGTGATAGTAATGGGAAACATCAAAAAACACTCCCAAGAAAGCCCCAAAAATAAATATGAATTTTGGAAGGGTCTACGCTCCGTCCCCATACAAGGTGAATGATCCCACAGTGAAATAGCACTGATCAGGGTTTCCCTCTCCATTGGACAGGTTACATATGGCATGCACATGTTCCACAACAACAGGGCGGGCAACTGGACAGATGCTGGGAAAGGGGATACAGAGGGCTGCAGGCGGCACATGCTGTGGTACAGCTGGGGCACAGTGCGGACTAGGCAGATGCCTAGGTGGAACTTAGGAATGCTGAAACTGAACAGCAGCCAGACAGCAACTGATGAGGGCCCAACATGGGCACGAGAGTGTTTATCACAGTGTCACAGGGGATAGTATCCAGCAGGTACCTCCAAGGGCACAGAACATTGGCAGGCGGTGTGAGGGGGAAGCGTGGATGCCTATGCAGGCACCACTACCCCAGAACACGCACCATAGGCAGCTGCCTACCTGCACACTGGATGGCTTGAGACTACACACCACCAGCACCACCAGCAGAAGGGCATGTCAGCATGGTGGCAGAGGGGTACTGGTGGTGGAGGGGGGCAGTGGCAGCTGCCCAGAGCAGACCATGGCCTAGCCCTGTGTAGGTGGGTGCCATGCACTGCAACAGACAGGCCCTGCCGGACAAACAGTCATGGTATCACCAGGGAATGCACAGTCTTTGTGGAAACACAGTGGTGCAGTGCACACAACCAGTGTGTTTGGAGGCAGAAGATCACAGGTTCAAGTCCCAGCTATGGTGCCTGCCAACCCAGTCCCCATTTTTTACCCACTACTACAACGTGCTAATACAGAAAGAACCTTTATTGCAGATGACGTAAACATGCCCAAAACACCTACATTTTACCCTACAGAGCACAGACTCCATAAAAAGGCGCATTACCTAGAGCAGAGTCTCCCAAATGCAGTCCTGGAGGGCCAAACACCATTCAGGTTCCATGCAGCCTCTAATAAAGATACCTGTGCTGCATATCTATGCACCACCCCATGGTATGCAGATGTATCTCATGCATATTCATGAGGGACAGCATGAAAACCCAAACAGTGTTTGGCACACCAGGACTGGAGTTGGGAACCTCTGCCGTAAAGCTGCGGTCAACAGGGGCAGACACACCCACACCCACAGGCTCCATTAGCCAATGCCTCCTGGAGAGGCAGGACATTGGGCCCTGCGTGCATCTCCCAATACTAGCACTTGCATACCTTAGCAATGCCACCCTACACCTGGGAATACGGTACACAGCTATCAAAGGTTTGCTATGATTACTGGCAGATAGCAATTCCTACGTTAAGCACAGTTTGCTGATTGAGCTCCATCATAGCAACCTTTCTGATGTCTGTGGAGTGTGCTTCAGGTCTGGTCTCTGACAGTGTTTACCACCCTGCGGAGTGACCCCCACCAGTATTGCGTACCATATCCATGCTTGCATTGTGCCCAGGACTGGTGTGGTGGCCAGGGCTGCTAAACACCTCTATAGTAGCACAATGCTGGCATAGGTGTGGGAGTGTGTGTCTGTCTATCCAGTGTGTGGTGGCTGCAAACACCCTCCACAGCCCACACTGCCAGAACTTTTGCCAGTATTGGCCAGCCAATGTGCATAATGAGGAGCAAGGTACCATGGGTATAGCCCGGACAGGGTGGCTTGGCCAGGATGCATCTGCATAGGGCATAGGGCACTGGCCGGGATATTGTAGTGCCCGGCCACCACCTGCACAGACAGGGTGGCCACAGCATGTTCTGCTGGGAGATCACTCTCACCCTGACTGAGCATTGACCATGGCATGGCTAGGCTCCCCCATAATGCTATGTAATATTTTTCTCATGTGATATTTATGGGTTCCATTTTGGGGCCCAATCACTGACTTATCTGCTTGGTGTGTATGCTGACATTCTAGTTCTGGGTGCATGCATCTTCTCCAGGAACATGCCCTATGGAATAGCTATCAGACTGTCTGCAGCTAGTATGTGCCTTGCTGGAACACCTTGCAGGGTGCAGTGGCTGCAGGAGAATATCAGATTGTGGTGGGGGTGCAGCTGAGTATTTCCAGGCCTAATGTCTCTCTGCTATTGCTTTATCGATGTGTACAGAACTGCATTGACTGCCCTGTAGGGTGTCTGTTCCCCAGCAGGTCTTCGGTTGGTGGTCCCCTCTACTGCTGCCATTGCAGGGATGTAAAATGTGGATCTGTCGGTGGGAGACCCTGTTCCCACCCACAGCCCCAGAGGGTGGTGGTGCATAATCTCCCTATGGGTCAAACCTGACTGAGAAATACAGATGTATTCAAAGTGTGTCTGCAGGAACTACCTATCACACACACTAGCACTGCTGGGGATCTACAGCATGGCCTATTTCTGCCATGGAAGGTGCTGTGGACCTGGTGCTGGGTGCCCCACCACACCCTCAGGGTGAGCACAGTACCCACACAATGTGACGGTGTGTAGCTACTCTGTGCCAGTAACACACATGGTCAGTTCCCCCTACCAGGCCGAGGTGCTGTGGGGGTGCATACCCCATCTTGTGTTCATCTGTAGACAGCTGATTTGCATGTGCAGTGCATCATGGGTATGGGTGGGCTAACCCTATCCTGGTGACCACAGCAGACTGTTTGTGTGGTGACATGCAGTCCTTCTGCAGCCAGCCAGGGGATTACTAACAGCTATAGAGCTGTAGCCCACTGGTTACTTCACTGTCTGTGGAACCAGAGGTCATGGGTTCAAACCCACAGTGTGGTTATTTGATAGGGCTGTCCAAAGCATTATCTATTTTTAATGTACATTAGTGCTGCCAGCAAAAACACCCTCAGTGTACTGTACCCATAAGGTGCCTCAGAGGGCGCTTTATAGGGTGCCCTATAGGGCACCTTATGGTTACCGTCCATATAAGGTGCACTATACGGTATCCTATGGAGCGACTTATAGGGTGCCCTATAGGGTACATTATAGGGTGCCATGGTGGACAGTGCACTTTATAATGTGCCCTATGGAGTGCCTTATAGGGTGCCTTATGCGGCACCTTAGGTTACGGCACGTGAGGGTGTGTTTGCTGGCAGCAATTAATAAAATACAAATAAAGTGCGGCAGGAAACAATACTTACATGTCAAAGCTGATGCCTCAGTCAGCCTTAAGTATTAGGCACACTAGGGATTGAACTCATGACCCCTATATTATCAGTCAGTACCTTAACCATTGTGCTACACTGCTGTTCCTCTGTGCATATCAGCACACCTACTTAAGATTTCCATGCGTTTAAATGCACAGTGCTGCCATCAAAAACAGTGCTATGACCTTGCTGTGCCTCATAGGGCACCCTATATGGCGCCCTATAGGCCACCCTTTAAGCAACATTGTAGGGTGCCGTGGCGGACAGTGCACTTTAAAATGTGCCCTCTGGGGTACCTTATGGGGTGCCTTATGCAGCACCTTATGTTACAGCGCTTTGAGAGTGCGTTTGCTAGCAGCAGTAATTAAAATAAAATTAAAAAGTCTCATAATGCAATATTACACATAAATGGTAGTGCCTCAGCCAGCCTTATTCATTGGGCACAGTGGGGGATTGAACCCATGACCCCTGCACCATCTGTCAGTGTCTTCACCATTGTACTGCAGCCCTGTTCTTCTGCTTGCACATCAGCGCACCTGCTTATGCTTCCCACGCGCGTTTCTCATGCACTAATGTGCGTGGCGCACAAGATCACGCAGCGCAGCGCGCACTAATCCCGTTTTGCTACTTTTGACCGGACAGCCCACTCCTTTTATGGCATCCTGCAGACTAACGCGGCGCGCATGTTAAGAGGGTTTAGTAAACATATCCCTAATATTTTATAAAGACAAGTAAAATAGACTCAAAATAGGCACCTACTCCATTGCCTTACCTAGGCGCCCTGTATAAAATTATCCTCATAAAGTTAACCAGGTGACCTTGGATCTTACTGTAAGTAGAGATTGGATACAAATTCTGTGTACATTTGGCAGTTTTTGAAGATGCATAATTTTAGCTGCATTTGGGCAGCTTCAAATTCAATCACTTTCAAGTCTGCTGCAATTTCTTTTGATGGTTGCATTCCTCCAGTTCGGAAAAAAGATATGGATTGTCCACTCTTAAAAAAGACCATTTTGGATCCAGATGAAATTTTGAACCAGTTTTTCATTTATCTTTCTGCCTAATTTACCTTTTCTAAGTTGTTAGAACAATTCTTATATACAGGAACCATTTACTGTAAGTATCTTGAAGTTACAAATTTGTTACTTCAAGATACTTACAGAAACCAACTTAAAGGAACTAATCAGGGAAAGCTCAATGCTGGATTTAGTGCTCACCAACAGTGATAGTGTATTGAATGTCTGGGTGGGTGCCCCTGTGAGCAGCAGCGATCATCACACAGTGTAGTTTGAGATAAAAGCCAAGTTGCAGTCCAATCATAGCAAGCTCAAAGTTCTAAACTTCAAAAACATTGACTTCAGTAAAATGGCCAAGTACCTGCAGGAGGAGATGGCAGGGTGGGAGGGGATAAGGAAAGTGGAATTGCAATGGGCTAAACTAAAGGTGGCAATAAAAGGGGCAACAGATAAATATGTAAGGAAAGTACATAAAAACAAGAGGAGAAGGAAACCTATTTGGTTTTCCAAAGAAGTGGCTGCTCAAATAATGGTAAAAACACAGCTTTCACAAAATTCAAAAGCTTGCAAACAGAGGAACACAGAAAGGAATACAGGATCAAACTAAAAGAGACAAAAAGAGAAATAAGGAAAGCAAAATCAAAGGCTGAAGAAAAGACTGCTAAAGATGTGGTCTAGTGGTTAGGACAAGGTACTTCAGACCAGAGGTCTGGGGGTTCAAGACCCACCTGGGGACAACAATCTCAAGCTGGAGGGACTGGGATTTCTAGTCCTGTAGGCACTCCTTGTGGTCTTGGACAAGCCACTTAACCCTCCATTGCCCATGTTCCCTGTAAGTATTAGCGTATGTGTTAAATGTATCTCCCAGTTGACTGCTTTGACCTGATGAAAAGCAGGACTGAACTGTGGTGACAAAACTTTCTTCAGTTATATTTGGGAGAAGAGGAAAATCAGAGGTAGAATTGCAGGACCCATAAGTGCTGGGAATGGACTCGTGGAAAGTGACATTGAAAAAGCAAAATTGCTAAACAAATACTTCTGCTCTGTCTTTACTAAAGAAAATCCTGGAGAAGGACCACCTGTAACTCCCAAATATAAAAATGGGAATGAAGTAAATACCACACCATTCACAGATAATGATGTATTAGAACAACTTGCAAAACTGAAAGTGGACAAGGCCATGAGAACGGATGCGATACACCCCAGGATACTGAAAGAGTTCAGAGAGGTTCAAGGATGTTTTCAACAGATCCTTGGAAATAGGAGAAGTTCCTCAGGACTGGAGAATGACTGATGTGGTACCTCTTCACTAAAGAGGTGACAGGGAAGAAGTGATAAACTACAGGCCCGTGAGCCTTACCTCGGTGGCGGGAAAAGTAATGGAGGCGCTCCTGAAAGAATGAATAGTGGACTTTCTCAAAAACAACAGATTGCATGATCCGAGGCAACATGGTTTTACCAAAGGATGATCTTGCCAAACAAATCTGATTGAGCTCTTTGACTGTGTGACCAGAGAACTAGATCAGGGGCATGTGATGGATGTCATCTACCTGGATTTCAGCTAAGCCTTTTACTGTTCCTCATAGGAGGCTTATCAATAAAGTCAGTAGTTTGGGGATGGATCCTAAGGTGGTGAATTGGATCAGAAATTGGTTGACTGACAGACGAGAGAAGGTGATGGTAAATGGAGCTCACTCAGATGAAAGGAGTGTGATTAGCGGGGTGCCCCAGTGTTCAGTCCTGGGCCCAGCACTGTTCAATGTATTTTTGATGATATTGCTGAAGGATTGAATGGAAAAGTCTGTCTTTTTGCATTTGACATGAAAATTTGCAACAGAGTGGACTACCCTGAGGGAATGGATAACATGAGGAAAGATCTATAAAAGCTGGAAGAATGGTCTAATGCTTGGCAGTTAAGATTTAATGTGAAGACGTGCAGTGTCATGCACTTGGGAAGCAGAAATCCAAGGGAAATGTACGCGATAGGGGGAGAGAGGTTGGTGTGCATGAACCAGGAGAAGGACCTTGGTGTGATTATGTCTGAGGATCTCAAGGTGGCAAAATAGTGTGACAAGGCAGTGATAAAAGCCAGGAGGATGTTGGGTTGTATACAAAGAGAAATTACCAGCAGAAAGGAAGAGGTACTAATGCCACTGTATAAATCACTGATGAGGCCTCACTTGGAATACTGTGTTCAGTTTTGGAGACCATATCTTGCAAAGGATTTAAAAAGACTGGAAACTGTTCAGAGGAAGGCGACCAAAATGATTTGGAGTCTGCATCAGAAACTTTATGAGAAGAGACTTGAAGACCTAAATATGTACACTTTGGAGGAGAGGAGGGATAGGGGAGATATGATTCAGACCTTTAAATACTTAAAGAGAAATAATGAACAAGCAAACCTCTTCCAAAGACGGGGAAGCTGTAAAACTAGAGGGCATAACATGAAGCTGCAAGGGGGTAAATTGAAAGGCAATGTCAGGAAATACGTTTTCACTGAAAGGGTGGTGGATGCTTTGAATGCCTTCCCGATGGAAGTGGTGGGGGAAAATACAGTAACAGAATTCAAAATGGCATGGGACAGACACAGTGGATCCCTTCATAGCAGCAGGATAAAATCAAAATAAACTTAACTATCTAATTTCTCAGCAAATAGGGGTGTTCTACACGGAGCGGTTGGTTCACCCCTAAACAAAGACATGGAGAGGGGAGACCTGCACAGAAAGGCAGGTGCACCTACTTTTGCCATCTTACTGGGCAGACTAGATAGACAATACTGGTCTTTATCTGCCGTCATTTACTATGTTATTATGTTACCTCCTGGACAAGCTGGTTTTAGACTAAGGCCTAACAATGAGACTCTCTTTCTAGCTTGCTTGATGAAATCTGGAAAATTTTGAACTGGGCCAGATGGTGTAATTTATTTGACTTTCCATTGGCCTTTGATTTGGTCAGCCATCAATCGTTACTTTCTTGTTTGGCTGATACTGGAATTAGGGGGTAGAGTTTTTTAAAGAGTCTCTTCTTATCATACTGATTGGTCATTTTTTGTATTTATTGGTACCACTGTTTTTAGCATTTTTCCTGTGACCTCTGTAGTTCCTCGAGGATTAGTTCTTGTCCAAATTTTGTTTACTGTATTTCTGTCACTTTAGCCACACTAAATCAAGACTTGGGTTTTAGCTTGTTTTCTTGCATATGTTATATATAGATTGTGGCCTTTTTCGAAGAGACACTCCTAGATTTAAGAACATAAGAGAAGCTGTACTGGATCAGACCAAGGGTCCATCAAGACCGGTATCCTGTTTCCAACAGTGGCTAATCCATTTCACAAGTATCTGTCAGGTTCCCAAAAAGCAACACAGATTCCATGTTGCTTATCCCAGGAGTAAGCAGTGGATTTCCCTGGTCCTCTTTGATAATGGTTTATGGACTTTTCCTCTAGGAACTTGTCTAAACCTCTTTTAAACCAAGCTACACTAACAGCTTTTACTACATCCTATGATAACGAATTCCAGAGTTTGATTATGCATTGAGTGAAAAAATATTTTCTCTTATTAGTCTTAAATGTGCCACATTGTAGTTTCATTGCATGTCCCCAAGTCCTTGTACTTTTTGAAGGAATAAACAACTGATTTATGTTTTCCCATTCCACTCCATTCATAATTTTATAGTTTTCTATCATATCTCCCCTAAGCTTTCTTTTTTCCAAGCTGAACAGCCTTAATCTTTTAAGCCTTACAAAGAATCACAAGGAAATTACCATGACTATGTTATTACCATCAATTGATGGGCAGTCAATACACCTCTATGAGTATATTACCAGTTTGGGAATATGTATTGATAATTTGCTAACTTTAAACCAGCAGATTTCAGGTGTAATAAGATTGTTTTTCTTACCCTCAATTCATATATTTGATTACCTGATAAGGCAGTATAAAAAACTTTGAAATAAATAAATGTTTGGTTAAATCCTAGTTGAACAGAAAAGATCTGATGACACGCATGACATATTTGCTTTTCTTATTAACAGATTGGATTACTGTAACTCTCTGTATAATGATGGCCCCATAGTATCAGTGTGGTGACTAGAGTGTGTTCAAAATACAGTATTTTGATAACTAGTTCTTGGTGTGCATAGGTTTGATTGAGTAACACCTCTATTAATCTCCCAATGTTGTTTGCTAGTATCTTAATTGTCTTCCTATACATTTCCACATCCAGTTCAAACTTTAACTACTGACCTATAAGTGCCTTCATTCTGCTGCTCCTCACTGTCTTTCCTCTCTTATCTTTCCCTACGCCCTTCCTCGGGAACTCCGCTCTTCTGGCAGATCGCTTCTATCTGTGCACTTCTCTTCTACTGACAATTCCAGACTTCAATCTTTCTATCTTGCTGCTCCTTATGGCTGGAACAAACTTCCTGAGTCAGTACTTCAGGCTCTATCTGTGGCCCTGTTCAAAACCAGGCTAAAAACTCACTTCTTTGAGAATACTTTTGTATCCTGATCCCTTAGTCTCCTGTTCACCTCATATGTGTTTCCCTACTATTTCTTTAGCTATATCCTAGCCCCCAGTTGTGTTGCCTGTCTTGACTAGACTGTAAGCTCTTATGAGAAGGGACTGTCTCTTACATGTCTCTGCACATGACTATGTAGATGATAAGTAGTAGTAGTAATCTTTTAGATTGAAATTTAAAATCCTAATGCTCTAATAGATGTTTCTTTGAACTTATCTTTTTTTAATAACTTTATTAATTTTGAATATAGAACCAACATACAACCAACATATTCAACAACCCGTCCAATGTGCCTCCCCCTCTTACCAGGGGCAACGCCATTTTGTTTCCATAAGTGTACACAGAGCTCAGAGTGATACAGTCTTTATGCTCAGACTAATAACACATGTAAGAGGATAAAAGCAGACACCCCTCAAACTGATATGCTCGACTTCGGTGACAGTGTCCCAACATTTCCTTACATTACTGCTGATGGTCTCTCAACCCCTACCTTCCTCCCATTCCTCTCCTCCCATCCCCACCCCTCCCCCCATTGCCTTGGGGAAGTAAGTTACGAAGGTGTTCCACAGCTACCTATAGCGAACACCCCACGGTTTGAGGCATGTCACAGTTAGGCATATTTCTACCTGGGACAACTGATGCATAGCACTTATCCACTGTGGGAAAGTGGATGTTTCCTCACCTACCCAATACTGTAGTATGAGTGTCTTAACACACCCCACTCTGTGCAAGATCCAGCAGCATTCCACTTTCTGCAGTTCTTTTTCCCGCAGTAGGTCTTCCTCCCCCAGGGGCATCAGATTGTAAGTCAATTGCCTGCTTGACTACTTTTTCCAACCCTTGAAGTGCCCTTCTCCATATCTCCGATAGCCCTGGGTACTCTAAAAACAACCAACATTTTTTGCAGCTGCTTGTGTCCTGGATTCCCAGCCAAAACCCTTTCTCCCTTGTCAGATATCCCCTGTGTAAGATTTGGAATTGCATTTCCTTGTACCGTGTTGCTGGGTATTCTGGATTTGACCAAACAGCCTCTCTATTTGGGATGCGCTCTTTCTCTGACCAGTTTAGGTACCTGGCTATAGCTGCACGAGGTCGAGTATGCACTGCTATTTTTGGCCCGATCCTGTGGGCACACTCACAGCACCAGATCCCCTCTGCTGTTACTAGGCCTAGCTGTTCAGGTAGCCATTGATGGAAAGGTTGACCTCTGCCATGCTTTCAGCAAGCTCGAGCACCCACAGATTATTCCACCTGACCTGGTTTTCTTGCTCTTCCAAGCGCTCCTGCAGATTTTCACATTCTTTTGTAAGCTGTGCCACTGTGCCTTCGAGCCTATTAGTAAGGTCCTCCTGAGTTGTCACACAGTTTTCGACTTCGCTGACTCATGCCACTTGTGCCTTCAGGGATTCTTTTATGGCGTCTACCGTCAACTGCAATCAATTCAATCGGTCTTCCAACGCTGCTGATACCACCCGGGAGATTTCTGTTGCTAAGTCTCCTGCTTGCCGGCTTTGCACGCTCTTCTGCCATTTTGCTCACTCAGGGTTTTGAGGCTTTATTTCTCTTCAGGGTCTTGTGCAGCATTCCCCTCACACCTCTCTGACTGCAGTTGCTCCGTCAGGGCCGGGTCGCTGAAACAATTTCTTGCTGGGGTCGTTTTTTGGCTTTGCTAGCTGTATTTCACCAAAGTTTAGGGAGCTAAGTCGGGAGCCCTTCCTTTACACGTCTCCTCCCATCATGGCCTCCTTTGAATTTATCTAAACTTTTTATTCCATATCACCTTGCACACTCTTTTTGATCTCAGAATTATAATCACCTTTCTCGATAATCACCTAGACTATCTGTAACATCCCTTCTATGTTTGGTCCTTTCAGCTGCTTCTAGTAGCTTGGCAGACAAGGGTGAACACTAGTTATGCGTTCAGATGATATAAAAATATTTAACAGAATAAACATACTTCAGAGTACAGATAAAAGATGACTAAAAAATTTGAATAATGGTCATAGGTTTGGCAGCTGTATTTCAATGTTTAAGAAATGAAATCATGCCTTTGAGGTGCAAAATACCAAGGGCCAAATACATTTTTTTGGGACGAGATCTAACACTCAAAGAGACAAATCAGTTGGGACATGAAGAGGGTAATTTTATAAAGGGGCACCTAGTTAAAGCACTTTTTAAGGTCCCTATATTAAGCCTATTTCACAAAGGAATATAGGTGCCTATTTGTCTTTTTAAAATACTAGTGTGCATTGCCAAGAAAACCCAGAGACAGCTGGGTCGCTAGTAGTCAGCAATGACTCAACGGCACTAAAAAAAAAATACTAGTGTAAGTGGTAGAGATCACACCTTAAGTTGAGGCGTGGATATTTATATAAGCCACAGATCTGGTGTATATATATCCACTCCTATATTTTTCAAGAATATATGTAAATTATAGCACTTTATGAGTGGAGGAGTAGCCTAGTGGTTGGAGCAACTGCCTAGTACCCAGAAGATCAAGGGTTCAATTCCCACTAGCACTCCTTGTGACTTTGGGCAAGTCACTTTACCCTCTATTGCCTTGGAATCTACTTCCAATGATACATTGCCAAGAAAACCCACAGGTAGCTGGGTTACTATGAGTCAACACTGACTTGATGGCACTAAAAAAAAAATTGATCTATACACATTTGTGTGCTCTTCCTATGCTCTGCCCATCTTCATCTATATGTAAGCTCACTGGCAAAGGATAAGGCATCAGGTCAACATGCATACTTTTACACTGGCCACATGTACACATTAATGACTAAAATATCGCCAACATACGCATGTACTTTACTACTTAGGGCTCAGTTTACTAAAGCCTGCTAAGGATTTGCAAATAACATGCCAAACCTCAGCTTGCAACCTTGGGGTCATCTTTGACTCCTCCCTCTCCATACACATCCAACTGGTAGCTAAAACCTGTCATCTCTTTCTCTATAACATCAGCAAAATTCACCCATTCCTTTCTGAACATACTACTAAGACACTTATCCACTCTTTTGTCACCTCCAATCTATTTATTTATTTATTTAGACAGATTTGTATACCACCTTATCCTTCAATCAAGGTGGTCATGTCACATCACAATTGGAGGGTTACATTTAACATTAGGGTACTTATAAACATTTAGACATTACAGTTGCTTAACGACATTTAGACAGTACAATTGAAGGCTAACATTTAACATGATGGTAATTAACAATGTAGTACAATAAACTTGTATGTGTAGATGGGATGTGTGCGTGCCTAGTTGGCAGAGGTAGTTATATTTTTGTTTGGCTAGGGGCTGTTGTTTGAATGCTCATATGTTTCTATAAATAACAGCATTTTGAGGTCTTTGCGGAAGTCTGTGATGTCATCCAGTTCCCTCAGGCTTATTGGGATGGCGTTCCATAGTGAGGATGCCAGTAGTGATGGAGCTCTATTTGAAGTTGTTTGTTTGATTTTGTGATAGCCTGCAGGTGTGCCTATCATATTGTCATTATTAGCTCTTCTTGGTCTGTTGCTGATATCCCTTTTTATAATGTCTTGGAGTACGTCTGCTGAGAGTTGGTGAATGATTTTGAAGATGATCATAATTGTTTTATATTTTGCTCTTGCCACCATTGGGAGCCAGTGTAATTGTTGTAGGACAGGGGTGATGTGCTCTGTCCTTGGAGTGTCTGTAATGATGCGTGCTATGGTGTTTTGCACCATCTGTAGTGGGTGTAGTGTCTGCTGAGGGAGGCCTTGATATAGTGAGTTTCCGTAATCAAGCAGTGGTGTGATGAGTGCTTGGCACACTGTGCGGAAGTGGTCCTGATGGAGTATTGGTTTGATTTGTCTAATGCTCCTCAAACGTTGATAGGCCTTGTTTTCGGTTTTGGTGATGTGGGATTTCATGTTCAGAGCTCTGTCCAGTGTGATGCCCAGGTACTTAACTTCTTCTTTGACTACTATATGTTTGTGTAGGATGCTGATAGTTTGTGGAGGTGTGAAGGTGGGATTCCTGGTGACGAACATTGCCTCAGTTTTATCATAGTTGACTGTTAAGTTGTTGGCTGTGAGCCAGTCATTCATTTCTTCAAGGCATTTGGTTATTGTTGAGATGTTTAGTGCTTGTAGGTTGATTGGAGTGTACACCATGATGTCGTCAGCATAAGTGTGGTAGTGGAGTTTGTGGTGCTTGATCATGTTGCATATGGGCTGGATGTAGATATTAAAGAGCATTGATGATAGGGCTGAGCCTTGTGGTACTCCTTGCATGATGGGGAACTGCAGTGATTTCTTTTGGTCGCATTTGACTTGTTGTGCTCTCCCTTCCAAGTAAGATGTAAACCATTTCAGGGAATTGTTGCATAATCCTATCTGCTGCAAGCGTTGCAGTAGCTTAGTGTGAGACACAGTGTTGAAGGCCGCTGATATATCCATGAACACTAGTAGGAAGCCATTTTTTATGTTATCCATGCCTCTTATAAGATTGTCAAAGAAGGAGGTGAGTAGTGTATCCACGCTGTGTTGGGGCTTAAATCCGTACTGATGGATGTCTAGTGGGGCATTTATATCAATATGGTCCTGAAGTTGTCTTTGCACTTCCTTTTCCACCATTTTAGCAAGGAATGGTAGGCTGGAGATGGGACGATATGATTTTGGTTCAGATGGGCTCAGATTGCCACTTTTTAGTATCGGTCATATCATTGTGTGCTTCAGGGGTTGCAGCATGTATCCTTGTTGGAGTGAATCTTTTACGATTTTTTGAATGTGATGAGAGAGCTGGCTTTTTGTAGCTTTGATCCATGCCACTGGGCATGGGTCTGATGGTGAGATTGTTTTGTTGAGTCCAGCTATAACGTCTTCTACTTGCTGCTTTGCTGGTATGCTGAAATCCTCCCATGTTTGATGCTGCTTTTTTATCTTGTGAGCGTCTGTCTGTGGCGTAATAGAGCATGTTTGGATGGTGTTTTTTGACTTCATGTAATCTGCATATTTTTGTGGGTCAAGATGGTGGGTACTTTGTTGTGTGTCATCCTTGGTGAGCTTTTTGACAATACTAAAGAGTTCTCTTGGTCTGTTAGCAGATTTCATGATTAGGTTGATATGGTATTGCTGTCTACGCTCATTTATTAGATTGTTATATTCCAGTTGCTTGGCTCTGTATAGGGAGAGGGAGTTATGTAATTTGTTCCGTCTCCATTTTCTTTCCAGTCTTATGAGTGTGCACTTTGCATCTCTGATTTCATTTGAGTACCATGGAGCGTTGGATCTCTTACGTGTTTGTGGTTCTGTGCTCACTGGGGCAGATGCTGCGTTGGATATTATATTGTTCCATTTTTCTATGTTTAGGTCAAGGGTGTTGTGTTCCTGTTGGAGTTGAGGAGTGATTTTGTTTATGAAAGAGTCTTTGTTGAAAGCTTAAACCATCTAGTTGCTCTTTCTTCGTCTTTGCGTTGGTTGGGGTTATTCAGGGTCATGGTGAATTCAATCACATGATGGTCTGACCAAGGTACTGGCGTGATTGTTGGTTTTGTGGTCTTGTTTTGTTCCACCAATTGCACTGTTATAAAGACCATGTCTGGAGTTGTACCATGCTGATGTGTTGGGGTTGTGATTATTTGGCAATATTTTAGTGACTCCTTGGCTTTTAAGAATGTTGCGGTCTCTCTGGTGGGTGCGGATGTTAGTTTATAATCTCCTAGTGCAACAAGGGGTTTGTGTCTTCTGCTGTGTGCACATATTGTTTCAATTACTGTGGAGAGGTGTTCGGTTGTAGTTACAGGTGGCCTGTAGGTGAGGGAGATGCTTAGGTACTTGTTGGCTATAGTGAGTGTGTTGGATTCAATTGTGTTCGTGGTAGCGATTGTTTTGAATCTGTATTTCTTTCTGGTAAGTATTAGTACTCCTCCTCCTCTCTTTTGTTCTCTGATGCAATTAAATGCAGAGTATCCTGTTGGAGTTACTTGGTTTAATATGACCTGGTCTGAATCATCTAGCCAGGTCTCGGTGATGCATGTTATATCCAGCTTCTTGTCGTGGATGAGGTCAAGGATAGTATTTGGTTTGCTCCTGATAGATCTGGCGTTTAGTAGTGCACACCTTATGTTTGTGGTTATGATTGGATTGGTGTGTTTATTATTTGTATGATGAGTGGGTGTATTACGTGTGGCATTGTGCGATTTGTGAGTTGTATGTTTAGGGTGCTGGTGTTCTGTGTATGGGTATGCTGTTGATGTCCATCTGGGTTGGGTGGTATTTAGGTGGATCAGTGGGATTTGCTCGTTGAGTCTGATACCTTGTGGGCAGGGTGCGAACATTTGGAGAAGTGTGAGGTAGGCCATGAGGTAGTGGGTAGTGGAGTGCATTTTGTGATTTAATGACCTGTGATTGGGTTTGTAGTTTACTGACCTGGGTTCGGCTTGAGTTGTTGCCCAATAGTGGTGGGTGTTTGGCCTTTCTCTTGTTTTTGTTTTTGTATACTTGTTTGCTGTCTTTGTTCAGTCTCTCCTCCTCCTCCTCCTCTGCAGTTCTGCAGTGGTAGTGGAGTCTTTACTCAATATGTTGTTTTACTTATAAGAACATAAGATATGCCATACTGGGTCAGACCAAGGTCCATCAAGCCCAGTATTCTGTTTCCAACAGTGGCCAATCTAGGTCATATGTACCTAGCAGTTTCCCCAAGGGACACAGGTTCCACAATGCTTGTATTGGTTCAAGCATTGATATCCTGGGTCCTGTCTTAATAATGGTTTATGGACCTTTCATCCAGGAACTTGTCCAAACCTTTTTTAAACCCAGCTACACTAACAGCCTTTACTACATCCTCTGGTAACAAATTCCAGAGTTTGATTACACGTTGAGTGAAAAAATATTTTCTTTTATTAGTCTTAAATAGTTTACCCTGTAGCTTCATTGCATGTCCCCTAGTCTTTCTATATTCTGATAAGGTAAACAATCAATCTACATTTACCCGTTCCACTCCGTTCATTAATTTATAGACTTCTATCATATCTCCCCTCAGCCGTCTCTTTTCCAGGTTAAAGAGCCCTAACCTTTTTAGCCTTTCTTCATAGGAGTATCCTTCCATCCCCTTTACCATTTTGGTGGCTCTTCTCTGAACCTTTTCTAAAATCGCTATATCCTTTTTAAGATACGGCGACCAGAATTGCACACAATATTCAAGGTGCGGTCTCACCATGGAACGATATAGAGGCATTATAATATCTTTTGTTTTATTTTCCATTCCTTTCCTTATCATACCTAGCATTCTATTTGCTCTCTTGGCCGCTGCTGCATACTGGGCCGAGGGTTTTAACATGGTATCCACAGTGACGCCTAAATCTTTTTCCTGGGTGGTATTTCCTAATGTGGAACCTTGCATCGTGTAACCATAGTTTGGGTTGTTCTTCCCTAGGTGCATAACCTTGCACTTGTCCACATTAAATTTCATCTGCCATTTTGATGCCCAGTCTTCCAATTTATCAAGATCCTCTTGCAATTTTCCACAATCCTCTTGGGTTTTAACAACTTTAAATAGTTTTGTGTCATCTGCAAATTTGATAACCTCACTCATTATTCCACTTTCCAGGTCATTTATGAATATGTCAAAAAGCAGCGGACCCAGCACAGATCCCTGGGGTATACGTTTGGGTAGTAGACGTGCAATGAGATAGAAGTGGAGTTAATAGGCTATGCAGCATGTGTTATTTTACAGTAATGAGGTTTTAATGAGGTAGTAAATGGTTAGTAGTGGAATCTGCAAGGTGTGCATTAAATATTCAAGCTATATTTTAGATGTTATTTACAGCAGTTTACAGCGGGTTATATGATTACAGTGCAGTTTAAATGATTTGCAGCATAAGTTGTTTTAAACAGTGAAGTAGCAGGCAGTCAAAGAGGTAGCAGTGCGTCTAAATGATATGCATCATAATTGTTTCAGGTAATGAGGTAGCAGACAGGTCATAGCAGACAGTTCATGATGTAGGAATGAGTCTATATGGTATGTAGCATAAATTATTTCATGCATTGAGGTAGTGAGTGTCATCAGGCTGTTCTGTGCAGATTCATTTGCTTTGTGTTTGAAGCTTACCGTTTGCTTGGACGTTGTTATGTTGGCAGGCCTATGTTAGTGCAGTTTTGTTGCGGATTTCTGTTGCTTTTTCCACCTGTGTCTCCCACCTGTGGGCCAAGCTAGTGGGTGAACTCTTTCATAGATGCTCCATCATGATTTCCTTTCTTCATATGCTCTGTGTTGTGGACGTCTTGTGGGCTAGAGCTGACTATTTCTTTATAGTGCCGTTACGGAGCTCCCATTGTCCTCAGTGTTCTGCGCTGGCTATGCTTTCTGTTGTTATGGTATGTTTTTAAGCCGCGAGATCTTTGTGCAGTTGATTTGCTTCTGTGATAGGGCTCCCGCCAAAGGGCCATGCCCAAGGGCCTTCTGGCGAGGCCCTCCGGTGCGGGCCCGCCCGTTGCGGGCGCGCCTGCCGTCGGCAGTGTCTCTTTGAAGCTGCTTTCCCTTCCTCCCACAGCCCCAAATGGGCTAGGGCCTCTGAGCAGGAGGGTTTAAAGGTCCCGCTCAGGTGCTCGACCCCGATCGGGGAGCTTAAGGATGGCCACGTGTGTGGTCCTCTTCCTGCCGTCGGCAGCATCTCTTTGAAGCTGCTTTCCCTTCCTCCCACAGTCCCGATTGGGCTGGGGCCTCAGAGCAGGAGGGTTTAAAAGTTCCGCTCAGGCGCTCAACCCTGATCGGGGACCTTAAGGATGGCTGCGTGTGTGGTCCTTTTCCTGCCATCGGCGGCGTCTCTATTGCAACCTCTTCCTTTTTGGTCTATCTCTGATTTATCTCTTTCCTCTTCAATCTGTTCAAAATTTAGTTGTGCTGCTAATTTTCTGCCAGTCTCGCTATGCTCAGATACCCCCTATCCTCAAGTCACTTCACCTATCTGTTTCTGTATCCAGTTCAAACTTTTCCTTCTGACCAATAAGTGCATTCATTCTGCTGCTCCTCTCTACTTTTCCTTTCTTATCTCTACCTACACCCCTTCTTGGAAACTCCGTTCTTCTGGCAGATCGCTTCTTTTTGTGCCCTTCTGTTCTACAGCCAACTCCAGACTTCGATCTTTCCACTTTGCTGCTTCATATGCCTGGAACAAACTACATGAGTCAGTACGTCAGGCTTCATCTCTGGCCCTTTTCAAATCCAGGCTAAAAGCTCACTTCTTTGAGGCTGCTTTTGGATCGTGATCCACATAGTCTCCTGCTCTCCAACTACGTGTTTCTTTACCATTCCCCTAGACATATCTTTGTCCCCAGCTGTTGTGTTGTCTGTCTTAACTAGATTGTAAGCTGTAATGAACTGGAACCATCCCTTATATGTCTCTGTACGTCTTGTAGCACTATACAAATGATCAGTAGTAGTAGTAATAAACAAATGCACATTAATTGCAAAGCTCATGTGTTAACTGTCGGGGGTGTGGCCGGTATGCTCCCAGCAGCTAACGCATGATGGGCCATTTGAACGTGTGCTACACTAAGGCAGGGTCACTTAATGACTCCCATAAAAGAGTTGTTAGGTGAACTCACGATAAGTGCTGCATTGCCCTGATGCTAGCAGTAATGCACTCTCCACGCCCACATTCAGCCCATTCCCCACTCCATCCCACAATCACTATTTAATATGCGTTTTAACATGTGATGACAGGAATGCTTGCGCGTTAGTGTTTTTGACTGCAAATTGCTGTGCAATAATGGGCTAACAGGCTTCAATAAAGCTGGCTAACAGGCTTCAGTGAAAGGGGCTCTTATAAATTTATGTGTCCCCTTATAAATTTATCCCCAAGGGAACAATGTTGTAAGGAATTTTTCATCTAAAAGGCCTTTTTATGCAAGTAAAAGGGCTTTTATATAAATACCCTTGACCTTATACATTTGCCAAGAAAACAAATGCTGTCGGCAAGCTGGCATCCTCATTGCAGTGTCAACTTTGGCATATAGGAGAGATATTTACAATTGTTTCTGACCACTGCCTTGCTACAAAATCGCTTGGAAAGTTGTAAAAGCTGAAGATTTTTTTCAGATATGGAATGCATCAAGTTTATTTCAGGTAAGAACTACAAATTTACTATATGCATGACTAAGATGACCCACAAGATCTCCTGCGTGCATTGGCATTAATCACATATCCATCTTCATAGGTTAAATGGATAGGAAGTCAAATCTCACATTCTTCCCTGCACATAATGTCAGTAGGTTTTTGCAATCTCATATACTCTTATGTCTGTTGGCAGTTTGAAATTCTCAGAGAACCCTGAAACTGTGTTGTCACCTTCTCCCAAGTAGACTTTGTGAAATTACAGGAAGACCTTGTCAGTCTGGTGAACTTGACGTCAAAATTGCAGATAAAATTTAATGCTGACAAATGCAAGGTAACGCACAAAGGAAAAATAATCCTGTGGGGTTTATTTAAAGGGGTAGTAATGCCTTAGTATATATTACATGCTTGTTTTCACATCTAATATGAATTAAAACAGTGTTAGCCTGCATTAAAGGTAATCATCTTGACATAGGAAATTTATTATTGAACTGTATCACTTGCAACAGCATAAGAATCGGCAAATTAATATTACAAGGAAGCAATAATCAAATTGCCCACATTGGTACTTTTTCTCAAGGAGTTTGCAAATATAATCAGGGTAAAGCAATACACATAATTTTGCTTCAGTTTTGCCCTGAAAGAATACCTGCAGAGATTTTCACCTGCTTTCTCTACAGGTTCCTTTACTAGTGAGGCTAATATTCAGCAATCAGGCAGCATGGGAATGTACTTTTGTTTAAAAAAAAAAAAGAAAAAAATCAAAGCAAAATGATACAAAATGAAATTTTTTGGCCTGCACCTCCCTAGGCAGCATATAATTTGAAGCATCTAATTTAGAAGGTTTCAATTTATACATATATTCACTGGCACTATCTCTTTAGGCAGTTGAAGGTTTAAGGCTTATTTAAAACTTTATATACCGCCCTTTGAGGCAACAGAGCAGTTTACAACACATACAATTAAAAATAAAATAAAGTAGGCAGAAAAGAATTCATTTAATGATAGTAAAGGAACAGTAAAAGAAGAAAAGGGACAGTAAAAGAGAAGAGATAGAAAAGAAAGAGGTATCCAATCAAGGAGCAAGGAGTCATGCCTGATCTTCTCCTACGCTTTATATACTCTCTACCTCCTGCTACTCCCATTTTCTTTCCATCATCTTGTGTCTTCTCCTCCTATCTCTAACTCTCAGCATTGCTGAATATCAGGGATAGGTGGAACATTTGTGCACATTTTTGGTATGGTCCCATCAGATGTATACAGCCCGATAGTAAAAAAAATGTATCCTATTAGTAGCATCTACTAGCTGGTAAGTGCCACCGAGAGGGATATTCAGGAACACCATCCAGGCAGCCCTGAGATGGTCTAGGTGTGGAGACGGGGCAGAATGGGAAATTATTTGGAGCGTGGCAATTTTCAGTGTCCTTATCCAGATAACTATCTACAAAACTTAGGACAGCAAAAACGCTGTCTTAAGCTATTTGGGTAGCAGGCTGAAAATCACTGATATCCAGATGGTGCCGGCAGTCAGGACTGAATCCAGATATTCAGAGCTGGTGCTTTTCAGATATTGGCATTAAATATCAAGATTTTATGTAAATGCCAACTGTGAAGCTTAAAATATTGCCCTGATAATTTATGTGCTTTGTGGCCGCCTATTGCTGCTTAAACGTATAAATTATACATCCAGCTGGCGCTGCTCCTAGAATGCTTCAATTCCTGCCTCGTTTTCAGTTGCATAATTCCGGATGTTTAATGATTTATGCATTCAGAATTACACATTCAGCTGTCCTAATATTTTTTAAAAGCACTTATGCGGCCAGTGGCAGTGCAAGCCGCATAAGTGCTTTGAAATATTGATCAGAATATGTGTAGATTTGATAATGTTCTCTACGTGTTTCTGCTGTTTCCCTACACCAACCTAAACTTGAGCTCAGAAACGTCTTTTAGCAATGCAGGTAAAATTGCACACATTGTACGAGAATACAGATGATTCTACCCGCTATTTTACTGCAGAAATGGCTTTGGAAATTTGCTCCCACACTGATGTAACAAAAATGGGCAAAATTTAGTAAACATTAGTGCACTCTATATGCTGCATTATCCATGTTACTCTTATGAGCCCAGTGGCAGACAGTGCATACCAGTGTTTAGAAAACATGGCCCATTGTGCTAAACCTCACAATTTGTGTTAGCCCCACCAAAATTAAATGCATGCCAAGAGGCATAATTAATGTTTTCCAAAGCGTAGTAAACCTTCTAAAGTGAAACGGCCTGGAATTTACTCTGGATGGTGAATCTATCACTAATTTGTAGAGGCAAGCCCTCTTTTGGGCTCATTTGCAAGCACAAACATGCATGCAAATTTTCCACATTAAGGAGCCTAATGTGTCCTAAGCAGTTAACGTTTGTTTTCACATGTGACATCTGTCTACTCAGGCCTGTGTTACTGTGAGGGCATGCTGATTACCACACGCTGATTGCCATGCTAATTGCCACTTGCATGTTGGGGTACTGAATGGGCGGGGTAGGGGTGGAGGGTAGGCATGATGAGCACATTGCAATTGACAAGTTTTTCGACATTAAGAAAGTTACCCCCTTCCCCTCAGGGTGGAGATCTTGACCGTTTATTAGTTTATTTATTTATTTATTTTATTTATTTGTAAGTCTTTTATATACCGCCACTTCCCAAGATCAGTGGCGGTTTACATCTAACAATAAGTTCAAGTTCAAGTTCAAGAAGAACAAAGGTTCATTTTTCAATTCGACATAGTGGCTCCTGGAGGTTTAAACAAAGAAATTGAGTATCATGTCTTTCTATAACAATCAGTCTGACAAACAGTGCTTTTTGATCTTTCAATGGTATTTTTACCATCTCCCACCTATACAAAGTTGATGCTTTTCTATTCATACGCTATTCTCTCTTTTCAATAACAGCATCAGTTTTTTGTCAAACAGTCTGACATTTCTAGTGGAAGGTGCCATTACTTGGTTATAATGTTTAGTCTGCACCTGCGCAGCATTTTCCCGCTCTGGCACCATTGACAGGTAGTGCTTTATGATCCTCTACTTGCATTTTGTATTCCCCACTTTTTTATTTGGTTTTCAATGCTATTGATATGTTACTTTATGTTCTTCTACCTATATGTGCATACAAAGGTTTTAACCTTTATGGTGTTTTGTCGCCCTAACGTGATTTAGTCCGTATTCTTTTGCTCTCTCTTTTCTTTTATATCACTACTACTACTACTACTAAGCATTTATAAAGCGCTACCAGGCGCACACAGCGCTGTACAATGAAAACACAAAAAGACAGTCCCTGCACTAAAGAGCTGACAGGTATGTTTTTTTTATTTTCAACTGGTATTTTGACCATCCTCTTACTTTTATAGCCCAATTTTACAATATTATATATAGCTGATGCTCTTTGATTCACACGTTTTTTGTAATAGTATCAGTTTCTGTCAATCAGTGTGACGTTTTTAGTGGGAGGTGCCATTACCGTGGTTATAATGATTTGCTTGTCCCGCTCTGGCACCGCTGTCAGGTAATGCTCTATGGCATTTTGCATTCCGCATTTTTTTACTTGATTTTAACTATATTGTTCTTTTACCTTTTATTGTTCCAATTACTTTTTATTGTTCTATTTATACGTGCATACAAATGTTTTTACCTTCAGGGAGCTTCATCTTTGTAACGCGATTTAGTCCGTGTACATTTGCTCTCTTCTTTTACACCACATCCACCTTGTTTTAGTGTATTGAATTATGTTTTTAGACGTTTGCCCTTGTATTCTGGTTTTTCTGTGTTTTTATAGTGTTCATTTATTTATGCATATTTGTTCTGTATGGCAAGTCAAACACGATCGTTTTCTCACGTTTTTTACGCCACTATCACCAGCTATGTTTTTAGAGTATTTCTTCTTGTATCTCTAACAAGATTTTTTATAACACAATCGTACTTATCAGATTGTCTCTTTTATACATGTATCCAATCCAATACCGCAGTGTCTCACATCTCACGGAGCTTCACATATGAGCATTTTGGTTATATAGTGTTTGTAGGTAATTTTAACACTGTCTGTTCATTTGCAACTTATTGTAATGTCTTACATATTTTTAACCATTTACTTACTATACATTACAAGAGTTCGATATTGTTTCACTTTTTTAAAATATTTCTTCATTCAACATCATAGTTATGTCTATAGTATTCATGATTATCTCTTGCGTAATAGCACATGATTTTAATTTCATATGTTTCTATTTTGATGCTTTGTTGTTGCAGGTGTTATCATTTATGATTCATGTGTTTGTCCTTAGACCCCTGACGAAGGCCTAGGGACGAAACTTGTTAAGTTGGGTCTACAATAAAGTATTTTGGATTTCTCCTTGTGTTTGTCCATGGTCTTTGTCCTCAGCTACCTTCCATAGTTATGTCTGTAGTATTCATGATTATCTCTTGCATAATAGCACATGATTTTAATTTCATATGTTTCTATTTTGATGCTCTGCTGTAGGTGTTATTATTTATGATCTTGTGGTAAAGCTTTTATGGTTTATTCTTTTAATGTACATGTTTTTTAACCTATATGTTTACCTTATATATTTACTATATATGCTTATTTATTTACCATAGATTGGGAAGAGTGGCTTGGTCCACCCCTTAGATGTATCATTTTGTTCTCTTTGGTAATGTATTATACACTTTTTATGTATTTTAATTATCATTTTTATTTTTCGTTTGTCTGTTATATGATTGTTCATATTTTAATTTTGTGTTCATGTGTTTGTCTTTAGACCCCTGACAAAGGCCTAGTGCCAAAACCTGTTAAGTTGGGTCTACAATAAAGTATTTTGAATTTCTCCTTGTGTTTGGCTGTGGTCTTTGTCCTTCAGTATTTTATGAGGCCATTAATGTGTGCATGCGTCCACAGACGCATGTTAAAAACTAAAATTATCCCAGGTTAGGCGTGTACTTTATGCTAAGGGACATGTTTACTAAATTTCATTGGCTGTCAAAGTGATAGATAGCCTAGGCTATTATGCTGCATTGAAAGCCAATGCAAGCAAAATGCAGATAGCACAGAAAATTGCTACGCTATGTGCATTTTGCATAGTAGATGAGGGGGAGGTTGGATCGGGGTGGGGAGAAGGCATAATAATTGTCATGCGCTAGCTGCCAAAATCACTAATAGCACTGATGAAGATAATATTACCTCAAGAGGTGGCATTTTCTGTAGCTGAGCCATTGGTGGTAACGCTGCACAGCTGCTGCCAATTGGCAGCAGCAGCAGCATATGCACCCCCCCTTTGCCCCTCAGGCCCTCCCCATAGAAAAAGAGCGCGAGTGTTGTGGTTCGAAGATCCGCAGCACCAATACATGGTCAGGCAACCCCCTCCTTCGTAACCTACCCACTGCAGACAGCATGCAAACCTTATGGTTATGCTGTCCATGAGGGTTTTCAGGCCCTTCCCAGCATCAAAGATCCCAGCCTAGCTAGCTTTCCTCCCCCAAAACATGGCCCTTACCATTCCTCTCCTGGTGGTCCAGCGGCAAAGAGGGCAGGAGTGGTCCCCCTCTGCTCCTGCCCTTATCAAAATGATGCCAGTTTCATATACATACATAATACTCATAGTAACACACATTTACAAAATCATCATCAAGATCACAATCATTGCAAATTAAAAGCAGACTGGAGCAGGTATGGTTTGACCCTTACGCAGAATACTAAGAGGTCTATTCTGAGCCACGAATAGCAGGGACGTACATCCTGCCTGGATGTACATCCCCGCTATTCATCCCCCTTGCCATCCCTGTGCAAGGCTCCCTGTATGAACAGCAGAGTTGTATGGGGAGCCTTAGATGGGGGCAGGAGAAAGCAGGTAGAAGGCAGAGGGAGGGTGGTACATGGGTGAGCCATCACCCTGGACGTACAGGGCCGATTCTAAGGTCGGCCCTGTACTTCCAGGATAGGCCAGTTAGACGGGGGATTTATTTCACCTCAGAGGTGGAATAAGTCCCCCTGGATGCAGGGTAGCAGCAGCAGCAGCCAGCAGAGACAAGACTAGGAGGTGTGCAGGGGGTTCCGCACAGCCGGACCCTGGCCATGAGAGGCCATATCAAGGATTTGGCTGAGGGAAAGAACAATCTTGGTGACAGCTGTTGTTCACTGCTACATAATGGAGCCGTGGTGCCATGGACATGCGGCCCTTCAGGATAAGGGTCCAGTCTGCATGTACAAGCCGGTAGACCCAATTCTGATCCCACGGGGACTAGATACCCCCGCAGGATCAGAATCAGGTCTATCACTATATGTCCCGATTCTGAGGGGCCGTAAAAGGGCTGGATATCTAGTAGGGAATAGGCCTCCACATAATCAGACATCTCTCACAAGGACTTGGAGAACATTCATTTTTAAATTAGATGATTTGCCTTGGATGGTGAATATACTAGGTGACTGGCCATGGACAACTCATTTTTGCAGAAGGGTTGGTCAGGTTGGTACTATATTTTGGGGAAAAGAAATGGTAGAGTGATCCCATTGACTTGGAGAAGAAGGATGGTGGATTTGGATATATTCTGTAGGAGGGGGACAACTTTGGGAGAAGGGGTATAGGAAATATCATTGTAAAATTGTAGGGTGCACATGCTTCAATATATAAATGTAGCTTATTTGTCTTGTTTTAACAGATGCTACTGGTATCCAAAGTGCACACACTATTCCAGTCCAATCAGTACCATGAACATGAAAGAAACAAAACAGTGCCTTCCCGGAGAATTACAGAACATAGGATACAGAACCCTAGATCTATACCAGGAGATGCCAGAGAACTTTGAAAGTCAATCGGCAAAAAACTTCCAGTCATCAGCAGCACTCTATCACATAAGCAGTGGAATGGGGTGAGTCACAGGGGTCAAGGCCCCACCAATATTTTGTCAAACACAGCATCAGCAGCTAGAGAGCTTGGGAGCACATCTGAAGATTAATTTGTTTGGCCCCACCAACCAAAAAGGCATTCTGCTGCTCTTGCTCCACAGACTTCTCCAACCATTTTCACCTGGATAGAATCTTCTAGCACTGAATGTTGATGGCTAAATGGTCACACCCTTTCAACCTTATAACAGCACATGGCCAGCACAGTTCACTGGAGTTTATAACGTTACCTTCATTGTGTTTGATTATACTTAGGTGAATTTTCACCCACAAATCTAATCTTTGCTGAAAGCTTTGCTTGAGATAAACAG
The DNA here is from genome assembly GCA_033557465.1 of Ichthyophis bannanicus. Taxonomy (NCBI): domain Eukaryota; kingdom Metazoa; phylum Chordata; class Amphibia; order Gymnophiona; family Ichthyophiidae; genus Ichthyophis; species Ichthyophis bannanicus. The sequence goes on along the minus strand of CM066036.1, from coordinate 544,960,704 downwards.
TATTTTTACAAAGTTATCTTACCTGCTCAACTGTGTTATTTTAGAAGATTTAATCAACATTTCGATGTGTAAACCTAGGCATTTACATGTGAAAATGGCAATTTTAAAAAGGGCTGCATGTCCTTACTACATATAAATTGCAAAGGGGTTTCTTAGTACATGGTTAGAAAGCAGCCTGGGAGGATAAAAAATCTCCATATGTGATTTAATATAAGGAATGCATGTGTCTGACTGAAATACTCCACGTTGGAATTTACAGTTGTTCTCTGGCACGTAGAGGTTTATAAAAAGTACTTGTTTTATCCAACCTTTTACAGGAGGGACTAAGGGGGTATCCTCATTAATCTCCCACCATTTCCTCCTCCAAATTCTAATTAGGTTAATATAGTGGCATCTGTAGTTAATTTGCGGCATTTATTTGTGTAGATTTGTAAAATGGCCTCCATACGCTTCTAAGTGCTGGCACTCATATGTGGAAGCTGAGAAATACCAACTCTTGTATGTAAATGCTAGCACCTACACGTGGACGTTGCCGATTTTCTCCCATTGATTTTTCCCACAAGTAGATTTGCAAAATGTGTCCTCTGCTCTGTGTATCGTCAGATACATATGTACTCCTACACTATTTTAGAACAGGCTTCATATTTGGCAGAATCTTTTCTAAAATACTTCCGGAACTGTGTACATCATGACCTTAGTGTCTCAGTTCCTATCTTCATGTACTTTCTAAAATATGCCTTTTAATTCTCTGGCTATAACATTCAATGTAGATAAACTGCCATATGGTCCTTCTTTTTAAGCATAGTCAGAAACTGAAAGAACACATATGCCTCTGAGCAAGCTCACCTAATTCTCTGCCTTGAAATGTTTTGGATAATTATTAGACCTAGACAGAACCAGAATACACTTTACAAATATATATTTCCATTTAAAAATAGGATACACATCTTTTTGGATTTAGAACACAAAATAGGTATGTATTCATCTCTAACTTTAATACATAAAATTCACTATAGTTTCCTAGTTCAGAATGGCAGCAAAAACCAGCAAGAATTTAACAGTTGTGATCTTATTATGTTGGTTGTGTCAATATCTTAGGCTTTCCTTTGCTATGTGTGTCTTGTTCTCCTTCTTCATGGCATCCTTTTTGGATATTACAGCAGCCTTTGGTATGCTAAATCATGGGGGGGATATTCAGCGGCGGCAGCTAGTGCTTGTAAAGCACATAACCATCGCCGCTGAATACTAACCCAGGATATTCAATGCTGGGGCCATATCCGGCCACTGGCATAGAATATCTGGGGCACCACATAGCGTGGAGGCTAACCGGGCAGCAGCTCAATATTGCTGCTGCCCAGTTAGCTCCAATGGGTAAAGATAGGCCAGCTTTTGCCAGTCCTGTCTTTACCTACAGGTTGCTAATTGGGCAGTGGCTCAGTATCGCTGTTGCCTGGTTAGCAGTGAGTGCTGCCTCCACTCTGCCCTGAAATATGCTGATGCTAACCGTATCGCATCACGGCATGTAGAGGCAACACCCACAGATATCCAGCTAACCATGTTAGTGCCATTGAATATCTCACTAACTGGCATTTACATAGTTTCTCATCTGCAAACCATGTAAATGCCTTTGAATATCCTCCTCATAGAATTCTATTACAGCAGCTATGTTTTTTGGGAAAAGGAGCTCAGGTATTGGCCTGATTTTGGAACTATCTTTTGGACCATATATAGCAGGTTCAAATGGCTAATAGTGTCTCTAAATGACATGTGTTATCCTATGGGGTACCACAGGGCTCGTCCCTCTCATCGGTCCTGTAGGCAAACAGATATGTGCAACACCCAGTCTATAATACGTGGTGATCAAACAAGGATACTTTATTAAAACCTGAGAGCCCGACACAGGCCGTGTTTCGTATTTATCACTTCATCAGGGGATACAGGTTTGCTGCAAATACAGAAAACATTAGAACTATAACATTAAAACTATAACACTTCTTAACAAAAAATCTTTAAAAACCATAAAACTGATATAATAAATAATAAAAATTAAGAACAATAAAAGTAATTACTACATATTCAATAAACCAATAAGATCATAAATACTATATAATGAATAAAATTAAATAAATTATCCATAACAACATGAAAAGGTGTGGAATATCACATATACAGGAGGACACATATGTTTAGGACCATGTTATGTGTAACAACTTGATTAAACAGGAGCGGGAGTTGAGTGATTAGAATAGCTTATAATAAAATGTTAAATCAATTATAACCACAAAATATAAATCCATATATATAAAAAATAATAATAACTAAAAGGATATTATGATGTCTATAAGGATAAAAACATAAATATAAAACTATATTAACCAAAATCACATGTATAAAAACCATGCTTCATGTAAACATTTGCTTAAATAGGAGCAGGAGCTGAGTAAGTGGGGCAACTGATAATAGATACTAAAACAATTATGCTTCATAAAACTATAAATATATAAATAGAACTAAAACTATTTTTTAAAAAAATAATAATTTTTATCCTGTATAAAAATAAAATTAAATAAAAATAATAATAATGATAATAAAATCATTGTCTTAAAACCTTTTCTGTCCTACATTAAATATTTTGGGGCCAACCAAAGATTGGGTAATAAATACGAGTGTAACCAATCCTGTCACAAATGCTGGGCACAAAGGCCATTTCAACCTTCATGTGGTAACTTATTGTACATATTGTGTATCGCTAAACGATTCCATTCAAAGATTGCCATACCCGTGTATTACGGTCTAACGTCTACCGTTGAAACTTGGACTCTTTCCCAAAGGTGAGTATATGCTTCCTTCTATAAAATCGTAAATAAACATGCGACAGTAAATATATCAGACATATGATCGTTGCTCCTTACTGAACAAATCTCTTCCAAACTAATTCTACAGATAAAGTTGACTTGTTTGTAGGCACTATGTCTTGGCAGGATGAACATCAATTCTAACTGACTGCAACATTATATTTAAATTTAAACCCGCGGGAAAATATCGTTTCGGGCTCATAATATAGATAAACTAGCAGGCAGCGGCGTAAGGAAAATTTCTACTGTCTAAACTCATTTTACCACGGCTTAAACGGGAACGATCTTGTCTTTATAAATATTCCCCTTTGTAAAGCTAAAATTTTTGCTTCTATGTTCCGCTGGATCTACGATAATACTATGTAGGGCTACAACATATATCCAAAAGACCTTTTAGCCATCATATGATTGTCCTCTATAAAACAACATCATTCAAAAACCAATCTCACTCTCAAAAATACTCTATAATTCATTGCAGTACATAAGGTTAGTCGAAGCTTTTAAGAACACCTACTGTTACGGGCTCAGGCTACACTTGGGCGGGGGCGGGTGCCCCTGACCCGGTCAAACCCTGGTCGACTTTTGCTATGGCATGGCGAAGTCGGGGGAAGGGTTAGGTAACTTGCTGGGGGGGGCAAGTTATGGCGTTAGCGGTGGCAAGGCACTTTGCTAAGGTATGGCTGGTGCGGGCCGGGTGCCGCTAATCGATTGAGAAGGTGTAGCATGTTGGCATATTGTGAAATTGTTAAAGGTTAATAAAGCTGCGACCAGTTGTATCCCATGAAATGTTTCTGTGGTGTTTTTGTGGGGTTGGGAGAGTGGGGGTGATGGGGGATGGGGGAAACGGGCCCGAAGCACCAGGTCCGCCTGCCTCGGTTAATGAAGAGGCCGCGGGCAGGGTCCCGGCTGCCGACCCTAACCGGGCGCGCGGCCGGTGCGAGGACCCTGCGTGCGGCCGCGGCCAGTGTAAATTCATTGACTCCCGGTGGTGGCAGCCGCGCGGGAGCCAGTGAGGGACGATCCTGGCGGTGTGGTGGGTGGTGGGAGTCGGCGGGCAGCCTCCGCGTGGTCATTCAAGGCGGAGGCTGCTCGGGGGTGCCGGCTTCCCTCCCGCCCGCCCACGCATATTTAGGAGGGCGTGGATTATGTGGTGTTGCAGCTTGGGGGGGGGTTGGCGGGATCCCGGAGGTTTCCGGGGTCCGGAGCCTCAGGCTACACTTGGGCGGGGGCGGGGTGCCCCTGACCCGGTCAAACCCTGGTCGACTTTTGCTATGGCATGGCGAAGTCGGGGGAAGGGTTAGGTAACTTGCCGGGGGGGCAAGTTATGGCGTTAGCGGTGGCAAGGCACTTTGCTAAGGTATGGCTGGTGCGGGCCGGGTGCCGCTAATCGATTGAGAAGGTGTAGCATGTTGGCATATTGTGAAATTGTTAAAGGTTAATAAAGCTGCGACCAGTTGTATCCCATGAAATGTTTGTGTGGTGTTTTTGTGGGGTTGGGAGAGTGGGGGTGATGGGGGATGGGGGAAACGGGCCCGAAGCACCAGGTCCGCCTGCCTCGGTTAATACTCTATAATTCATTGCAATACATAAGGTTAGTCGAAGCTTTTAAGAACACCTACTGTTACGATCTCTGGAAAAATCTTTCATGAAGAAGAAACACCGTCTACTTCGCAGGGGAATTCTTTCATCAGAGACGGATAAAGCAATTCTTTATGGAACAACAGACGAGTCAAGTTGACAAATCCATCATTATTAAGAAATCCTCCTGGGTCCCCCCACCTCACAAGGATCCTATTATTGAAACATTCGAGAAAGTGGTTTTGAAAGAAGTGAGACAGGTATGTACACGACCACAAAGGAAATATTTTAACCTCACAAAAGGAGAAAACCAGGCGCTAAAAGCATTACAAAGAATGACAAAATAATCATAAAGCCGGCAGACAAAGGAGGAGCAATAGTGATATTAGATAAAACCAAGTATATTGCAGAAATTAACAGGCAATTGAGCGATCGGTCCTTCTATATTCGGCTAGATAATGACCCCACTGAAACATTAAAGAGAAGTTTAGATAGCCTGATAATTACAGCTTTTGAAATTGGTTACATTACTCGAAAGAAAAGAGATTTTCTGATTGTACCTGCACCTATTATTCCGACAATATACATTAATCCAAAAATACACAAATCCCTGACTAACCCCCCTGGCCGCCCTATAGTTTTGGCTATTGGGTCCCTCATGGAACCCATTTCTAAGTTTTTAGATGTATTGTTGCGCCCTTTTATTTTACAAATGTGGTCTTATGTTAGAGATTCCACTCACGTTATTGATATTTTATCAATTTTCAAGGACCAAATGAGAATATTATATTAGTCATGTTAGACATGGAATCATTATATACTAATCAGGTAACTGACCACTTAAAGCACAAACCTCCCACCTAAATGGACAACACACAGCTCTAACGAAATGACGATCCTATCTCTTATGCCCTAATACCTACGCATGTATATAGTTGTATCAGTTATGTAATGTCTTATGTATATAGACACTACACTTTGTTAGTTAAATTGTTTTCACATGGTTCTAGTGTAAACTTCTTTGTTTAATTTATGATATTTTAAGATGTTCTATGTAAAATTAAGATGTTCTATGTAAAACAAACTTAGCTTTGTTAATTGTTGTTATTTGTACACCGCAACTGATCTCTGGAAGATGCGGTATAAAAATGAGTGTTAAATAAATAAAATAAATAAATAAATAAATAAATAAATAAATACTAATATTCCCCAGGCAGAAAGTCTAATAATCATAGAAGAATACTTATTAAGAAGGACAGAATCTAAGCGTATTCCCACTGCATTTTTAATGGCCATAGCGAAATTTGCCCTATGTGAAAACTATTTTTGTTTTAGAGATATATTTTATAAGCAGATAAAAGGGGTAGCCATGGGCTCATCAATGGCACCAGATGTGGCCAATTTATATATGTTTAACTTTGAACAAATGTTTCTGAAGGAACATATATTTAAAGATAATATCAGACTTTGGATACGCTACATAGATGACGTCCTGATCCTTTGGGATGGAGATGTTGATAGTTTAGGAAACTTTAATCAGTGGATCAATAGTTTGAAATTCCAAATCACATATGACACAAAACAAATACCATATTTAGATTTAGTAATTAAAAAAGAGAACAAGCAATTCACTACCACTATGTACAGGAAACCAACAGACCGCAACCATTTGCTACATTTTGACAGCTTTCACAATCCAGCCTTAAAAAGAAATTTGCCAGTGGGACAGTTTTTTAGAGCTAGGAGGACCTGCACTACAGTCCAGGACTTTGAGACACATGCCGGGATAATGAAAGATAGGTTCATAGCAAGAAAATACCCTATGCAACATATCGAGCAGGCATATTGTAGAGCGAAAAATACACCTCGAGATACGTTGCTTCAACAACATCAAGAGAAGAAAGATGTTGGCCTGGTCTGTCCCCTTATGTACTCTGTCTATTCAAAACAGGTTACAAGAATTTTAAAGAAAGAATGGCACCTTATTCAGACACTACCAGGTTTTGAAGAAATTGGAATCACAATAGCACATAAACGAAACGTTAATTTAAAGAACATGCTAGTGCCGTCAGCACTGACCGAGCGAAAATTTCTCTCTAAATATAAAGGGCAATATCAATGTGGACGGTGTTCGGTGTGTACACATGCGATGCCAATAAGGGACAAGTTTATACATCCTATTACACGACAAGAATTTCGGATAGAAGATTTTTCTAACTGTGATACATCCCATGTAGTGTATGTTATACAGTGCCCGTGTAAAAAGCTCTATGCAGGGAAGACAATTAGGAGTATCAAGGTGCGGATTATCGAACATAGGAGCAGCATTAAGAGGGGCGTGATTGAAAAACCACTAGTAGAGCATTGGCAAGAATCCAAGCATCGAATTAGTGATTTAAATTTTTCGTGATAAAGAAAGCGAAACTTAATTGGAGGGGGGGAGATGCCGATAAGATGTTGCAGCGCTTAGAGCAAAGATATATATTTCAACTAGAGTCTTTGGCACCACGTGGGCTAAATTTAGAAAAAGACTTGTCAGTATTTTTATAGGTTGCGGTCTAGATAAATGATAAGGCCCTCAGTAGTTTAGTTCAGAAGGAAGTGATACCATTTAACCACTAATAACATTAAACTCCTATATTAAATGGTTCTAAAACTTAGTTATTACCAAGATATTATTATATTTTAATTAATTAAATTAATTATTATTTTAGATATTACAATTTATTATATTTATAGTTTTATACAATAAGAGTATCTGATTGATGGTTGATCTAACCTCAGTCAGAACTGTAATTCCCAATAGGGTAGGTAGATAGTCAATAATGTTCTTATTCATTACTTATTTATATATTTATTGTTTTAAAAAACTAACATAGCGGTTAGCCTTGTAGATTTTAATTATTTATTTATTATTATAATTCTTTCTATTAATCGGAAAGTCACTCGCTGATTTTAATATTGTAATACTAATAACATTAGGGATAGAACCATAATAATCTCGCAATGGATAAACCATTTGTTGGACACACACAAGGTTTTGATAATGGATGTGGTTATTATAATTTCCTATTTTGAAGCCTGAGTTTTTATCCAGCAACTGACGATATAAGAATTGACAAATTGTTTTATAGCATAGGAACAGTAGGTGTCAAATGAATAAATATATTAAATAAGTTCTCCTATCAGTAAGGGAGACTGGCTGTAATACAAGACTTATAGATCGGGCAAAGAGTCTCAGTGTTTATGCGGCCGAACTAATTTTAATTAAGTAGTGATATGGTGCATATTTACTTTGTAGGAGTATTTATATAATATAAGATTTAGTGATTGGACAAATAGACTCAGTATCTATGCGGCCGATCCATTTTTAATTAGGTAGTGATATGGTGCATATTTACCTACGATTAATTTGTATTACGTAATCACATAAAGAATAGGACCATTGCACTGAGCTTGTGACAAAGAAAAGGGTCAGCATGCGAGCCTTTGATTCCTGTACCTTAACCTACTAAATAGTGAGATATATGATTACGTAGTGAGTGACGTCAATTTTTCCGCGGTTCACAAGAGCGCAAGTGCGGGCGTCTCTGATGAAAGAATTCCCCTGCGAAGTAGACGGTGTTTCTTCTTCATGAAAGATTTTTCCAGAGATCGTAACAGTAGGTGTTCTTAAAAGCTTCGACTAACCTTATGTACTGCAATGAATTATAGAGTATTTTTGAGAGTGAGATTGGTTTTTGAATGATGTTGTTTTATAGAGGACAATCATATGATGGCTAAAAGGTCTTTTGGATATATGTTGTAGCCCTACATAGTATTATCGTAGATCCAGCGGAACATAGAAGCAAAAATTTTAGCTTTACAAAGGGGAATATTTATAAAGACAAGAACGTTCCCGTTTAAGCCGTGGTAAAATGAGTTTAGACAGTAGAAATTGTCTTTACGCCGCTGCCTGCTAGTTTATCTATATTATGAGCCCGAAACGATATTTTCCCGCAGGTTTAAATTTAAATATAATGTTGCAGTCAGTTAGAATTGATGTTCATCATGGCAAGACATAGTGCCTACAAACAAGTCAACTTTATCTGTAGAATTAGTTTGGAAGAGATTTGTTCAGTAAGGAGCAACCATCATATGTCTGATATATTTACTGTCGCATGTTTATTTACGATTTTATAGAAGGAAGCATATACTCACCTTTGGGAAAGAGTCCAAGTTTCAACGGTAGACGTTAGACCGTAATACACGGGTATGGCAATCTTTGAATGGAATCGTTTAGCGATACACAATATGTACAATAAGTTACCACATGAAGGTTGAAATGGCCTTTGTGCCCAGCATTTGTGACAGGATTGGTTACACTCGTATTTATTACCCAATCTTTGGTTGGCCCCAAAATATTTAATGTAGGACAGAAAAGGTTTTAAGACAATGATTTTATTATCATTATTATTATTTTTATTTAATTTTATTTTTATACAGGATAAAAATTATTATTTTTTTAAAAAATAGTTTTAGTTCTATTTATATATTTATAGTTTTATGAAGCATAATTGTTTTAGTATCTATTATCAGTTGCCCCACTTACTCAGCTCCTGCTCCTATTTAAGCAAATGTTTACATGAAGCATGGTTTTTATACATGTGATTTTGGTTAATATAGTTTTATATTTATGTTTTTATCCTTATAGACATCATAATATCCTTTTAGTTATTATTATTTTTTATATATATGGATTTATATTTTGTGGTTATAATTGATTTAACATTTTATTATAAGCTATTCTAATCACTCAACTCCCGCTCCTGTTTAATCAAGTTGTTACACATAACATGGTCCTAAACATATGTGTCCTCCTGTATATGTGATATTCCACACCTTTTCATGTTGTTATGGATAATTTATTTAATTTTATTCATTATATAGTATTTATGATCTTATTGGTTTATGGAATATGTAGTAATTACTTTTATTGTTCTTAATTTTTATTATTTATTATATCAGTTTTATGGTTTTTAAAGATTTTTTGTTAAGAAGTGTTATAGTTTTAATGTTATAGTTCTAATGTTTTCTGTATTTGCAGCAAACCTGTATCCCCTGATGAAGTGATAAATACGAAACATGGCCTGTGTCGGGCTCTCAGGTTTTAATAAAGTATCCTTGTTTGATCACCACGTATTATAGACTGGGTGTTGTTCAATTTACGTGGTGAAGTGCTCCCTCGTTGGACCAGGCAAACAGATATGTGTACAGCTCATGGATTATGCCTAGGGGTGTGTATGCAAAACACTTGTGATTTATTGGCAATGAATGGGGTGAGTTATATGTATAGTAGAATGTATTGTAGTAGAAAAATAGCACTCACACAAACTATTACCGAGGAATACAAAAATCAGGAAAGAATAATTCATAGCAGCAATTGATATCAAATTCTTATGTAAATAACTAACAAATTCTTAACGGTAATTACCAAAGTTTACATGGTCTGCCCTGCACTTTGGAAAGCAAAAGTAGATCTCTCTATCTCTCTCTCATCTCAGCAGCCCAGAGGAAATAAATACAAATTCCTTACAGCTTTAGAAGGGTATTCAGCTGCAGGCCAGGTTCCAAGGATGTAAAGTAATACCCCCCAAAAAGTGATACTGACTCAAAATAGTAAATAGCTAAGAATAACTAGTTTAATAAGCACTTGACACAGGGGTTCTTTTCCAGAAACGTGCACGTCGTGCTGTTCATTTTTCTGAAGAGGAGCGATTGTTGCGACGATATCGAAGACAAAAATTGAGATAAGTGACTGAAAATCCTTTTTAAAGCACTGAAATGATACCACAGGTTAAGGACCTTTAATAATAAAAGAAGCTAGCAGTCTGGTGGGGGATTGTGATCACTCACATCCCTCCTACGGCTCAGCTCCGACAAAAATTATATAAAAATTACTGTTTTGTTTAATTCCTAGGGGCTATTTCAAGTGATTCTTAGCAGGTTCCAAGGATAGCATGCACTGGGAAAGGCAACTTTGATTTATTATGCAGGCTCCAGCATTTGTAGGTAAGCTGTGTGCAGCTCAGGGATTAGACTCCTCTCACATATTAAGGTTAGAAGAGGATACAGAGTGCTTGAGATGCTTGCAAAAAATCTTGGTTTGCTCCCAGTAATAGACTAGTTACAATGCAGTATCATTGGTAAAGAAAATGGCAAAAGATGTGCTGGTAGCCAAAAAGAAAAGTCTTGATGGCAAGAAGCATGGTCTTGATGGCAAAAAACAGCTTTATCCTTATGTTTATTACTTGTGCTGAGTTCTTATCTTGGCACATGCACAGCTCTCAGATTGGTTGGACCAGGAGGAATGAGTGAATGTGGAAACAGCTATTATGAACTATCATGGTCACATTCACCATATAGTCCATGATGAGAGATTGAATTCAGCAAAAGATGGTTTGTGTTCCAATATAATGTTGCATGTTCTATGTTTGTCAAAGCAGTTTTCAGGCTGAGAAATGCTTCGAAGGCCGGTTCCCATAGAGCAGGGGCTCCAACTCCAATCCTGGAGAGCCACAAACCAATCCAGTTTTCAGGATGTCGTTAATGAATATTGTCAAGCCCCAGCCCTCCGCCTAGGGCTCAGAGGGTTGGGGTTGCCATTATATGCTCCTTGCAGAAGGTGAGATAAAACCTTTTGCTCCCGCTATGCCTGCTGGGAGTGGTAGTTATTTTGCCCTCTGATAAGGAAATAGTTGTGAGACCAGTGGGAAGGCAAAATGAGAAGAATTTATTCCCCAACAAAAAGATTCAGTGCAGATTAAATCAGGATACTCTTCAGGTGTTTGCTCGAGGATATTTACAGAACTTAAACTGATTGAGCTTCACACTCTTTGCTCACAAAACGTGCAATGCATATCACATGTAACAGATAGAAAACATAACAGCTTCTTCTCACAAAGAAAAATATCTTCTTTCCCTTTGTTCCCACTCAGCTCCCTCATACATCTTTAGCAAAGGGATTCTATATCATCTGCCAAACACAGTGTACAGTCCATAGGCACTTCTTCTGAGTCACTCTCATTAAAGTCCTGTTGCATCTCTTCAAACTCTGGAACGAGGGAGTTTGGCTTTAAGCTGTTATTATACAGCTTAGGATAATTTCCCCCTAAGACCTCTGGTGCTTCCTTTGGGCACAGTTGTATATGGTAAGGATTGGAAATACCTGGGGTTGTGGAGATTCCTCTCTGGCTTTGTTCAGCTAGCTTTTTCCAACTGTAGGGAAACGCTTTCTGATTCCCTGTTTGGAGTTCTTGTCTGGAGCACTGCTCTGGTTCCCAGTCTCAAACTGAGCTTTGCAAACTCCTGGGTTTAGTGCTAGGTTCCCACCTGTGAGCTCCTTGAAGCTTTTTATCTGGCAATGAGGTCTGAAGGTCTCTCTGCCCTCTCCCTCTAGGCAGGTTTCTGACAGCAGTCTGTCCCTTCTCTCCTTCTGCTCTGTCTGCTTCAATTCCAGAACTGCAGCTGAGTTTCCTCAAAGGTCTCCTCCCAGCTCTTCTCCAACCGTCTCTCCAACCACCTCTCCAGTCAATACTCTCACCAACACTCTTACCGGCTCTCTCAGCAAGACTCCTATCACCAACTCCTCCCTTGTCTTCTCCTAACCAGGGTTTATATTCCTGTTCCCTGAGCCTTGGGTCTGCCTTCCTGAACAGATGTGTGTAATTAGGTTCCAGGCTTGCAGTTACGTCAGAGCTTGGGTGTGTCAGCCTAGCTCCTGTTTCCCTATGCTTGCCTCTCTCTTGCAAATGCTGAAACGTGTGTGCAGCCTGACTGTCAGTTTGTTTAAAGGTAAAATCATCATTTTCTTCTACTTCCATATGTTCAGTATGGGCTTCTGCATCACAATATGCATGGGATAAATTTGCATGCACTGCCCCCATAGTATTCAAATTTATCTCATGCATATTTATTAGGGATATCCTGAAAACCTGACTGGTTTGCGGCCCTTCAGGACTGGAGATGGAGATCTCTGCCATAGAGAGAACAAAGAACAATGGGTCTTCAGTGTTCACACACATGCATTTGGCAGGCAGCAACTTTTGTGACATCAACAGATCAGAGTTCTGTGCAGCAGGCATCCATGTCAGTATGGTTCAGGATATAGGTTCGGGTTCAGGAGGCCACAGACAAGTTGTGAGCAATGATCCTATATCCCCTTCTCTTTTTAAATATGGGAGAGGCTACAACAGACCACGTCTTTTCTTAAAACCTAACTAACACTACTGCTGTGCAAGTCAGAACCAAATGTCATAATGGATGGCTAAAGTATAAAACTTGTAGCACAATAAATGATTGAAAGCAAATAGGTCTAATCACTAACACTTTAGTAATTAGACCTATTTGATCTCATGTCCATGAAGATACATCTAGTATCTTGATCTCTGCAGGAACAGGATCTGGTTCAAGATAAAATAAAGATGCTCCACCCACATTAATGATAGAGTTCTTTTCAACAGCAATCAAGTATAACTTAATTCAGTGGTGTGCTAATCTATCAAACATTATTTACAACTAGGGAACTGCAGGCAAAAATATTTCATTTTGATTAGTTTCCTGTTTCATTTGCAATTTTGTTAATTAAAGAGGTGGCTGTGGCTGCTACCCAAATGAAAAAACATAGCCAAAAGGTTACTAGAGGCTTCAGGTAACTAAAAAAAAACAACTAACTTTTCTGTCTCGTGTCAGAAGCTGACCTCAAACCAGTGACCTTTGGGTTAGAAGAAAGGAATCTTGCAGGAAGAGCTATAATATCTCCATGGGAGCTTGCTTTAGCCACACTTCTCTTAACTGAGTTTTGTATTGCTGGTGATATTTGTTTCTGTTTCCTGATTGGCCCAAAGTTTGTCTGGTCTGAAGCTCTGTGCAAAATCCCTCCTGGATTTTTTGCTTTGTATAACAATTGACTTCTGCTCTAGAGAAAGACTTGCTCCAAAAACTTATTTTACGATGTTGTTATGCCAGAAATTCTGACAAACTATGACTAAGTATAATACTAGAGACATTCACCAAGCCTAATCAACATTCTGGTTGTCCTGTTAGTGATCATTACTAATTGGACAACCAGGCTCTTCATTAGGCTTAGTGAAAGCCTCTGATAGTCTATTTAGACATGTGGTAAGTATAGCATGCAGTGGGAAGGGGTTTTCATTAAAACAAAGGCCAGACAGCAGTTTAGGGAAAACAATAGCAACTTTTATTCTGTCCCAGCTTGTTAAACTTCCTCAAAGCTAAACATAGAACAGACAACAGTTCAGGGGGAAAAAAAGCAACTTTTATTCTGTCCTAGCTTGTTAAAACTACATAACATATAAGAACATAAGATATGCGATACTGGGTCAGACCAAGGGGTATGTTTACTAAACCCTCTTAATGTGCGCCCAGCGTTAGTGTGCAGGATGCCATATAAGGAGTGGGCGTTTCAGTTTAAAGTAGCAAAACGGGATTAGCACGCAATAACGCGCGCTGCTGTGCACATTATCGGGCAAAGCGCCGCTAAGCGCGTTACTGCGCGGTAATCTTAAGTAGGCGCACAGACATCCAAACATAGAAACAGAAGTGTAGCACAATGGTTAATACACTGACTGATGATACAGGGGTCATGAGTTTGATCCCCCAGTATGCATAAGGCTGGCTGAGGCATCAGCTGTGACATGTAATTATTGTTTCCTGAGGTATTTTATTTATTGCTGCCAGCAAACACACCCTCACGTGCCGTAACCTAAGGTGCCGCATAAGGCACCCTATAAGGCACCCCATAGGGCACATTATAAAGTGCACTGTCCGCCACGGCACCCTATAATGTCCCCTATAGGGCACCCTATAAGGCACTCCATAGGACACTTTATAAGGCACCTTATACGGACTGTAACCATAAGGTGCCTCAGAAGGCGCTTTATAGGGTGCCCTATAAGGCGCCTTATAGGGCGCCTTCTGAGGCACCTTATGGTTACAGTACCCTGAGGGTGTTTTGCTGGCAGCACTAATGTACATTAAAAAAAGACAATGCTTTGGACAGCCCTATCAAAGAACCCCTACTGTGGGTTTGAACCCATGACCTCTGGCTCCACAAGTAGTGAAAACACCAGTGGGCTACAGCTTCATAGCTGCTAGCAAACCCCTGGCTGGCTGCAGAAGGACTGCACGTCACCACACAAACAGTCTGCTGTGGTCACCAGGATAGGGTTAACCCACCCATATCCATGATGCACTGCACATGCAAATCAGCAGTCTACAGATGATCACAAGATGGGGTATGCACCCCCACAGCACCTCGGCCTGGTAGGGGGAACTGACCATGTGTGGTACTAGCACAGAGTAGCTACACACCGTCACATTGTGCAGGTACTGCACTCACCCTGAGTGTGAGGTGGGGCGCTCAGCACCAGGTCCACAGCAGAGATAGGCCATACTGCAGGTCTCCAGCAGTGCTAATGTGTGAGATAGGTAGTTTCTGCAGACACACCTTGGATATATCTGTATGTCTCAGTCAGGTTTAGCCCCTATGGACCCCTAGGAGGATTATGTATCACCACCCTCCTCTTCCTCCTGGGCTGAGGGGGGTAAACAGGTCTCCCACCAACAGAGCCACATTCCACCTCTCTGCAATGGTGGCAGTAAAGGGGACCATCAACCCCAGTCCTGCTAGGGAACAGACACCCTACAGGGCAGTCAACGCAGCTCTGTACACATCCATAACCCAATAACAGACAGACATTAGGCCTGGTTATGCTAAGCTGCACCCTGCCACTATCTGGTATTCTCCTGCAGCAAGCCTTCAGCCGCTGCCCTCTGCAAGGCATTCCATCAAGACACATACCAGCTGCAAACAGTCTGCTAGCTAGTCCATAGTGCATATTCCTGGTGGAAATACGTGCACCCAGAACTGGGATGTCAGCATACACAACAAGCAGATAAATCAGTGACTGGACCCCAAAAGGGAACCCATAATTATCACATGAGAGAAATATTATACAGCACTATGGGGGAGCCTAGCCATGCCATGGTCACTGCTCAGTCAGGGTGAGAGTGATCTCCCAGCGGAACATGCTGTGGCCACCCTGTCTGTGCAGGTGGTGGCCGGGCACTACAATGTCCCAGCCAGTGCCCTATGCCCTGGCCAG
Organism: Ichthyophis bannanicus; assembly: GCA_033557465.1. Taxonomy (NCBI): domain Eukaryota; kingdom Metazoa; phylum Chordata; class Amphibia; order Gymnophiona; family Ichthyophiidae; genus Ichthyophis; species Ichthyophis bannanicus. The sequence goes on along the minus strand of CM066036.1, from coordinate 544,945,106 downwards.
ATGAATCCTGGCCAGGCCACCCTGTCCAGGCTATACCCATGGTACTTTGCTCCTCATTATGCACATTGGCAGGCCAATACTGGCAACAGTGCTGGCAGTGTGGGCTGTGGAGGGTGTTTGCAGCCACCACACACTGGATAGACAGACACACACTCCCACACCTATGCCAGCATTGTGCTACTATAGAGGTGTTTAGCAGCCCTGGCCACCACACCAGTCCTGGGCACAGTGCAGGCATGGATATGGTACGCAATACTGTTGGGGGTCACTCCCCAGGGTGGTAAACACTGTCAGAGACCAGACCTGAAGCACACTCCACAGACATCAGAAAGGTTGCTATGATGGAGCTCAATCAGCAAACTGTGCTTAACGTAGGAATTGCTATCTGTCAGTAATCATAGCAAACGTTTGATAGCTGTATACCATATTCCCAGGTGTAGGGTGGCATTGCTAAGGTATGCAAGTGCTAGTATTGGGAGATGCATGCAGGGCCCAATGTCCTGCCTCTCCAGGAGGCATTGGCTAATGGAGCCTGTGGGTGTGGGTGTGTCTGCCCCTGTTGGCTGCTGCTTTACGGCAGAGGTTCCCAACTCCAGTCCTGGTGTGCCAAACACTGTTCGGGTTTTCATGCTGTCCCTCATGAATATGCATGAGATACATCTGCATACCATGTGGGTGGTGCACAGATATGCAGCACAGGCATCTTTATTAGAGGCAGCATGGAACCTGAGTGGTGTTTGGCCCTCCAGGACTGCATTTGGGAGACTCTGCTCTAGGTAATGCGCCTGTTTATGGTGTCTTTGCTCTGTAGGGTAAAATGTAGGTGTTTTGGGCATGTTTACGTCATCTGCAATAAAGGTTCTGTCTGTATTAGCACGTTGTAGTAGTGGGTAAAATATGGGGACTGGGTTGGCAGACACCACAGCTGGGACTTGAACCTGTGACCTTCTGCCTCCTAACACACTGGCTGTGTGCACTGCACCACTGTGTTGCCACAGAGACAGTGCATTCCCTGGTGATACCATGACTGTTTGTCCGGCAGGGCCTTTCTGTTGCAGTGCATGGCACCCACCTACACAGGGTTAGGCCATGGTCTGCTCTGGGCAGCTGCCACTGCCCCCCTCCACCACCAGTACCCCTCTGCCACCATGCTGACATGCCCTTCTGCTGGTGGTGTGCAGTCTCAAGCCATCCAGTGTGCAGGTAGGCGGCTGCCTATGGTGCATGTTATGGGGTAGGGGTGCCTGCATAGATGTCCACACTTCCCCCCAACACCGCCTGCCAATGTTCTGTGCCCTTGGCGATACCTGCTGGGTACTATCCCCTGTGACACTGTGATAAACACTCTCGTGCCCATGTTGGGCCCTCATCAGTTGCTGTCTGGCTGCTGTACAATTTCAGCATTCCTATGTGCCACCTAGGCATCTGCTTAGTCCGCACTGTGCCCCAGCTGCACCACAGCATGTGCCGCCCGCAGCCCTCTGTATCCCCTTTCCCAGCATCTGTCCAGTTGCCCATTCCAACATGCCCGCCCTGTTGTTGTGGAACATGTGCATGCCATAGGAAACCTGTCCAATGGAGAGGGAAACCCTGATCAGTGCTATTTCACTGTGGGATCATTCACCTTGTATGGGGACAGAGCGTAGACCCTTCCAAAATTCATATCTTTTTTGGGGGGCTTTCTTGGGAGTGTTTTTTGATGTTTCCCATTACTATCACTATTGCCCAGCTTGGTTATGTTTTTTGTATATTTTGTTGGGGTCCTTTTCAATGTTTATTTGTACTTTTGTTCCGTGCACATGTATCACACTTATCACTTTTTTGTAGGTTTCCCTGGTTTTGCTGTACATTGCTGACAGAAATGGTTTCTCTTCCCTTTAAATCAGCTCTAACGCGAGGTTCTCACTTGCGTTATTTTTGGCCTCGAATTTCACATCATTAGTGTGTGGGGAGCCTCTCCCCTCCCACTCTCCACCCATTGACCCCTTCTCTCCACCCCTGGGGAGCCTTCCTCCGCACTCCGTGAGCCTTTCACCGCCTTCAGCGCTTGTTTGCGCCGCTGCGCGCGTTAGCGCGCGCTAGGGCACATTTGTGCCCCGTAAAACATCATTATTGCACGCTAAGGTACCTTAGCGCGTGATAATTGCACAGCGCACACGTTAAGAAGGTTTAGTAAACATACCCCCAAGTTCCATCAAGCCCAGTATCCTGTTTCCAACGGTGGCCAATCTAGGTCACAAGTACCTAGCAGTTTCCCCAAAAGAGACAGGTTCCACAGTGATTGTATTGGGGCAAGCAGTGGATATTTTTCTGTTAGCCATTCAGATGTAAATAGTTAATACTGTTATCCAAGTTATGTTACCTTTTCTATGTAATTACGGTTTAACCCCCCCACTGTAAACTCTCCTTTGTTCCATGTAAACTGCACTGATATTGAAGAGCGCGGTATATAAGAAAAATAAATAAATAAATATTCTGGGTCCACTTTAATAATGGTTTATGGCCCTTTCCTCCAGGAACTTGCCCAAACATTTTTTAAACCTGGCTACACTAACAGCTTTTACTACATCCTCCAGTAGAAATTTCCAGAGTTTGATTACACATTGAGTGAAAAAATATTTTCTCTTATTAGTCTTAAATAGGTTACCCTGTAGCTTCATTGCATGTCCCCTAGTCTTCCTATATTTTGATGGCGTAAACAATTGATCTATGTTCACCTGTTCCACTCCATTCATTAATTTAGAGACCTCTATCATATCTCCCCTCAGCCGTCTCTTTTCCGGGTTGAAGAGCTCTAACCTTTTTAATCTCTCTTCATAGGGGTATCCTTCCATCCCCTTTAACATTTTGGTTGCTCTTCTCTGTAACCTTTCTAATAACGCTATATCCTTTTTAAGATACGGTGATCAGAATTGCATACAATATTCAAGGTGCGGTTGCACCATGGAATGATACAGAGGCATTATAATATCCTTTGTTTTATTCTGCATTCCTTTACTTATGATACCTAGCATTCTATTTGCTCTCTTGGCTGCCACTGCACTGGGTGGAGAGTTTTATCATGTTATTCATGATGACGTCTAAATTGTTTTCCTGTGTGGTGGTTCCTAATGTGGAACCTTGCATCATGTAAGCATAGTTTATGTTTTTCTTTCCTAGGTGCATATCTTTGCACTTGTCCACATTAAATTTCGTCTGCCATTTGGATGACCAGTCTTCCATTTTATCAAGATCCTCTCGATAAATTGGAAGACCTCCACAAAGTTGGTTCTCTGGTTCCTTCTTCCGGCCCCAGTTAAGGTTTCTACCTCAGAACTCATTTGTACGGCTTGCCTTGAAGGATTTCTGGCTCTATGGGCCTCCCCTCCTAACTGCAGCCTGCTGGGTTCTTAACCTTTCCCTGTGAGCCACAACTCCCAGCCCTGAACTCTGGGCTACAGACTCTTAGGGGTATGTTTACTAAACTGCGGTAACGGTACATAACGTGCGTTATGTAATGTTAACGATCGTAAGCGTATCATAACGTGTGTTATGATGTGCTTACGATCGTTAACATTACATAACGCGCGTTAACCAACATTAACGATCATAAAGCTCCACGGCGCGGTAAAACACCGCAGAAGGTGGAGAGAGGGCGTAGAGAAGGGGTCAGTGGGCAGAGAGTGGGCGGGGAGAGGCTCCCTTCACACTAACGCGCTGATCTGAAGAGCTGAATCCAAACGCGATTGAAAACCTGCCTTTAAATGCAGATTACAGGGGAGAGAAACCATTTCAGTGTCAGCAATGTACAGCCCAGGCAGGGAAACCTAACAAAAGTGATAAGTGTGATACATGTGCACAGAACGAAAGGGCACATAAACACTGAAAATGACCCCAACAAACTGGAAAACAACCATAACCATTATTAAGAAGTGACCGAAGATATCAATGCTTGACCCAGTATAAGCATTGTGGAACTTGTGTCTCTTGGGGAAACTGCTAGGTACATATGACCTAGATTGGCCACTGTTGGAAACAGAATACTGGGCTTGATGGACCTTGGTCTGACCCAGTATGGCATATCTTATAACCAAGCTGGCCAATAGTGGTATCAATGAGAAACATCAACCCCTCTCCCCCCCCCCCCCGAGTAAGCTCCATAGGACAGATATAAATCATGGAAGGGTCTATACTCTGTCCCCATACAAGGTGAATGAGCCCACAGTGAAATAGCGCTGCTCAGGGTTTTCCCCACCATCGGACAGGGTTCCTATGGCGTGCACATATCCCGCAACATCAGGGCGGGCATGTCGGAATGGCAACTGGACAGATGCCGGAGAAGGGGATACAGAGGGCTGCAGGCGGCACATGCTGTGGTGGAGCTGGGCGACAGTGCGGACTAGGGTGATGCCTAGGTTGCACATACGAATGCTGAATTAACAGAGCAGCCAGACAGCAACTGCTGAAGGCCCAACATGGGCACGAGTGTGTCTCCCACAGTGTCACAGGGGATAGTACCCAACAGCTACCCCAAAGGGCACGGAACATTGGCAGACGGGGCTGGGGGGAGCGTGGATGTCTATGCAGGCACCCCTATCCCAGAACCCGCACCATAGGCAGCTGCCTACCTACACACTGGATGGCCTGAAACTGCGCACCACCAGCACCACCAGCAGAAGGGCATGTCAGCATGGTGGTTGAGGGATACTGGTGGTGGAGGGGGCAGTGGCAGCTGCCCAGAGCAGACCGTGGCCTAGCCCTGTGTAGGTGGGTACCGTGTACTGCAACAAATGGGCCCTGTCTGATGAACAGTCATGGTATCACCAAGGAATGTACTGACTCTGTGACAACAAGGTGGTGCAGTGCACAAAGTCAAACAGCAAGAGAAGAAGGTATCCGCATAGGCAAGTGAAAACCAAAAGCGGAACCCAAGGACCAGTCCTACACGCAGGTAAATAATTGTGAGGACAAAGTTTGTCCTCATAATTATTTATCTGTGTGTAGGCCTGGTCCTTGGGTTCCGCTTTTGGTGCAGTGCACAAAACCAGTGTATTCAGAAGCAGAGGGTCACAGGTTCAAGTCCCAACTGTGGTTCCTGCCAACCCATTCCCCATATTTTACCCACTACTCCAACGTGCTAATACAGACAGCACCTTTATTGCAGATGACGTAAACATGCCCAAGACACCTACATTTTACCCTACAGAGCACGGACACCATAAACATGCACATTACCTAGAGCAGAGTCTCCCAAATGCAGTCCTGGAGGGCCAAACACCATTCCGGTTCCATGCTGCCTCTGATAAAGATGCCTGTGCTGCATTTCTATGCGCCACCCCCATGGTATGCAGATGTATCTCATGCATATTTATGAGGGACAGCATGAAAACCCGAACAGTGTTTGGCACCGCAGGACTGGAGTTGGGAACCTCTGCCGTAAAGCAGCAGCCAACAGGGGCAGACACACCCGCACCCACAGGCTCCATTATCCAAGACCTCCTGGAGAGGCAGGACTTTGGGCTCTGCGTGCATCTTCCAATACTAGCCCTTGCATACCTTAGTAATGCCACCCTAAACCTGGGAATATGGTACACATCTATCAAAAGGTTGCTATGATTACTGGCAGATAGCAATTCCTAGGTTAAGTACAATTTTCTGATTGAGCTGCATCATAGCAACCTTTCTGATGTCTGTGAAGTGTGCTACAGGTCTTGTGTCTGACAGTGTTTACCAACCTGGGGAGTGACTCCTACATTATTGCGTACCATAGCCATGCCTGCACTGTGCCCAGGACTGGTGTGGTGGCCTGGGCTGCCCAACACCTCTATAGTTGCACAATGCTGGCATAGGTGTGGGGAGTGTGTGTCTGTCTATCCAGTGTGTGGTGGCTGCCAACACCCTCCACAGCCCACACTGCTAGCACTGTTGCCAGTATTGGCCTGCCAATGTGCATAATGAGGAGCAAGGTACTGTGGGAATAGCCTTGATAGGGTGGCCTGGCCTGGCCGCATCTGCACAGGGCATAGGGCAATGGCTCGGACATTGTAGTGCCCGGTACCACCTGCACGGACAGGGTGGCCATAGCATGTCCTGCTGGGAGGTCACTCTCACCCTGACTGAGCAGTGACCATGGCATGGCTAGGTTCCCCCATAGTGCTATATAGCATTTCTTTCATGTGATATTTATGGGTTTTGTTTTGGGGCCTAATCACTGACTTATCTGCTTGTTGTGTATGCTGACATCCCCGTTCTGGGTACATGCATCTTCTCCAGGAACATGCACTATAGACTAGCTGGTGGACTGTCTGCAGCTAGTATGTGTTTTGCTGGAACACCTTGCAGAGTGCAGCTGCTGGAGAATGTCAGATAATGGTGGGTGGGCAGCTGAGCATTTCCAGGCCTGCCATCTGTCTGCTGTTGAGTTATGGATGTGTACTGCTCTGTCTGGTCCCCTCTGCTGCTCCCATTGCAGGGAGGTAGACTGTGGATCGATTGGTGGGTGATCCTGTTTCCCACCCTGAGCCCCAGAGGGTGGGTTGGGTGGTGGTACATGATCTGCCTATGGGTCCATACACCCCCCCCCTTTCACCTACAGCAGGTAACCATGGCACCAACACAGGATATGCACTATTCTGGGTGCATCATCGCCCATATGGACTAGACATGACTGAGACATACAGCAGGACACAGATGTATCCTAGGTGTGTCTAACAGAACTACCAATCACACACCGCTGGGGACCTGCAGTATGGTGTATTCCAGCCATGAAAGGTGCTGTGGACCTGGTGCTGGGCGCCCCACCGCAACCTCAGGGTGGGCACAGTACCCGCACAATGTGACTGTCTGTGACTACTCTGTGGCAGTGCCACACACGGTCTGTTCCCCCTACCAGGCCGAGGTGCTGTGGGGGTGCATTCCCAATCTTGTGCCCATCTCTCGACTGCTGGTTTGCATGTGCAGTGCATCATGGGTACGGGTGGGTTAACCCTATCCTGGTAACCACAGCAGACAGTTTGTGTGGTTATGTGCAGTCCTTCTGCAGCCAGCCAGGGCTTTGTACACAGCCTTATAAGGTGTCCTATAGGGGACATTATAGGGTGCCTTGGCGGACAGTACACTTTATAATGTGCCCTATGGAGTGCGTTAATGGGGTGCCTTATGCGGCACCTTAGGTTATGCCACCATGAGGGTGTGTTTGCTGGCAGCACTAATTAAAATACACGTCAAATGCCTCAACAATCGCTACTTAAATGTAAAGGGTGCTGCCTCAGACAGCCTTATACATTAGGCCCACTGGGGAATCAAACCCAGTCAGTGTTGTAACCATTGTGCTACAACTCTGTTGCTGTGCTTGTATGCCTGCGCGCCTTCTTAAGATTAACGCGCGGTAACGTGCCCTGTAGCGCTCGTTCATTTATGGCGCCTTGTAACGCGCGTTCTCAGCGCGTTCTCGGTAACGATGTACCGCCCATGCCCTTATTTGGGATTTCTGTCTCTACCGCAGCTCCTAACGCGAATCACACTAACGCAGTTTAGTAAACATACCCCTTAGTTCTCCCTTTGGAGACAGAAGGGTAGCATTCTATATATCCCATCACACACCATCCCGCTCAGCTCAACCATGCCCTGTTGAGCATCTGCCTCACCTGGGACCACCACCTGGGAAAGGAAGTCCACATTCAGGTGAGTTTGACCAGCCCTATGGTGGACCTGGAACTGGTTGATTTGGAGACTCAAAATCTATTGCATAATATGGCTGTTGGACTCCTTATGTTGAACCAACCACTTGAGAGCTTGGTAGACTGTTATAAGAGCAATTGGACGGTCAATTGGGTAGTATTTGAAGGTTTCAAGTGCCCACTTGATAGCCAGGGCTTCCTTCCCGATCACCACATAATGCTTTTCCTGAGGGAGTAATTTCCTGCTGATGAATGCTATGGAATGTTATTCCTCCCTGACTTCCTGGATCAGAACGATTCTAGACCCACCTCTGAGGAATCCGTTTGCACAATAAATGATAGAGAGAAATCAGGACTAATAAGGACAGGTTCAGAGCACAGAGCTTTCTTGTGATGCTGAAAGGCTAGGTCCAGGTCTAGTGAGAGGTGATTTCTTAATGGCTCTGCCACATCTGCAAAATTAGGGATGAACCAGCGGTAATAGCCTATCAATCCAAGGAAGGCATAAACCTCTTTCTTTGATTTCAGGGTGGGGATCTGGGCAATGGCATCCAGCTTCCATAGTTGAGGTCATATCTGCCATTCCTTATTAAATATCCCAGGTATTGAACATCCCGGCCTCCCAGAAAACATCAACCCGGTCTTCCTCAGGGTAGTCAACACAGTCTGCACATGAGTTAGATGAATGATCCAGTCTCTTCTGTAGATGATGATGTCATCAAGGTATGCAGCTATATACTTCTTGTGTGGTCTGAGTAGGCAGCTGACTAGGTGTTGAAATGTGGCAGGAGCCCTGTATAATCCAAAGGGCAGTACTGCAAACTGGAACAGGCCTTGTAGTGTCAAAAAAGTAGTCTTCTCCTTGGCAGCTAGCGTCAAGGGCACCTGCCAGTATCCCTTAGTCAGATCCAAGGTTTATATAAAGCATGTTCCACCGAGTCGCTCAATTAGCTCATCTACTCTGGTCATGGGATACACTTCCAGTTTAGAAGCTGCACTGGCCCTCCAGAAGTCAATGCAGAATCTGATGCTTCCATCGGGTTTAGGAAGCAAGATGATGGGGGATGACCAATCACACATAGGGGCTTGTTTACAAAGCCGCGGTAGCGGTTTCCAATTGTTATCGGAGCCGCAGCCCCAACGATCGGAAACCACTACCGCAGCTTTGTAAACAAGCCCGATAGACTCTTCTATAACTCCCAGGTTAGGCATCTATTCCAGTACCTTGGCGACCAACTCTAGGGCTGGTACTCTAAGTGATCACATCTTAAATTAACAAGTGTATTTGGACACTTATGCTAGTATTTTATCAAGAAAAGTAGGTGACTACTTTTCTTTATAAAACAGGTTTCATATAAGTGCCTTATAAAACACTTTACCTAGGTATCCCCTTATAAAATTACTCTCTTGAAGTATTATTTGACAATCTGAGAATGAGATCAAATTTTTCTTCTGTTTTATTTTGGGTTGTTGGAGATTATTTTATATACAGAACACTGTTTTGACACCCCTTATTGTGATCATCTGAATATGAAGACCATGTTGTTCCTTTGTTGATAGCCTCAACTGATTTCCCATGCAGTAGTAGATTATAGTTAAGGACCTTACTTTAATATTTTACTCACTTGCAGAGAAGGCTCATTGCTGTATCCAGCAATTGATGATAGAGTATAAACTATGAAGAGCTTTATGCTCGCTAGATCAATGTTTACTATTTATACTTTCAGTGTGTGAGGCTCATCTTCCTGTTGCTAGGGCCTGTCAATTGCAGGGTCCATTTATGGAATACTTTGCCTTGGGCAAAACAAAAATTCAGTTTATTTTAAGATGCTATTTTTATATGGCAGTCTGGTACTATTATGATTTTAGTTTTAACTTTTCTTGCAATTTTTATTAGGTTCTCTTTTATTGATTTATTTATATTTGTCTAGTACAAGATATTAAAGGGATTACTAAGGTGCACTAGCATTAATGCACATCAATTTATTTTTAGCTCGTGTTGGCAGTAACTAGGTCACATTGAATAACAAGGGACTTGTGCTGAAACAATGCAAGTTACATTGATTTAAAGTTAACATTAACGTTAGAGCACTTCAATAACTAGCTCCCTAAATTGGGTGAAGATTTTATCTTGTGATCTGCTTAGAAAAATGTGTGTTTTGGACTAGCCAACTATAAATGTATTTTGAATAAATGTCCTTCTTTCTTCTCTTCCTTCTCCTCTCTGTCGTTCTTTTTTATCCCCTCCTTGCCTGCTTTGTTCTCTTTCATTCTCATCTGTCTTTATTGCACATTTTGCTGTTACAGCCAGAACTCCTCCATATTATTCACAAACTGTATCCTGCTAGCTGGTACCTTTTTATTGTGATAGCAAAATGCATTTAATGAGAGGTCAATAAGTAGCTATAACACTTTCTTATTAGTGCACTTTGACTAGCCTAAATTAGCAGTTTGTTTAGTAATTAAGTTGAGCTCTTAATTGCCTTGAAGCTTATGACTTAATTGCATACTACTGTACCTACCTACATATACATGCCCAGAGGAAAGGCCCTAAGATTGTACATGTAGGTAGATGCTTGGTCAAATGATTGTCAACTGAGATTTAATGCAAAGAAGTACAAAGTGATGCACTTGGGATGCAGAAACCCAAAGGAACTGTACATGATAGGAGACAAGAAGCTGGTGTGTACTGACCAAAAGAGAGACCTTGGAGTGATAGTATCTGAGGATCTCAAGGTGGTGAAGCAGTGTGGCAAGGCCAGAAGTATGTTAGGCTGTATACAGAGAGGAGTAACCAGTAGGAAGAAGGGGTATTAGTGCCCCTGTACAGGTCATTGGTGATGACTCACTTGGAATATTGTGTTAAGTTTTGGAGACTGTACCTTGCAAAGGATATAAACAAAGACTTGAAGTGATTCAGAGGAAGGTGAACAAGATGATTGGGGCTGGCTCCAGAACGCATATGAGAAGACTTGAATACCTCAGTATATATACCCTAAAGGAGAGGAGAGACAGAGGGGAACAAATAAACCTTTTTCAGAACTTGAGGACATGAAATGAAGATGCAAGGAAGCTACAACAGGAAATACTTTTTCATGGAAAGGGTGGTGGATGCCTGAAATGCCCTCCTGAAGGAGATGATGGGAGCAAAAACAGTGACGGAATTCAAAAAGACATGGGACAGACACATAGGATCACTACATAGCCAGGGGATGGAATCAAAGCAAATGTAAATAACTTCTTAATAGAGAGGGGTAACCTGCCTAAAGTGGCAAGTACAACCATAAGCAAATGAAAAAGGAGCCTAATGAAAAACACCAGAAAAAATATAAGCATTGGAAAGTTATAGTACATACAAGGCATTGATAAGGCAGGCAAAGAGAGAATTTGAAAAAAGCCTGCTATAGAAGAAAAAACACATTATAAAAATGTTTTGAAATACATTTGTAGCAAAAGACCTATGAGAGAGTAAGTTGGACCATTGGATCATAGAGGGGTAAAAGGGGCGCTAAGGGAGGACAAGGTCATAGCAGAGAGACTGAATGAATTCTTTGCTTTGGTCTTTACTGAAGAAGATGTAGGGAAGTTACTTGTGCCTGAAATGGCATTTAAAGGTGACATATTGGAAGAATTGAAAGAAATATCGATAAACCGGGAGGATGTATTACAACTGTTTAATAAACTGAAGAGTAGCGCATCACCTGAACCAGATAGTATACATCCAAGGGTCTTGAAAAAACTGAAATATGATATTGCAGACCTATTATTAATAATCTGTGAACTATCATTAAAATCATCTGTAGTACCTGATGATTGGAGAGTGACTAATGTAACTCCAATTTTTAAAAGGGGTTCCAGGGGTAATCTGGGAAACTATAGACCAGTGAGCCTGACATCAGTACAGGGTAAAATGGTAGAAACCATTATAAAGAATAAAATTACTGAACATGTAGATAGTCATGTTTTAATGGGAGAAAGTCAACATGGATTTAGCCAAGGAAAGTCTTGTCTTACTAATCTGTTATATTGAAGGTGTAAATAAACAGGTAGACAAAGGTGAGTCAGTTGATATAGTGTAACTGGATTTTCGGAAAGCTTTTGACAAGGTCCCTCATAAGAGACTTTTGGCAAAACTAAAAAGTCATGGGATAGGAGGCAGTGGACTATTGTGAATCAGGAACAGGTTAAAACATAGAAAGCAGAGGGTAGGGCTAAATGGCCAATTTTCCCAATGGAGAAAGGTGAATAGTGGAGTACCCCAGGGATCTGTGCTGGGTCCGCTGCTTTTTAATATATTCGTAAATGACCTGGAAATGGGAATAACGAGTGAGGTTATGAAATTTGCAGATGACACGAAACTATTTAAAGTTGTTAAAACCCATGAGGAGTGTGAAAAATTGCAAGAGGATCTTGATAAATTGGAAGACTAAGCATCAAAATGGCAGATGAAATTTAATGTGGACAAGTGCAAAGTTATGCACCTAGGGAAGAACAACCCAAACTATGGTTACACGATGCAATGTTCCACATTAGGAACCATCACCCAGGAAAAATATTTAGGCATCATCATGGATAACAAGTTAAAACCCTTCATGCAGTGTGCAGCGGTGGCCAAGAAAGCAAATAGAATGCTAGGTATCATAAGGAAAGGAATGGAAAAACCTTTGCAACTGCTCTTTTAGTTTTTTCTTAACTATTTTCCTAATTTTATCATAGTCTCACTTTAGAAAGTTAAAAGGTAGTACTGTGGATTTCCTTACCATCCCTCCTCAATTAATTAAATCAAACACGATCATGCTACAATCACTATTGCCAAGTGGCCTCAACACCCTTATCTCTTGCACCAGATCTGGTGTTCCACTAAGGACTAGGTCCAAAATGGCTTTCTCTCTGGTTAGTTCATGAACCAGCTACTCCAAGAAGCAGTCATTTATTTCATCTAGAAACTTTATCTCCCTAACATGTCCTGCCATGACACTGACCCAGTCAATACTGGGGTAATTGAAATCATCCATTATTATTACTATGCTGTAATGTTTGTTAGCTTCCCTGATTTCTTTGAGCATTTCATTATCCATTTGTTCATTCCGGCCAGCTGGTCAATAGTATACCACCACTGCCATCGCCTTCCCTTTGTTACATTGAATTTCAATCCATATAAAGTGAATTTTGTTTACTGCAAAACTTTAATCCTTTGTGAAACAATGCCCTCTCTAACATCGAGTGCAACCTCTCCACCAATTTGATTTGCTCTATCATTATGATATAGTTTGTACCCAGGTATCACAGTGTCCCATTGGTTGTCCTCCTTCTACCATGTCTTTGAGATACCAATCATAACTAACCTCTCATTTAGTGCTATATATTCTAATTTTCCCATCTTATTTTTTAGACTTCTAGCATTTGCATACAAGCATTTTAGAGGCTGTATTTTATTGATATTAATCTGGCTAATTTGTAATTTTTAAGCTCTGTCTGCTCTGTACTCAAGGGCATTTGGGTTACTTTTGTCTTTACTGGAAACTCTTTGATGATATGCCCAATCTTTTGCTAGTATCCCTCAAGGATACATTGTTCCGAATCATGCACTCTTGGGCAACTGTCAGTTTTCCCCTAATATCTAGTTTAAAATCTGCTCTATCTCCTTTTTAAAGGTTAATGCCAGCAGCCTGGTTCCATCCCAGTTAAGGTGGAGCCTATCACTTTGGAAAAACCCCTCCTTTCCCCAGAATGTTCCCCAGTACCTAACAAATCCAAAACCCTCATCCTTGCACCATCGTCTCATCCACACATTGAGACTCTGCAGCTCTGCCTTCCTTTTGGGTCCTGCATGTGGAACAGGAATCATTTTGGAGAATGGTACCCTGAAAGTTCTGGATTTCAACTTCCTACTTAAAAGCCTAAATTTGGCCTCCAGAACCTCCCTACCACACTGTCCTGTGTCATTGGTACCGACGTGTACCAAGACAACAGACTCCTCCACAGTACTATCTAAGACCTTGTCTAGGTGGCACGTGAGGTCTGCTACCTTCGTACCAGGCAGGCATGTTACCAGGTGATCCTCATGCCCACCATCCACCCAGCTATCTACATGCCTAATGATCGAATCACCAACTATAATGACTGTCCTAACCCTTCCCTCATGGGCACATGGCCCTGGAGAAACTTCCTTGGTGCGAGAGGGTTTTACATCACCTGGCGGACAGGTCCTAGCTACAGGATCACTTCCTGCCACACCAGGGTGATGCTCTCCTGTCACATGACCTCTCTCCTCCATGGCAACAGGGATGTTGCCAGACTAGAGGTGGGACTTCAGGACTATATCTCTGTAGGTCTCATCTATATACCTCTCTGTCTTCCTTATGTCCTCCAAATCTGTTACTCTAGCCTCCAGAGATCAGACTTGTCCCCTGAGAGCAAAGAGCTCCTTGCACCTAGTGCACATGTAAGACCCCTCACCAAATTGGAGAAAATCATACATGTGACACTCAATGCAAAAAAAATGGAAACCCCCCATCTCGCTGCTGGACTGCTGTCTGCATCCTAGTTTTAAGGTTGTGTTTAGGTATTTAAGTTCTTTACATACTAAGGGTCGGTGGGGATACTTATACTAATAAAAATACACCTAATATGTTTAATGTACTTTGTTCACCTGAAACTTAATTAATCGTAGGTCATTAATGTATGCCTGATGAGGACAAACAGCTGCACCTGAGAGTGAATATGGCATCTCCTTTCCTGACCCTGATACTGATCTTGTTTTTCCTTTTATGCTGTTATACTCTGATTTGATTTAAATTAAAGCTCTTTGCTGATACTAGGCCATGACTGAGTATTAAAGTTAAACTAGAAACTCTATGCTGGGTTTTAAATTTAAACTACACTGAACGCTCTCTGTTGGGTTCTAAATTTAAACTGAAAGCCTTTTGCTGGGTTTTAGTTTTAAATTTAAACTGAACGTTCTCTGCTGGGTTCTGAATTTAAACTGAACGCTCTCCGTTGGGTTTTAAACTTAAACTGAAAGCTGCCTGTTAAGTTTTTAATTTAACTAAAAGCTCTTTGATGATACTAGGTCCTGCCTGATTTAACAAATACACTGGATTCTAACTTACACAGATTAATCAGCTTTAATCTAAAGAATTCCTTTTCCCCCTATTTTAGAAAAATTCCCAGAAGTAAATACTTACAATTGTAGATCTTTCTCCAGAAGTAGCAGTCCCTTTTGTAGTCCCAGTGCCTAAACTTTAGCCCACATTGCAGGTACAATACCAACATGTGGAACCCCCAATGAATCGGCCAGCAAGGGTACAAACACCCATCAGCCACACAAACAGGCTCCACTATCCACAGCTGGATGGAGAGTCAGGCTGATAGCACCGGCACACTGAGTGGGCATTAACATTAGAGTGCGCTACTAGCTCCTGCACAATGAGCACACATTAACAATGCTTGAGCTGATATCGGGACCGAGGTGGTAGGCAGGAATGCCAACCATCCCCTTTTTTGCACAGCGCATCGATATGAGTGTGTGTGTGTGTGTGTGTGTATATGTGTGTGCGTGTGTGCGTGTGTGTGTGTGTGTGTATGTCTATCCATTGTTTTGTGGTTTTCTACACCTCACTGAGCCTTGCAGTGCCTAAGCCGTTTCCAGTATTAGTCTGCAAATGTTCATGATGAAGAGCAAAGTATGGTGGGTATGGCCTGAAACAAGGCGGAATGGCCAGGATGTGTCTGCATCGGAGGTAGGATCAATGACTGAGATGTCGTAGTGCCTATCTGTCACATGCATGGGTTGGGTGGCCACAGCATGTCATGCTGGGAGGGCACTCTCACTTTAACTGAGCAGTGACCATGGCACAGCTATGTATTCACATAGTGCTATATAGTGTCTGGTTCCAGAGATGTGGGTGCACTTCATGTCCTGGTGGGCCTGACCACTGAACCAAATGCTGGGTGCACATGGTCGCTATGTGCATATGCAATGTGTACTGACCAGCAGGCTGTCTGCACTTGGTATGTGTATGGCTGGAAAACCCAGTGTTGGATAGCAGGTACAGTCTGACTGTACTTGCTGTGTGTGATTGTTAGACCTAGGTGGTTGGGAGGTGAGATTTTCCAGGCTTACTCCCCAAGGTAATGGTAGGGCCATCATGTCTCTAATAACAACCCCATGCAAACCTAGATGCCCTCCCGGTAGTTGGCATCCATGGCATTAGCAGTTTTAATACTGGGCATTGATATGCACTGTTCTAGGAGTGTCCCTGTCCAACAGGGGAAGATCACAGGGCCAGATGTGACTGGCACATACAGCATGCTGCAGGAGGCAAGGTGACTAGCATACCACACTGCAGACAATACCAGCCAGACATTGGCAGTGATAGGGATCTACAGCACGGGTGGCAGAGACCATCTCTAGCACTGAAAGTTCTGGGGAACAGGTCCTGGGCGGCCATCACACCCTCAGGGTGACTGCAAAAACTGCTCAGTAGCACAGTTTGTACTGTAGCTGCTCTGTGCTTGTATTACATACTGTCAGTGCATTTTACTGAGCTGAGGTGATGGATAAGTGTATTCTCCATTTGGTGATCAGCTGTAGACTGCTGTTCTGCATGTGCACTGCATCATGGGCACTGGTGGGGCTACCCTATACCAACACACAAAGCAGACATTTTAGGCAGTGACCTGCAGTCTCTTTGTATCCAGCCATTTCTCACCAAGCAGTGTAGAAGTGTAGCCTACTGGTTAGTGCAATGTCTCCGTAAGCAGGGGGCAGGGGTTTGATCTCTACTTGTTCTTTTTGTAACTGTGTGCTACTCAGATCATTTTCATGATCATTTTCTGCAATTGGTGCTGCCAGCCCATACCACCCTCTCCATGGCCGCCATCCTTCCTTCAGCCCATCTATCTGCGTCTGTTGGCTGTATACAGTAATGTCTTCTTGTGCAAGCTGCTATATCATGACTTACACTGGTACTCTTTTCCGCATTTTGGATCTTCGTGCTCGCCTCTCCTGTGCCTGATTGCATGTCACTACTCTGTCCTCCTGCTGCTGCAAACATCCTGCCATTTCTGGCTCTGCTGGAGGACACGTCTTCCCCATCCTATGTCACACACTGACATTGCAGCACTTGACACTGGCACCACTCTGTTCATCGGTAGTACTGTCTCCTGCATGCTTATCCACTTTACTGGCTGCATGTGGGGTGTCCACAGATATGGCAGGTCCATCAGCTCCCACCTGTCCTTCCTTCCATCACATTTACATTGACTTTCCTTCGTGCTCTATCCAGCGTTTGGATTACAGCTGTTTTTATACCTTAAGGTGCATGCTTTCCACCTTAAAGCACGTTTGTCACCTTAACATGCCATAAGGTGCATACTTGTCACCTTAACATCCGATGTCCTGTTAACGTGCACTAAATAGCCAATAGGAGTGAGGTGAAGGAAAGATAGGTTTTATTGAAAATACCTGACATTGCCATGTTTTGGCTGGTGCCTTCTTCAGTTTCTCAGATATAAAGACATAAAATAAAATCAGTGTAAACAATACACATCAAACATTTTGCTAATTAAAATATAAAGACATTACAAATGAATCTCTATACAAATATATCCATTAAAAAAAGCAAAATTAAGATAAAATAAGAAGACAAGTGCTAAAAACAAATAAACAACATAATGGTATACATCCAACATTTTGCAAATTATAAAATATTTAAAAATTAAAATAAATTTCTAAACAAATATATCTGTTAATACCAAAATTAAAATAAGAAATATAAGATAAGAGAATAAGTACTGAAAATAAATACAAATTATAAGAAAGAACTATTAATACATGTACATCGGTAGAGAGTTACCTAAAAATTAGATGTCGCAAGGGATCATGACATAAGAACTAATCTAAGGAGGACTATAAAAGGCTAGAGGGACATGTTGCCTGTATGGCCAGGAACAAATCTACACAGACGTAAGTGGCCATCAAATTTAAAGTAAAGAACAATAAGAGCATACAGCAGCCGTGTTACCTACAGGGTAAAATGCACCATTGACTGTTAAAACTCCAAATAAGTGGCTTATAATAAAAAGGTACAGCAGTAAACAATAAAATTAGGGATAAAAATAAAACTGAAAATCAATACCAAAATATAAATAAAGGATTAAAAATAAATAAAAGTGAAAATCAAATCGGCCTCTGAGCAATACAAGCATAGAGGGTGTGGTAAGGAGAGCTGTGCAGAGGAAATGGAATGGGAGGAAAATGAGCCCTGTCCCTTTAAATCTGGAGAGGAAAGCAGTTCCTATAGAAACCACAAGCCTCCAAAGCAGAGTATACCGAGCACTAAGCCCCGCCCACCTAGTGACATCAGGGCTAGGTTTAGCACTGATGAGGTGCACGTGAGTAGGAAGAAGGGTGTGGTGCCTGAAAGGCAGCAATTTAAAAGTGCTTCAGTTTTAGAAGAGGCAGAGCAGGCAATTCTTAGAGTTCATGGAGTTCCAGAGGCAGTTGATGCAGTTCAAGCAAGGGAAGCTGGTTCTGAAGAGGACAAGCTTGAAGTCAGAAACTTGCTGGGTCCCGAAGCAGGTACTTTAGTTCCAGTGGAAAAGGGAACTTCAGGAAGAAACCTGGCTGATCCACATGCAAGGGTGAATGAGAAGCAGAGGGTGTCTGGAACCCAGAGCAGGCAACAGTATCTAGGACAAAGACGTGTTTCCAGGTGGGGAAACAGATTAAAGCAGCCCTTAAGCCTTGAAGGTAATGGAAATGTCTTATCTTTAATTCCTACCAAAAGCCAAGCTGAAGGAATAGTTAAAGAATTAAAAGACAGTGCTAAACGTTGTGTTCCCCTGAACCCTGAAAGGCAAACGTTTAATAAGCCTAGAATATATGCCAGTGACTGCCAAGCCTCAACTCTGAAAGAGATTGCTAGCCTGTTGAAAGGGAGAGAAACTCCATTACAAGAACCCGTGGCTGGAGACCACAGGGAACAGCTGCTGTTAAAACTAAATGAGCTGATATGAAAGGAGAATAGCCAGTCTCCTGATATACAGGATAAGGAAGATAGTCACAGTGAATCTATGAATGAGATGGAAATAGATTTGTGTGAAAACCCTAATGATTCTGGTGTAGAGGAAATGCAGTGTTCTTTTTGCATGGCCAAGAACCTGAATATGTGCTAATTCATTTTCTATGTGAAGGACTGTTTCATGAAAGCAATTAAGGACTTGTGCTGCACATTGCTTAAAGAAAGGAAACGTGCTGGTAGTTGAAATACTGCCAAGTGTTTGTCTGCATAACCTGTGTAAAGTGAAAAGCTCTTTTGAAAGTGAAAAGCAAGAAGCTAATCTGGACAACAGATTGAGCTTGAGAAGCTTGTTCCTCGCTGGAAGCTAAGAGCTGATATTCAAAAGGACATTCCTGTATTTTTGTGTTAAGCCTGTTTTCACATTCTTTGTTTGCATTACTGGAGAATTATCCAATTTCAGTTGAGGTCATGAATTCAATGCGGAGGGGAAATCCCGAAATAAATTCTCTGTTTTGCCTAATTACCGTGTGGTCACACTCCTTGCTCTAAAACTACATTACCCAGCAGCCCTCTTCAGCAGCCATTTTGGACAGAAGTAATAGTAGAGAGTAAGACAGGCGAGCCCACCTGCTCCCAGGCTACCGCCTGGACGGGTGGACGCGACAAGGGTAGAGGGCACAATAAAATGTAAACACCTTAAAAGCGAGGTAAAATGTGTAAAAAATATCCAATGAAAGTACAAAGGGGTAGATTCCAATCCTCATTTAGCGGGTCTAGATATCCGATCCAGACATCCAGACCTGCTAAACTCCCAGATCGTGCTGCTGGGGACAGGGCTCCCTACACGTATAACATACTTGTGTGGGGAGCTCTGTTCATGGCAGGAGGGGGTGGGCTGGGGGAGGAGTGAGGGCAGGAAGTGGGCATCGCCTGACCCAGGATGTACAGGGCTGATTCTGAGGTCCTGTACTTCCACGGTCCTGTACTTCTATGGTCGGCCTGGTAGATGGGGGACTTATTGAACTTTGGAGGTGGAATAAGTCCCCCTGGACATGGGTGGACCACTGAGCCCGACAGAGATGAGGAGATAAGGAGTGCAGGGGATTCCCCATAGCCCAATCCTGGCCATTGAAGGCCAGATTGTAGGTCAGGCTGTGGGGAAAGAAGTGTGTCATTGGCAGATGAAGCTGCGGTGGCATGGCAACAGGATATCATGCCACCACGGCTCTATTCAGGAGCCTGGCTTGGCAAGCCAGGGATCTGCTAGGCATCTGGCTTGACAGAATTGGGATCTGCCAGAGTGGAGAACTTTGTGTATTAGGGCAAGTAACTTCAATTGGACACAGAATTGGATGGGGAGTCAATGGAGATGAATAAGTAAGGGGGTAACATGGTTGGAATGGAGAGGCATAAAATGGCAGTTTGATGGTAGTGTTTTTGATAAGCTGCAGACGTCTTCATTTGTTGTGTGGGAGTCTAGCAAAGACAAAATTACAGTAATCCAGATGAGCAAGAATAAGGGAAACAACTAGAGTGATCAGGGCAGAAGAGGACAGAATGGAGTGGACTGCTCGAATGCATAGAGAGAAGAAGGAATGCTTCATGATTGAACTGATGTGCTGATGAAAGGACAGAGAAGAATCCAAGATGGCACCAAGGTAGTGAAAAGAAGATGTGAGTGTAATCTGATTGTCATCAAGGAGGGGAGAGATGGAGGGAGAAGTCAAGGGGCCAGAAAGCCAGGTAGCTGTTGCTTTGGAAGGGTTGAGTTCGAGGTGGTGTAAGCTTAACTAAGAGGCAATGGAATCGAGGCAGTTGTTGAGAGGTAAGAAGTCAGGGAGTGAATAATCAGTTTGAAAAAGCGGAACGATATCATTGGCATAGCAGTACGCCAAGATGCCGAGTTTGTTGTATCAGAAGTGCAAGGGGAGCAAGGAAAATGTTGAAGAAAAGTGGGGCTAGGACTGAACCTTGGGGAACACCACAGGTGAGGGTGTAGGGAGCGGAGGAAGAGGTGTCCATGGTGACCTGAAATGAGTGGTGAGAGAGAAAAGGGTGAAACTAACGTATAACAGTACCATGGAGTCCGATTTCATGTAGACGAGAAACAAGGAGATCATGATTAATGAGATCAAATACAGATGATAGGCCCAGTGAAACAGCAATGGCAATGTTCTCATTGTCCAAGGAATGGTGTACTTCACTGAGTGGGATAGAAGAATGGTGTCTGTGCTGTGGCCGGGATGTAAACCAGATTGTGAAGAAACAAGTTTTTCAAGAATTTTGGAAAGGACTGGTAAATTGGAAATGGGCCTATAATAGGATGGGATGGACTTGTCTAATGAAGGATTTTTCAACAGGGGGCAGACTGTGGCTAGCTTCCAGGCAGATGGAAATGTTCCAGATGCAAGGCTGTTATTGATGATGGAGAGAATGATCAGGAGGAGGGCCAAGGAGTTTACTGGGAGCCAAGAGGAGAGGATAGGGTCCGAAGCATAGGTGGTCTTATGGGATATGGAGAAGAGTTTGGCTGGAGCTATTGAAGACACTACATTGAAGATGCTCCAGATGTGCATTAATGCTGAAGGTAGGGGAGAAAGAGGAAGAGTGCACAGGGCTTGCAACAGAATGCACATCAAGGAATTCCCCTGTTTTTTGTCCTCTTATACTGTCTATATTTGTGGCTTTGTTTTTATTTTTATTTTTACTTTTTTAAAACTTCATTCCCCTTTTTTACCCTTCTTTTTTATCTTTTTATTTTGCACTTTCTTCTTTTGTTTTCCCCTTCCCCCCTTTCCCCCCTCTTTTCCTTTTCTCCTCATTCCCCGCCCCGTCCCCTTCGCCCAGCCCCTTCTCAATTCACATTACCACTTGCACTTTTTATTTGTTCTTTACTTGTATTTTTTACTTGTACCTTGTATTTCTTTCCCCCCCTTCCCTGCCCCCCTGCCACATTTACCATTTTTTACTACTTGCGCTTTTTACTTGTACTTTATTATCTGATTTTTATTTTCATTTATCTTGTATTTTATCACTTCTATTTTTATCTAATACCCCTTTCTTCCCTGCCCCCATTCCTCCTCCCTCTTTGTCCTTTGTTATTTTCATTTTTTTTACCACTTATTTTTGGTTTTGTTTATCTTTTTAATTTCTTTTCTTTGCTCAAGTTTTGACATGAAAGTTGGATTTGCTCTATATTCTATTTGTAGTTTCTATTTTAGCCTTTTATTAGTTTTTATTTTATCCATAGCTTCCTGTACCTTATTTGATCATAATATTTGTCTTTCCAAATCTGGGTGTCTGATGGTTAGCCACTATGCTGTTTGGGCCGTCTCCATAGTAACTCCTTTTCTGGTCAGTCAACAAAGAAGAATTAAAAAAAAAACATTCTCAGCTTTTACCCATTGGCCTTATTGATCTTATTTGTTTTATATCTTATTTTAGCTTTATTCCTAGCTCATTTTCATGGCATTATTATTATCCTTAGGGGTATGTTTACTAAACCGCGCAATTGTGCGGGGCGCACTTGAGCGTGCGCTAAGGTACCTTAGCACATGCTAATAGTGCGTTTTTGGTGCCCCGCACACGTGCGCGCTGCCCGCACATGTGCGCGCCGCCCGCAAAAGTGCGTGGCGCACTGATGTGCGATAGAGGCGTGGAAAGGCATTTCGAGGGCGGAGGAAGGCTCCCGAGGGGCGGGGGGACGGGGTCAATGGGTGGAGAGTGGGAGGGGAGAGGCTCCTCGCACAGGAGCGGGGCTGAATTTCGGTCCAAAAAATGCCACGAGTGAAAACCTCGCGTTAGAGCCTATTTAAAGGGAAGAGAAACCATTTCCGTCAGCAATGTACAGCAAAACCGGGGAAACCTACAAAACGTGAGCAGTGTGATACATGTGCACAGAACAAAATGTCAAATAAAACTTTAAAATGACCACAAGAAATATTGTAAAAATTATAGATCAGCTGGGCAACAGTGATAGCAATGGGCAACAATAAAAAACACTCCCAGGAAAGCTCCAAAAAAAAAAGAAATGATTTTTGGAAGGGTCTACGCTCCGTAGACCCTTTCAAAAATCATTTCAGTTTATTGGAGCTTTCCTGGGAGTGTTGTTTAATGTTGCCCAGGGATATCACTGTTGCCCAGCATGGATATGGGTGTTTGCCCCTTTTTCTGAGGTCATTTGTGCGGTTTATTTGCACTTTTGTCTCCATACAAGGTAAATGAGCCGACAGTAATATTGTGCAGAGCAGGGTTCCTGACTCGTCAGGCCAGGTTTCCTATCTCCAGGGACTGCACTGTCTCTGTGGCCACAGTGTGGTGCAACAGACACAGCCAGTGCCTGTAAGACCAGTGGGTCACAGGTTCAAATCCCAGCTAGGGCTCCTACCAACTCAGTTTCCACACTTTTATCCACCACTAAACAGTGATAATAAAGACACTCCTTTATTGCAGAGAACATAAGCATGGTTCAAACACCCATATTTTACCCTACACCACACACAAACCATAACAATGGGCATTACCTACAGCCGAGTCACCCAGATTCAGTCCTGGAGTGCCACCAGTCAATCAGGTCATATGCTTTTTCCCAGATAAGGACATGTCTGCATGTTGGCGGAAGGGTACATGTGGTGGAGGGAGCAATGGCTGCAAGCCACAGCAGACAGTGGCCTAGGCCTGTGCAGGATGGCACTGTCCACCGCAAGACAGGCTCTGTTGGATGTACAGTCATGGACATGTATAGAGCTGCATTGACTGCCTTGTGGGGTGTCTGTTCCTCAGCAGGACTGGGATTGAGGGTCCCCTCTACTGCCAACTTTGCAGGGAGGTAGAATGTGGATCTATTGATAGAAAACCCTGTTTGCCACCCTCAGCCCTGGAGGAAGAGAAAAAGGAGAGGGGGGGGGGGTGGTGGTGGTGGTACAACATAGCCCACCTAGGAATCCATGGGGACTACACCTGACAGAGATATCCAAGGTGTTTCTGCAGAAACTACCTATCTCACAGTTTAACACTGCTTTGGATCTCTGGAATGACCTTATTCAGCCATGGACGGTGCTGTGGACCTGGTGCTGGGCGCCTCACCGCACACTCAGGGTGAGCACAGTACCTGCACAATGTGATGGTGTGTAGCTACTCTGTGCCAGTTAAACACACGGTCAGTACCCCCTACCAGGCCGAGGTGCTGTGGGGGTGCACATGGTCACTTCCCCCTACCAGGCCGAGGTGCTGTGGGGGTGCATTGCCCATCTTGTGTTTATCTGTGGACAGCTGCTTTGCATGTGCAGTGCATCATGGGTATGGGTGTGCTAACCCTATCCTGGTGACCACAACAGACTGTCTGTGTGGTGACATGCAGGCTCTCTGCAGCCAGCCTGGGGCTTGCTAGTAGCTATGGAGCTGTAGCCCAATGGTTACTTCACTGCCTGTGAAGTCAGAGATCATGGGTTTAAACCCACAGTGGGATTATTTGATAGGGTTGTCTGATGCATTACCTTTTTTTAATGTACATATTTTGATGCCAGCAAAAACACCCTCAGCGTACTGTACCAATAAGGTGCCTCTGAGGGTGCTTTATAGGGCGCCCTATAGGGCACCTTATGGTTCCCGTCCATATAAGGTGCACTATACATTATCCTGTGACACACCTTATAGGGTGCCCTATAGGGGACATTTTAGGGTGCTGTGGCAGACAGTGCAATTTATAATGTGCCCTATGGAGTGCCTTATAGGGTGCCTTATATGGCACCTTCAATTACGGCACGTGAGGGCGTGTTTGCTGGCAGCAATTAATAAATTAAAAATAAAGTGCTGCAGGGAAACATATGTACAATGCAAAGCTGATGCCACAGCCAAACATATGTACAATGCAAAGCTGATGCCACAGCCAGCCTTACGTATTAGGCACACTGGGGAGCAAACTCATGACCCCTGTATCAGCAGTCAGTGCCTTAACCATTGTGCTCCACTGCTGCTCCTCCTTGCCTGTCAGCGCACCTACTTATGCTTTCCATTCCTTAAACTGCACAGTGCTGCCATAACAAACAGTACTCTGACCTTGCGGTACCTCATACGGCACCCTCTAAAGCGCCCTATAAGCAACATTCTAGGGTGCCTTGGCTGACAGTGCACTTTAAAATGTGCCTTATAGGCCACCTTATGTTAACACGCTTTGAGAGTGCGTTTACTAGTAATAAAAATTAAAATAAACATAAAATGACTCCAAAAGCAATCTTCCCCATAATATGTAATGCCTCAACCAGCCTTGTGTCATTGGGCACTGTGGGGGATTGAACCCTTGACTCCTGCACCATTGGTCTGTGTCTTAATCATTGTGCTGTGGTTCTTTTCCTGCATTTGCACATTAGCACGCCGCCTTATGCCGTCCAATATTAAAAAGCCTCCTAAATCAATAGCACGCCACCTAATGCCCATCAGTGTGCAGCCCAATATTAAACTGGCTCCTAAAGTAATGCCTCAGCCAGCTGTCTACATTGAGTACTGTGGGGGATTGAACCCCTGATCCCTGCACCATTGGTAAGTGCCTTAATCATTGTGCTGTGGCTCTCCTCTTCTGTGTGCACATCAGCGCGCCACTTATGCCTCCTGCGCATCTTCCTCATGCGCTAATGTGCGGGGCACACATGGGCGGCGTGCACCTTAGCGCATATGTCAATCACGGCTTTTCTTTTTCAGGACGGAACGCCCACTCCTTATATGGCATCCGCACACTACCGCGGCCCGCACATTAGTGGGGTTTTAGTAAACATGCCCCTTAGTCTCTTGCTTCAGATTTTATTGCATTCCCCATTTCTCCCTGTTCATGGCTATCTGTTGGTTAGCTACCATTATGTTTGGGCCGTCTCCATAGCGACTCCTCTCTCGGTCTGTTTTGCACAAAAGTGCCCATTAAGTGGCTGTTTTGGCTGTCAGAGTTACTATATAGAAGCCGCAGATATTATTACCTGCTGCTCATTTTCTGGCTTATTTGTGCTTGTTTATTGAGGCTTATTTAACCATTTTTATTATTTTTTTTTCTTGGGACCTCATTAAATTGATGTCTTCATTGCTAGAGATCGCTCCTCGCATTATTATTATGTGGCCAGGAGGATTCCTTTTCCCTTTGCCTTTTTCCTTATGGGGCCATTTTATGGTCACATTAAGAACAGAATATAGGGGTATGTTTACTAAAGTTTCCTAACGTGCGCGCCGCGTTAGTCTGCAGGATGCCATATAAGGAGTGGGCAGTCTGGTCAAAAATAGAGCAAAACGGGATTAGCGCGCGCCGCGCACAGTAGCGCACGAGGAACACGTGCAGGAAGCATAAGCAGGCACACTGATATGCAAACAAAGGAACAGGGCTGCAGTACAATGGTGAAGACACTGACAGATGGTGCAGGGGACATGGGATCAATCCCCCACTGTGCCCAATAAAGAAGGCTTGCTGTGGCACTATCATTTATGTGTAATATTGCATTATGAGGCTTTTTAATGTTATTTTAATTACTGCTGCTAGCAAACGCACTCTCTCAAAGCGCTGTAACATAAGGTGCTGCATAAGGCACCCCATAAGGCACCCCAGAGGGCACATTTTAAAGTGCACTGTCCGCCACGGCACCCTACAATGTTGCTTTAAGGGTGGCCTATAGGGCGCCATATAGGGTGCCCTATGAGGCACAGCAAGGTCATAGCACTGTTTTTGATGGCAGCACTGTGCTTGTAAACGCATGAAAATCATAAGTAGGTGCGCTGACATGCAAGGAGGAACAGCAGTGTAGCATGATGGTTAAGGCACTGACTGATGATACAGGGGTTATGAGTTCAATCCCCAGTATGCCTAATATGTAAGGCTGGCTGAGGCATCAGCTTTGACATGTAAGTATTGTTTCCTGCAGCACTTTATTTGTATTTTATTAATTTCTGCCATCAAACACACCCTCATGTGCCGTAACCTAAGGTGCCGCCATGGCACCCTATAATGTCCCCTATAGGGCACCCTATCAGTCGCTCCATAGCATACTGTATAGTGCACCTTATATGGACGGTAACCATAAGGTGCCCTATAGGGTGCCCTATAAAGCACCCTCTGAGGCACCTTATGGGTACAGAACACTGAAGGTGATTTTGCTGGCAGCAATAATGTACATTAAAAATAGATAATGCTTTGGACAGCCCTATGAAATAACCCCACTGTAGGTTTGAACCCATGACCTCTGACTCCACTGGCAGTGAAGTAACCAGTAGGCTACAGCTCTACAGCTGCTAGCAAACCCCTGGCTGGCTGCAGAAGGACTGCAAGTCACCACACAAACAGTTAAGCCACCCATACCCATGATGCACTGCACATGCAAATCAGCAGTTTACAGATGATCACAAGATGGGGTAAGCACCCCCACAGCACCTCGGCCTGGTAGGGGGAACTGACCGTGTGTGGTACTGGCACAGAGTAGCTACACACCGTCACATTGTGCAGGTACTGCACTCACCCTGACGGTGAGGTTGGTCGCCCAGCACCAGGTCCACAGCAGAGATAAGTCATGCTGCAGGTCCCCAGCCGTGCTAATGTGTGAGATAGGTAGTTTTTGCAGACACACTTTGGATATATCTGTATGTCTCAGTCAGGTGTAGCCCCTATGGACCCCTAGGAGGATTAAGTACCACCACCACCCTCCTTCTTCTCCAGGACTGAGGGTGGTAAACAGGATCTCCCACCAACAGATCCACATTCTACCTCCCTGCAATGGTGGCAGTAGAGGGGACCATCAACCACAGTCCTGCTGGGGAACAGACACCCTACAGGGCAGTCAATGCAGCTCTGTACACATCCATAATGCAATAGCAGACAGACATCAGGCCCGGATATGCTAAGCTGCACCCCACCACTATCTGATATTCTCCTGCAGCAAACCTTCAGGTGCTGCACCCTGCAAGGCGTTCCATCAAGACACATACCAGCTGCAGACAGTCTGCTAGCTAGTCCATAGTGTATGTTCCTGGTGGAAATGCATGTACCCAGAACTGGGATGTCAACATACACAACAAGCAGATAAGTCAGTGACTGAACCCCAAAATGAAACCCATACATATCACATGAGAAAAATACTATACAGACCTATGGGGGTGCCTAGCCATGCTGTGGTCACTGCACAGTCAGGGTGAGAGTGATCTCCCAGCAGGACATGCGGTGGCCACCCTGTCTGTGCAGGTGGTGGCCGGGCACTACAATGTCCCAGCCAGTGCCCTATGCCCTGTGCAGATGCATCATGTCCAGGCCACCCTGTCCGGGCTATACCCATGGTACCTTGCTCCTCATTATGCACATTGGCAGGCCAATACTGGCAACAGTGCTGGCAGTGTGGGCTGTGGAGGGTGTTTGCAGCCACCACACACTAGATAGACAGCACACACTCCCACACCTATGCCAGCATTGTGCTACTATAGAGGAGTTTAGCAGCCCTGGCCACCACACCAGTCCTGGGCACAGTGCAGGCATGGATATGGTACGCAATACTGTTGGGGGTCACTCCCCAGGGTGGTAAACACTGTCAGAGACCAGACCTGCAGCACACTCCACAGACATCAGAAAGGTTTCTATGATGGAGCTCTTCCTCTTCCTCCCCTCCATGTCACACCCCTCCTCTTCCGTCTCCATTGGCTTCCCATTTCCTTTCGAATCCAGTTCAAACTTCTCACACTCGTTCACAAAGTTCTTCATACCACCACACCAACAATACCTGGCCAATCTCATCCAATTTCACACCCCCCGGCACCCCCCCCCCCCCCGCTCCTTCCACCTCAACCGCCTCACACTACCCCCCCCCCTCACTTGCTCACTTTCAATCCACCCGCTCCTCAGCTTTCTTCTTCATAGGTCTGGCTCTTTGGAACTCCCTTGAACCCATCACCCTACCTTTAAACACGCCCTAAAAACCCACCTCTTTTCCCTTGCCTTTAATCCCCCTCCCCCCTAGCCTTTACCCTTTCCCTATGCTGGCCCTCCTCTCTCGTCTTTATCTCTCTATCCTCTATTAAGTTGTAACTTTCCTTTCTTTTTCCGGCCTTGTGCCTATTGTAATGAAGATTTATTTTGTTGTAAACCGCTCTGTTTATCACTGAAGGGCGGTCAATCAAGCTAATAAACATAAACATAATCAGCAAACTGTGGTTAACGTAGGAATTGCTATCTGCCAGTAATCATAGCAAACCTTTGATAGCTGTGTACTGTATTCCCAGGTGTAGGGTGGCATTGCTAAGGTATGCAAGTGCTAGTATTGGGAGATGCATGCAGGGCCCAATGTCCTGCCTCTCCAGGAGGCATTGGCTAATGGAGCCTGTGGGTGTGGGTGTGTCTGCCCCTGTTGGCTGCTGCTTTACGGCAGAGGTTCCCAACTCCAGTCCTGGTGTGCCAAACACTGTTCGGGTTTTCATGCTGTCCCTCATGAATATGCATGAGATACATCTGCATACCATGGGGGTGGTGCATAGATATGCAGCACAGGCATTTTTATTAGAGGCAGCATGGAACCTGAATGGTGTTTGACCCTCCAGGACTGCATTTGGGAGACTCTGCTCTAGGTAATGCGCCTGTTTATGGTGTCTTTGCTCTGTAGGGTAAAATGTAGGTGTTTTGGGCATGTTTATGTCATCTGCAATAAACGTTCTGTCTGTAGTAGCATGTTTCAGTTGTGGGTAAAATATGTGGACTGGGTTGGCAGGCACTATAGCTGGGACTTGAACCTGTGATCTTCTGCCTCCAAACACACTGGTTGTGTGCACTGCACCACCGTGTTGCTACAGAGACCGTGCGTTCCCTGGTGATACCATGACTGTTTGTCTGTCAGGGGCTGTCTGTTGCAGTGCATGACACCCACCTACACAGGGCTAGGCCATGGTCTGCTCTGGGCAGCTGCCACTGCCCCCTCCACCACCAGTACCCCTCCGCCACCATGCGGACATGGCCTTATATTGGAGACAACATAAAACCTGAATGATTTGTGGCCCTCCAGGACTGCATTTGGGGGACTCTGCTCTAGGTAATGTGCATGTTTCTGGTGTCTGTGCTCGGTGGGGTAAAATATAGGCGTTTGAACCATGCGTATGTTCTCTGCAATAAAGGTTTGTCCTTACTATCACGGTTTAGTAGCGGGTAAAATATGGGGACTGGATTGGCAGTAGCCCCAGCTGGGACTTGAACTTGTGACCTTCTGCTCCTGAACCCACTGGCTGTGTTCACCGCACCACACTGTGCTCACAGAGACAGTGCAGTCCCTGGAGATACCACGGTTGTTTGTCAGACAGAGCCTGTCTGTTGCTGTGCATGGCACCCACCTACACAGGGCTAGGCCATGGTCTGTTCTGGGCAGCTGCCACTGCCCCCCTCCACCACCCCTCCACCCCTGCTCTGGGCAGCTGCCACAGCCCCCCTCCACTGCCGGGGGGTGCTGTGCATGACCTTCTGCTGGTGGTGCTCGTGGTGTGCAGTCTCAAGCCATCCAGTGTGCAGGTAGGCGGCTGCCTATGGTGCCTGTTCTGGGGTAGGGGTGCCTGCATAGGCGTCCACGCTTCCCCCCAACACCGCCTGCCAATGTTCTGTGCCCTTGGGGGTACCTGCTGGGTACTATCCCCTGTGACACTGTGATAAACACTCTCGTGCCCATGTTGGGCCCTCATCAGTTGCTGTCTGGCTGCTGTTCAGTTTCAGCATTCCTAAGTGCCACCTAGGCATCTGCCTAGTCCGCACTGTGCCCCAGCTGCACCACAGCATGTGCCGCCTGCAGCCCTCTGTATCCCCTTTCCCAGCATCTGTCCAGTTGCCCATTCTGACATGCCCGCTCTGCTGTTGTGGAACATGTGCATGCCATAGGTAACCTGTCCAATGGAGAGGGAAACCCTGATCAGTGCTATTTCACTGTGGGATCATTCACCTTGTATGGGGACGGAGCGTAGACCCTTCCAAAATTCATATTTATTTTTGGGGGCTTTCTTGGGAGTGTTTTTTGATGTTTCCCATTACTATCACTATTGCCCAGCTTGATTATAATTTTTTTTTTATTTTATTGGGGTCCTTTTCAATGTTTATTTGTACTTTTGTTCTGTGCACATGTATCACACTTATCACTTTTTTGTAGGTTCCCTGGTTTTGCTGTACATTGCTGACAGAAATGGTTTCTCTTCCCTTTAAATCGGCTCTAACGTGAGGTTTTCACTCGCGTTATTTTTGGCCTCGAATTTCACCTCGCTAGTGTGCGGGGAGCCTCTCCCCTCCCACTCTCCACCCATTGACCCCTTCTCTCCGCCCCTGGGGAGCCTTCCTCCGCCCTCCGGGATCCTTTCCCCGCCTTCAGCGCTCGTGTGGTACCTTAGTGTGCGCTCATGCGTGCCGCGCACGTTAAGAAACTTTCGTAAACATACCCCTTTGTCTTATATATATACCGTATATAACTATATTCTGTTTAATCATTATTCTCTTCCTGATTTTGACAATATAGTTGCCAAGTGATTTGTGATATCTGAAGTGTCTTACCTGGATATAACCAAAAACATATCTTTGAGCTTGAAAGTAACCTTTCCCCCTTTTATTTTATTTTATTTTATTTTATTCCTCCATTTTATCTCACTAATTTACATGGTTCTCTGGTACATTCTTGATCCTCCTTGTCACATTTTCTCATGCAACATGCTAAAAACAAGTCGCTTTGTATTTTAGATATTTTTTACACATTTTACCCTACTTTTAAGGTGTTTAAGTTTTCTTGTGCCCTCTATCCTCTATGCTTTGCTCAGAAGCTGACTATTTTCACTTTTATTTATTTTTAATCCTTTATTTACTTTTGGTACTGCTTTTCAGTTTCATTTTTATCCCTAATTTTTATTGTTTTTTGCTGTATCTTTTTATTATGTCATTTATTTTGAGTTTTAACACTCATGCATTTGACCTTATTGGTAACATGACTACTGTATGCTCTTATTGTTCTTTACTTTAAATTTGATGGCCACTTACATCTGTGTAGATTTGTTCCTGGTTGTACAGACAACATGTCCATCTAGTCTCTTATAGTCCTCCTTAGATTAGTTCTTATGTCATGATCCTTTGTGATATCTGATTTTTTTCATCACTCTCTGCCAATGTAAATGCATTTATAGTTTTATATTATATTTGTGTTTGTTTTCAGTACTTGTTCTCTTATCTTGGTTATTATTTTAATTTTGGTATTTAATAGATATATTCGTATAGAGATTGATTTTTTAATTTTTTAATACTTTAATTTACAGGGTGTTTGATGTATATTATTATGTTGTTTAATTGTTTTTAGCATTTGTCATATTTTATTTTAATTTTGCTTTTTTATGGATATGTTTGTATAGAGGCTCATTTGTAATGCCATATTTTAATTAGCAAGATGTTTGATGTGTATTGTTTACATTTATTTTATTTTATGTCTGTTTATGTTTGAGGCCATATACCTGAAGAAGGCACTATCCGAAACACGGTGATGTCGGGTATTTTTAATAAAGCCTACCTTTCCTTCACCTTGCTCCTGTTGGTTTGCACATTAGACAAAGCCTGAAGAGGGCAAATTTCAAAGTGATTTAATGGGCCTATTTACTAAGATGCATTAGCTGTAAACACTGCAGTTAGCACACAGCAGAGCTGGCACATTAACAGCTGTAAACAGCAACTGTTGGCAGAAAGGGGCATAGAATGGGCACAAATTGCGTACATATTGTGCCTTACATTTAACATGGTAGATAATGCATGGTAAGTACCTCATTTAAAACAGACTGCAGCACTTGGACTCTGTCATCCAAGAATTCCCCTTGAAATAGCTCTGCTTAGATAAATGCGACTTGCATTGGGGATTGCACTTTATATGTGTTTGATGGTCTCGGGATCTCTTATCATAAGAAATCTGTTTTGTTTTTTTGTAATGAGTTGCTCTGTTAACTGTTGAAGTTTGGAGTATTGATAGTTAATCAGAGTATATGATAATAATGAAACAGAAAATCAAACTGGATTTGAATGTGGGGTTCGATTACCAGAGGGGCACGTCTGGGCCTTCCGGACGTCCCTGATGAAGAAGGGCCCATTAGGATCCGATTCTGGACCGTGGGAACTAAATGTTCCTGCAGTCCACAGAATCGGGCCCGTGGATGGCCTGGTGTGCCCTTGCTGCCTGTGGGAATGTCCTCCCCACAGGCGCCACTGACTTCTATTGCTTAGACCCCCCCCCCTCTTCCTCACCTCCTAACCCACGGCTGGCCAGCCTGGGGCTGGATTGGGCGGCAGAGATCCCCCTGCACCCATCCCCTGCTCCAGGGCGGGGTTCCCCAGGCGGACCCGGACCCTTTGAGGTGGAATAATCAGCACGTCCCCTCTGACCCAGCAGAACGTACAGACCCTGCCCCCTCCCACCCTTCACTGGCTCTCTCCATCCTGTTTCTCTAGCCGTGCGGGACAGCAGAAGGGGGAATAGGGACTAGCCACACAACCTACGTCCCTGAATCAGGTCCATAGATAGATATCAAGTGAGAGAAGCGTTTCAGTTCTGAGCATCCCTGATCTGCAAATGCATATATTGCTTGCAATAATGAGAATGCTTTTTGCTTTGAACTCAACTGTCTGCCTGAAACTTTGGAAACACTCATTGGACCATAATCCAATACTAGAGACTCTAAATTAGTGATAATAAGATATGTGTCCCATTGATACTTTGGGTCCTTTTACTAAATGCTACCAAGGTTCCAAACTTAATGAGCATTACCAAAGCACAAGCCTTTGTGTTAGCTGTTAGGGGCATGACCAGTATGTTTCTGGCAGCTAATGCATGACTGGATACCATAATGCGTGGCAAGGTAACGTGGGTGCACCAAACGGCACCCATAGAGGTGAAGGCATGCTAAGCGCCCCATTAGTTTTACTCACAAGCTAATGTGTTTGCAGTGCCCATGCTCCATCTCTAACCTGCACACTGCCCACATTAGCACATGAGTGCCAGTTAACATGCATTTCAGCAGTCAGTAGCTGGCATGCCACACATTAGAATTCACCTTGGTCAGTTACCGCTCACTAAAATGCACGTTCACTGTTAGCGATGTTTAGTGAAAGGGCCCCTTTATGTACTTTATAAAACGGGCAAGTTTCATAGTGAAAATACATGTGCACTTTTGCTTTGAAAACTGATGTAAAGCTCACTGATAAAAAGAAAAACCTTATTTTGTGCTAAATAAATTGCCTGTCTATTGCCTAGTCTGCAATTTAGCTGGCACACTAACTGAATAGATTTTGGTGCTCCCTTATCCCTTATATATTGTGCATGAGCAGTTCATACAGGTCCTTTCTTCCAATGCAGCTATGGTACATCACTGTGACTCCATTTAACATGTCTGGTCTATTTCTTATAAACATATGCCTTAGATACATTTATCCTATTTAGATCAGTAGAACAGGTTGAGTACTCTTATCAAACTGGAAGTGAATTGATGGACTTATTAAAATTATATTCATGTTTCCTATTTTTGTGGTAGTGATCTGCACAAGCTTATTTGAAGTTGTGATCGCATTTGCTATCTGCTGGATACAGTATATCAAAGATTCAAGATTTACTAATATCCACATAAAAGATGTGTTGATGACCCTGCAATAGGATAAATGATCCACTTCCTTAAAAGATTAGAAAGTGGATGAGGCCCTTTTTAGCCTCTATAGCCCACTGATGGATTTACTAATCCTACGCTCTCCTCTCCTAGTTGCAATGACTCTCAGGTTTCTGGTTGGATTTGACCTTTGTCTTTCAATCTGCAGTGTGCCTAGGAATTCTTCAACTCAATAAAACAAGGCCTATAAACTTTGGAAGAAATGTGTGGTGGGCATGGATGCGGTAGCCTGTAAATATAACTCTGAGATAACACATACAGTAGGTTAACAAAAGAAGTTGAGAACATTTATTACACTGAACATCCTTGTTTAATGGAATATACAAGTTAACTATGGGTGAAGGACATTCTAAGGAATAGAACCGGACTGGATAGATAAGGAAACTGTGTGTGTGTGTAGGAAAAATCAGCCCACAAGCCCTGTATCTGTGTTAAAAATGGATAGTGTCTGAGAAATTATTAGAACAGATATCTTAATTAATAGAGAAAATGTAACCTTTAAACATTTAATCAAACTTTTATTAAAAACACTTGCAAGGATCTGATTATATCAGCCTGTCACAATAAGCACATACAGTGACCCTTTGGGACTATCCAGTTAGCACTGTCTATACTAGAATCTCCATTCTGGAAGTTTCCACATGTCCACTATCAGGGGCAGCCCAAGGGGGGTTCGGGGCCATGCGCGGAGGCTCATTGCAGGGCCTCATTTGCATAATAAGTCTCATTTGCATAAATATTAGCATAATGTTAACATACCTCTTAATGAGTGTCTTGATAAAGAAAGACTACCAGATTTCTACATTACTATACTCCAGTGCCAACCGCCAGGCACATTAGAAAGTACTATAATCCTGACCATTTAGAACCCATAGCAAACCAGCCGTATCATAACAGCACTACCAGGACTCACAAAGCACCAAATCCTACCTATTAAAAAGGCAATACTGAAAATATTAAATCAATACATCTCAGAGAATACCAATAATCTCCTACTGGGGAAAGAGAACAAGTGGCACTGTCAAACAGAAACTACAGGAATAGAATACCTCAGCTCAGTTACAAATGCAGAACATAGACCGTCACCAAACAAAGAACAAGGAATCACAATTTAGAAACCAGAAGACAATAATTAAATTGGGAACCCCTAAAGCCAAACTTGGAATGTACAACACTATAAATTAATTTCTTTTTGTACTAAACAAAAATGCAAAGACGTTAGTGATACACATTTCCCAGAGCTGACATATTCCAGTTAATAAATTCAAAATAAAAAAGTATTTTTCTACCTTTTGTTGTTTGGGCATTTTATTTTTTAATTGCAATTGCTCCAGTCACTTTCTTCTGGTCTCTTCTGCCTTCTGCTAATTCTTCATTGTCTGCTGTCCATTTGTCCTTTCTTCTCTCTTCTAGATGTTTTCCATTCTATCTTCTACATCTGCTTTTACATACTGATCTTTCCCCTTTTGCTCTTTCCCCAATTTATTTTTTATTCCTTTATCATCCACTCAAATTTCACCCTTCCATCCTCAATCCTCACTTACTCTGCCAATACCCAGCAACTTGTAGATTTTTCTTCCCTCCCACACAAAATATCTTTTCCCCCTCCATCCTCATTCCCCCAGCCCCATCCCCTTCTAGTCCTTCCCCAAAATCAGCTCCCTTCTAGTTCCAGCCCCACTGAGCATCCATTCCCTTCTAATTGCATTCCCCCCCCTGCATCAGCCCATTTTCAGTCCTAGCCCCCCAATCAGCTTATTTCTAGTCCTATTCCACCCCCATCAGCCCATTTCCAGTCATAGCCCCCTCCCCATCAGCCCATTTCCAGTCCAAGCTCCCCCCATCAGCTCATTTGCAATCCTAGGCCCCCCATCAGTCATTTCCAATACTAGCTCCCCCATAGACCAATTCCAGTCCTATTCCAGTGAGCTGATGGGGGGGGGGCTTGGACTGGAAATTGGGCCGAGTGTGGGGGAGCTTCAGCCCTGTTCCATTCCAAGCTCCCCCACATTCAGTCCATTTCCCGCCCCCCAATCAGCTCATTTCCAGTCTGAGCCCCCCATCAGCTCATTTCCAGTCCTAGCCCCCCCCCCCAATCAACTCATTTCCAGTCCAAGCTGCCCCTATCAGACATTTCTAAAAGTAGCCCCTCCCATTGAACATTTCCAATCCTATTCCAGACCCGCATCAGTCTATTTCCAATCCTACCCCCCAAAAAGCCCATTTGCTGTCCTATTTCTCCCCATCAGCTCATTTGCAGTCCTAGCCATCCCCCCACTCAGCCCATTTCCATTCCTAGCCCCCCTCCTCCTCAGCCCATTTCCATTCCTAGCCCCCCTCCGCAGACCATTTTCAATTCTAGCCTCCCCCCCCACTCAGTCCATTTCCAATTATAGCCCCCCAGTCCATTTCCAATGTTAGACCCCTCCACTCAGCCCATTTAAAGCCCAATCCCAAACCGCCCCCTCCCCAAAGAGCCCCATGGCAGGCTTTAGCGTCTCCTGGCAGGCTCAGCACAGCTCGTTACAGCCGCCGAAGTGAAGAGCATTGTTCCCTTCACTTCGGCAGCTGTATTGTAATGAAGATCGCAGGCGTGCTGAGAGCCGGGACACACTTTGACCTCCGGCGCACCTTCGATCTTCATTACAATACAGCTGCCGAAGTGAAGGGAGCAACGCTCACTTCGGCAGTTGTAATGAGCTGTGCTGAGCCTGCCGGGTGCCGCTAAAGGAGGTGAGCAGCGTGCAGAATGTTGTTGGCGCAGGGCCCCCTGAAGCCGGGGCCCTGTGCCAACAATATTCTTGCTCAATGGACGGGCCGGCCCTGTCCACTATTTCATTTGGTTTCTTAATCAGTATACAGTTAAATAATTGGAACTTGTCATCTATGCTGTTTTTAGATATACTTGAAGGCACATTTTAGAGAAGATGTGGAGATCAGAATTTTAGAAAGGGTTCTGCTAAATGTGGAGCAGTTTCTAAAATATCTAGAAGGTAGTGCTGGAGTGCACATGAATATCCATCCATACAGAGTGGAAGGAGTCATTTTGCAAACCTAAAAGTGGGGAAAAAATAGCTAAGGAAACATGACTACATAAACATGTAAGTGGCAGTACTTACACATGTAGGATGTCATTTTGCAACCTGCATGTGCAGGTGCCAGCAATTACAAATGTATGTAAGTTATTTTGCAAACCTATATGTGTAAATGCTGCCAATTAACCACCGTGGCTGTTATTGTTCTATACTTCTCACGGGGACTTAAACAACAAAGGATTAAGGAGGCTACCCCCTTCCCTTAATCCCCCCTTTAAAGGGCTATCTGAAACAAGGACCTTTTAAATACATATACATGCCAGGGAGAAGGTGTAAATCTCGACATGGATGTTTTTGGTCATACATGTGCATTTCCTATATGAAATGGGGAATACATGCATAGATTTTTGACCTACCGTGACCACACCCTAACCCCCAACACCCAATATGCCTCTTGCAACTTCTGCGTAGTGAGGACATCCACGTAAAAACTGAGCCTTAGCTATCACTTGGATGCCATTTCCACATGTAAATGCTTCATTTTACACATGGAAATCATGAATAAGATTTCTAAAATGACCCCCATATTATGTGATAAGGCTGAAGTTTACTCTAAGAGTACCATCACTCTGTAGTAAGTTAGCAAGCGCAGAAGAAGATTGAATCCTGTATTGTCTGTGCTAAATCTATGACCAGTACCGAAAGAAGAGCAAGCAGCTTCTTTGATGTACGACATGGCTATTAATCTTCTAAAGATAATACTGACAGAGTTTTCATTGCCTTTTTGGGTGAAGTTTTTAAGTGTGTTCAGTGACAATGAACTGACTGCTGCTTAGGTAAGATTTATTATCTAATACACCACACAACTAAAGACATCTGACAATATTGTAAGCTAGTAACCTAGAGCAGTAACATAGACTCAAGGTGACTGAAGTACATCTATGGTTGCTGGGGGGAAGTCAAGGCAGTAATAAGCCTAGTATGAAGGTAAGGAAAATTCATGTCTCTGTTACTTCTTTTTTTAAACATTATGATGGCATTTTTCAATTTCTTCTGAGGGTATGGGCCTATAAAATCTGTATTGGGCACTTTATTTGAAAATCTAGCCAGGAACATCCATGGCTACTTTTGCCTCTATCCCTACTATCTATGCAGGTTGGGAAAACATACACATGGAGGCCAATTCCAGTCTGTGCGTCGTCAGACCATCTTGACATCCAGGCATCCGGATGACCAAGAGATGCACCCGATTCTGCTCCTGCGGGGGCTAGACATCTCCGCAGGAGCAGAATTGGATTATAATGACTGGACGTCTGGGAGGCACCTCGGATGTCCAGCCACTTCCCCAGCTCGCTCAGCCAGGCTTCTTCATGGAGCCGTAGTGCCATGGCATCTCGTTGCCATGGCACTGCAGCTCCGTGAAGGAGATGCGATCCCTGATGGCAGCGGTATCCAGACAGTTCCTCACAGCCGGATCCCCAATCGGGCCTCCCATGACTAGGGACAAGCTGCAGGGAACCCCTGCACCCCTCTACTCCCTTCTGCCCCTCAGTGCTGCCGTCCCCCGATGTCCAGGGGGACTTAGTCCACCTCCGTCTAACTGGCCAACTCTGGACATACAGGGCTGACCTCAGAATTGGCCCTGTATGTCCGGAGTTGCTTCCCCATCCTCAACCCGCACTCACTTCACCCTGGCCCACCCCCTCCCGCCCATGAACAGAGCTCCCCACACAAGTCGGTTATTCGTGCAGGGAGCTCTGTGGCCGCCAGTGCGATCTGGATGTTTAGAGGTTTTGGACATCTGGATTGGATGTCCAGACCCAGTAAACAAAGATTGAAATGACCGCCATAGGGATTTTACAGTCAAATATCCATTCCTCCATCTTCCAACATCCTTAGAGCCTGGGAACACCAGCAATTTTCAAAAGCCCAGTTTATACAGGTAAACACATATTTACTCACAAAACACTCTGCGGGTACAATTTTTAATACCGGTGTGTTGCTTTGAAAATTGAGTCAGCTGGTGTTGAGGGTATTTCTGTAACCATGGACTTTACATCTGCTTTATTGCAGGGCCAAAATCGGTACTGTCTAGCAAGAGGTTTGTAAAATGAAATCTATGGATGCTGCCTGCTAGTTGCACCTGATTTTACATGGATAAAATAATTTAAAATTCATTTTCTATTTGGAACCAAATCATGCTGCTCAATATTATCTCAGACTGCCTTGGTGCAGTCCAGATAATGCCGTGGTAGTGGTCTGTGGATGGAAATGGCGCAGAACTGGCATTTATCTGAATAGCGGCAATTTTTAGCATCGCAATCTCGATAACAGTGTGCATAATTTAAGACACCAAGAAAACCGTCTTAAGTGGTATATGGATTGGATATCTGGATGGTCACTGAATATCGCTGCTGTCCTGATACTACTGCTGCTGACTGCTGTATCACAATATTCAGCGGCAACCAATGTCTGGATACTGCAGCTGAATATCCAGATTTCTTTACCTGTGGCAGTCACTATTTTAAAAAAAATGCTGACCACCACAGGCTGAATATTGACACCTGTGATATCTGATTACATTTAGCAATATATGTTAGTCCTGTTTTCAGGCACAACCTAACTAACTATGGAGAATTATCCTACAGACAACATATGGACTACAATATACAGGGTGGGCCAAAAAAAGTGAGCAGGATAGAAAACTCACAAATCCATACATAACAAAAGGGGGGGGGGGGGCCAGACCCGCCACAGGCTGTGTTTCAAAAGAATCTTCTTCAGGGGTTAGGCACACCTTATGCTAAGAAAACAATAAATAAATAAATAATAAAAACATCAAGATGTTTATAAACTTTAAAAAATAAAAGAAATAACAATATCAAAGTAAAAGAATGAATAAGACCATAAATATCCTAAACAAACATAATATGCTAAAACCATAAATACTCCAAATACCATCAAGCACATAAAAAAGGCATTGTCAATATAGCATATTAAAATGTAGAAAAACACAAATATGTTATGGAATCAACCCTAATAAAAGATAAATAGCAATATCATTAAACAAGAGGGGATATGTGATAAAACAAAAACAAGACATGCTAATTGTAAACCCAAACATTATGTACTAATAAATAAATACAAAAGGAGTATAATAAAAACGATACAAGAAACTTATAAAAATGAATAAAGAACTGACATATCGTTAAACATTGATTACAACCCAAATTGTCAAAAAGGTTTAAAAATATCTAAAAATGGAGAAAAACAGAGAGAGAACCCTATCTGGAGGACATAAAGACATATGTAGAGAGAGCAGGAGTGAAAAAAAACGTTACCTTGGGACCATGAGGCAACCGTCATCAAAGATTGATTTTCACTAAAAATGAAAATATACTTCATTCACCGTGGGAAATATTATTTCCTAGTTAAATCATTGGTTACCAAAGCTATAACTACTATCAAATTGGATAAAAGCCCTTATGATATTTATATCTATAATGGCCTATTTGCACCCAATATATGGAGGAATTTAGAAAAACGCCGTGAAACAGCTAGATACAATGCAAAAGCGGCATTCTTTTAAGCCGCTATCATTATTTACCGTGTGGGAACATGCTCTAATGGGCTTCAAGGAATTTAAAATTAATACCTTTACCAGGAGCCCTAGAGTGAATAGTGTTAAATGGGACCCACTTGTTTATATGAAGGAACAGAGAGTTGAATCATCGCATCATATTACAAAGGAGAAAACTGTGATATACTACAATCACTCAATTCTTATACTTGAGCCCATCGGAACGCTCGCCGAAACCAATGAAAGATGTGTGCTAAGGACCTAAATGACTGTAAATGGCTATTTGCTCCCATGCATGAAAACAACATCTGAATATTCTATCAGGTTAATGTAAAAATGTAAATACACTTCAATATCAAATTCATTACCATGAAATGTATAACAACCAAAGAATTGTATATCTAAACTGATATTACAAATGAACATCTTATTGGATTCACTTACAGGTATTCAAAGCGCTAAAATCTTGCTGTTCAGGATGGGGACCGCCAAGCCATCCTTGGCTATATTGAAATAGTTCCATAAAGAGCAACGCCGATGCATGCGTATCTTAAATACCGTGTTTCCCCGAAAATAAGACCAGGTCTTATATTTATTTTTGCTCCAAAAGATGCACTAGGGCTTATTTTCGGGGTAGGGCTTTTTTTTTTTTTATATACAGCTTGACAGCACAGAATGAGTGGCGCTGCATCTCCCGCCCACACAGATGATGGAAGTGGCCTGCAGCACAGCACAGGCACCCGATCGGCGTCGGGGAGTGGAGAAAGAGGAAAGCTCCTCCCCGGTCCACCCACCGAAGCCAATCAGGCCACAACAGCACCATCTTCCAAAGAGCAGAGCGCCCTTGGCGCAAAGGAAGCGGTCCGCAGCTCAGCACCGGCACCTGATCGGCATTGAGGAGTGGAGCAGGAGGAAAGCTCCTCCCCGGTCCACCCGCCGAAGCCAATCGGGCACAACAGCACCAACAACTTAAAGGAGAGCGCTCTTGGAGCGAAGGAAGAGGCCTGCAGCACAGCACCGGCACCCGATCGGCGTCGGGGAGTGGAGCAAGAGGAAAGCTCCTCCCCGGTCCACCCGCTGAAGCCAATCGGGCACAACACCAACAACTTAAAGGAGAGCGCTCTTGGAGCGAAGGAAGAGGCCCGAAGCACAGCACCGGCACGCGATCAGCGTCGGGGAGTGGAGCAAGAGGAAAGCTCCTCCCCGGTCCACCCACCGAAGCCAATCGGGCACAACAGCACCAACAACTTAAAGGAGAGCGCCCTTGGAGCGAAGGAAGAGGCCCGCAGCACAGCACCGGCACCCAATCGGCATCGGGGAGTGGAGCAAGAGGAAAGCTCCTCCCCGGTCCACTCGCCGAAGCCAATCGGGCACAACAGCACCAACAACTTAAAGGAGAGCGCTCTTATGCGAAGGAAGAGGCCCGCAGCACAGCACCGGCACCCAATCGGTGTCGGGGAGTGGAGCAAGAGGAAAGCTCCTCCCCGGTCCACCCGCCAAAGCCAATCGGGCACAACAGCACCAACAACTTAAAGGAGAGCACCCTTGGAGTGAAGGAAGAGGCCCGCAGCACAGCACCAGCACCCGATCGGCGTCGGGGAGGGGAGCAAGAGGAAAGCTCCTCCCTGGTCCACCCGCCAAAGCCAATCGGGCACAACAGCACCAACAACTTAAAGGAGAGCGTCCTTAGAGCGAAGGAAGAGGCCCGCAGCACAGCACTGGCACCCGATCAGCGTCGGGGAGTGGAGCAGGAGGAAAACTCCTCCCTGGTGCCCCCCCCCCCAGGTTCCGAATCTGTCAGACATGATCTGCACTAGGGCTTATTTTCGGGGTAGGGCTTATATTATGGGAATCTCAGAAAAATGTGCTAGGTCTTATTTTCACGGTAGGTCTTATTTTCGGGGAAACACGGTATATAAATCGAAGGCGGGAAAAAAAGGGACTGAAAGAGAGACTGATTAGAAACAGTGTGAAAAGACTCAAACCAGCACTATGAACTGTGTATATAGTAAAAACTATTGGATTTCTATGCAAAACGAAGCAACTCATATTACTATCATATCCAATAAAAAAACAAAGTCCCACCATAAGTACAGGTATTAAAAGAAAATCGAACTGAAAAAGAGGCACATGATTCTAAAAACCTAAGAAATTCCCTTAGGTGGAAGACATAAATATCGCATACTAAAAACTGTAAAAATCAATATGTGAGGACCTGAGACAGACCAATTATATAAAATAAATAAATAAATAAAAGTCCAAAGGATTATTATAAAAAAACGGAAAAATCACGTTCAGAATTTAAACCATGTGGTATTAGTGTATTGAGGGAGAAGATGTATCTTTGTTCCATCCGGAGGATGGTTTTCTCAATGTTGCCACCTCTCCAATTCAACCTCACTTTTTTAATGACACAAAATTTCAAATCAGATATTTTATGTGCCTTATCTATCCAATGCTGGACCAGGGGCTTGTCTATTAGTTTCCTCTTAATGCAACTCTTATGTTCTGTGATGCGCACACGAATACTTCGTATTGTCTTCCCCCCGTACAAAAGCTTACATGGACACTGTATAATATAGATATGTGTTGTGTCACAATTCGAAAAATCGTCAAT
The DNA here is from genome assembly GCA_033557465.1 of Ichthyophis bannanicus. Taxonomy (NCBI): domain Eukaryota; kingdom Metazoa; phylum Chordata; class Amphibia; order Gymnophiona; family Ichthyophiidae; genus Ichthyophis; species Ichthyophis bannanicus. The sequence goes on along the minus strand of CM066036.1, from coordinate 544,901,535 downwards.
ATAAAATATTTTCTGTGTCTCTGGATGTATAAAAGTTTTGCGTACAGGTAAAACATTTAAACAAACTGAGCAATGGCCACATTGGTATTGTCCCTTGTGTGCAGATAATGGTTTTTTCTCATTAAACGCAGAAGGAACTAATAAATTGCGAAGATTAATGTTGCGTTTATGTGCTATCATAAATGAACAATCTTGAAAACCCGGAATAGCTTGAATCATATGCCACTCTTTCTTAAGAATGGCAACAATGTGTTGAGACTTTAAAGAGTATAGTAATGAATATACAATTTTGGTCTCATTTTTGTTATCTTGTGGTTTTACCGATATGGTGCGTGAAGACTCACGAGCTTTATGATAGGCTTTATCAATATATCGTTGGGGGTACTGACGTGCCTCAAATCTCTTCCTTAGATCATTGGCTTGTTCTTCAAATTCAACATCTGTGGTACAGTTTCTTCTAACTCTCAGGAATTACCCAATAGGTAAATTATTTCTTAATGCGGGATTGTGAAAACTAGTTTATATATATTTATATATATATATATATATTTTTTTTTTTTTTTTAACTTTTATTTTCATTTTGCAACAAACAAAAGAAACAACACACCAAAAGAGACAAAACAAGTATACAATAAGGAAAAGTAAACCCATTACCCCCCACCCCGATGCTTCTTCTCTACCCGATTATATCAGCATGTGAGCGCTTCCAATTAACAGTGATTATACATAAAACGATCAAAAGAGTATCTACAATACAGCATGATCATGGGACAGAGATATATACAAAGTTAGACAGTCAGATGAGAGCATTTAGCAAAATGTACATAGTCATTGAGCATCTTCCATTGAGACCAATGAGAAGGAGTCTGAATGGAGGAAGCGAACAGACGAGGTATTTGTTCATATTTACGGTAAAGACAGGCATGATTCCACCATTCATTGGGGCTCAGGTGGGAGCTAATTTTCCAGTATTACTTAATTAGGGAAATAGCAATGCCAAGCATAAAGTTCGAAAGGAGATAAGCCATTTTTGGGAGAGAGGGGATCCCCGCAACTGGGCGAAGTCCCACTATCCTCCAAGAAAGGGGCTCCTGAGAGTGCGAGATAGACTAAATACGACCCCAGACCCGACGCCAGTAATACTGTAGTGCGGGATATTCATGTATAACATGAGGCAATGAACCAATGGCCGCAGGACGTGTCCAGCAACCATTGCCCTGAGTAGTGTTCCATTTGTCTAATCTGTGAGGAGTGTAAAAACACCATGGGCTAGAAAGAAGAGGGTCTGAGTGAGTGAGGCGGATCGGGAACCCGTGTCCCTCTACTCCAGATAAGGCTCCATTGCTCCGAGGTCAAAGTCACATGCAATTCTCTCTCCCATATTTTCTGCGCTATAGGGGTATCTCTAGTTATAGCATTACATAAGGTTTAGTAAAATGGGATGCTACACCCGGTGAGCTACCGAGAGATCGGAAAGTCTCCAATCAACCTTATGTAGAGAATGCCGATGGCGGGAGTACTCTAGTGCTCCGAAGGCGATGCTGAAGTTGCACTGACCAGAGTCGGGAGTCTAAAGATTGCATAAGAGTATTAAAGGCACCTAAAGTGTCTAAAAGCATTGGTGGATAGTGGGAGTCTGATGGGAGAGTCATACCAGGGAGAAAGGTAAGAGGAATCGGTTTGCAAAGGCCCGCTTCTATATCTAGCCACACAGGTCTACTCGGTACTGGATCTTCCAACCAACGAGCACCTTGTTTGAGAAGAAAAGATTGAGGGAACACTTGAGTAAAATCGCCACCAAGTATTAATGGAGCATTGGCAGAGGCCAAGGCCAACTGCGCAATACTTGCATAGTAAGCAGGGTTGTCCACATTCGGGGCATAATGCAAATACACGTGAATTCACTATCTCCAACCTCAAGGTGTACACGGGCCCATCTACCCTCCTTGTCAGCGCTTATATCAGGTACAGTAGCGTGCAAAGACTTCTTAACCAGAATGGCCATCCCGTACCATTTGGAAACGGTGGGAGAATAGGCAGCTACCATGTGAGGCTTAGCATTGAGTTTCAGTGTTTCAGCAGAGTTTAAATACGTTTCCTGAAGAAACACTAAATCAACATGATCATGGCTAAGATAGCTAAGGATTTTCTTTCCTTTGAGTGGACCATTAATGCCTTTGACGGTGAATGATAAGATTTTACATAAGGCCATTCAGAAAAGTTAAAAATTCTGAGCATGATAGCACACATAATTTCACTATGTCCCTCAAACTGACTGTATCTGGCTGTACACATGACATAGGAAAAATAAGCTAATATAATACAATGAAGCGCCCCACATTAACAAAGAAAACCGCAGTACGGTAGAGGAGAAGCAAAACCCCAAAATTACTGGCGACCATGTGTCTGCGGGGAGAAACCCCAGAGAAGGCCGAAATTGAAAAGACACATAACCTGTAGGACTGTGCGTGCTCCGAATCCGACCTAGGCACACATCATGAAGGGATAGGAGACCAAAAAACAAAAGTCATATAGAGAAAGAAAGAAAGTCCAGGCTATTTCTGTGCTTGGCTATGACCGCCGCATCGGGCCCTTCAAAATGGCGGATAGAGCCGGCAGATAAGAGTCCAAGATTTGGGATTAGCGCATCTGCTCTGCTTCTTTGGAGTCTAAAAATGTTGATAGTAGATCAGGATCTTCGAACGTCCTGGTTTGGTTGTGGAGAGTCACTCGGAGCTTCGCTGGATACAACAGGCCAAAGCGAGCCTGTAGCTGTTGAAGTCGAGGGCGAAAAGCAAGGAGTTTCTTCCGACGGTCAACGGTAGGCTTTGCCAAATCAGGAAAGAAGGAGACCTTACGACCTTCAAATTCCAAATGATGATTCGCTCGGGCAGCATGTAAAATTTGTTCCACTTGTTGATATCGTAGCAAGCTAAAGATAATAGGCCGGGGGGTCGTGCGGTTGAGCGCCATGTGGGCAGGAACACGGTGTGCTCGATCGATTTCCAGTTCTCTGTGAAAAGTGATCTTCAGCAAGGAGGGAAGAGTTTTGAGCAAGAATTCTCTTATATCTCCTGCTTCCACCCCCTCCGGCATTCCGAGGAGCCTCACATTGTTGCGACGGGCTCGATTATTGCTATCTTCTAACTCCTTTTGAAGATTCTGTATCTGGCGCTCAGCCTTGTCCAGTTTGCCCAAGCGCACCTCGTGCGAGTCGAGGACCCCCGCCATATTGTCCTGCCGTAATGAAAGACTTTCAAGTCGGTCCTGGAGCACTCCAAAGTCTTCTCGCATGGCTCGAAGCGCTTCTCCATTGGACTGCACCAATTCCTTCACGCCGCGTATTTCCTCCAAAATCTCCAGGTGCATTTCGGGGTTTTCACGAAATGGAACCATCTTCTGTGGGGAGGACACCTCTGTTTTGGAGCGTTTTCCGTGAGAAGAAGAAGGAGACCCGAAGTCCAAGCGCGCTGGTTTATGGGCCGCCATCCCCCCCGAGGTGCCCCGGTCAGCTCGGAGCGAAATAGTAAATTTGTATAGGTATTAAGTCAGGATTCTAAGTAGGCCTCTCGGGAGCTTCAACGCAAAGCGTCCTACCCGCTGGACATCAGGCTCCGCCCCCCCTATATATATATATTTTTTTTTATTTATATACAGGCTTGATATACCGCCCAAAACCGAAGTAGTGTAGTGCAGCAACTGATTCCTATCAGTAGGTTTCCTATATAATTCCGTAATAAACTCCTTCCCTTCTTTCTTAATCAATAGGTCTAAATATGGAATCTGTACTGGATCATATGTGATCTGAAACCGTAGATTGTGATCTAAGCCATTAATCCATATATTAAATGCAGACAAATCATCCATGGGACCCTCCCATATGATGAAAACATCATCAATGTATCTGATCCATAATTTGACTCTAGATACAAAGGGATGATTCTTTAAAAAATTGTTTTCAAACTTGTAAATGTATAAGTTGGCGATATCTGGGGCCACGGAGGATCCCATTGCTACACCCTTAATTTATTGATAATACAAATCCCTAAAACAAAAGAAACTTTTACACAATGCGATTTCGGCCAATGTCATGAGAAAAGGAGTAGGAATATGTTTATATTCTTGTCTACCTACCAAGTATTCTTCAATAATGCTTAAAGCTTCAGGCTGTGGGACGTTAGTGTACAGGGCCTCTACATCCAGTGTAACAAGTATAACCTCTGGACTTAAATCTTTAAATGTAGAAAGAATCTCAATCACATGTGCCGAATCACGCACATAAGACCACATCTGGAGGATATATGGTCTCAGAATAATATCTAGTAACTGGGAAATAGGTTCTAAAAGAGACCCAATCGCAGAAACAATAGGACGTCCAGGCGGGTCATTCAAAGATTTATGGATTTTAGGGATGACATAAATCGTAGGCATAGCTGGTTTTTCAATTATCAAAAAATCTTTCTCTTTCTTTGTAATATGACCTATTTCAAAAGCATTGAGAACTATGTTATCTATAGTACATTTCAAACCTTCTGTGGGATCACAATCAAGGCGATGCTAGAAACGTTTGTCATTAAGCTGTCTATTGACTTCTGCTATATATCTACATTTATCCATTACTACCACAACACCTCCTTTATCAGCAGGCTTAATAACAATCTTGTTGTTCCTTTGTAATGCCTTAAAAGCCAGTCTTTCATTATATGTTAAATTTTGAAAAGGTAGGCAACCGGTATCTTCTATTTTCTCCACCTGTTGCATAACTACTTTGTCAAAAGCCTCAATAAGGGGGTCTGTTTTAGGAGGGGGAACCCATTTAGATTGCCTGCTAACTATAGAAATATTTCCAGTGGATTCTGCCTGATTGGTAAAAAAATGACGTATCCGCAATTTTCTAAAAAATTTGTACAAATCTACTTGAGTCTCAAATAGGTCATATCTTCTAACAGGTACAAATGATAGACCCTTGTTTAAAACAGAAATCTCATCAGCCGTAAGATCATAATTCAAAATATTTATGACATTATTATTATTTAATAATTCCTCTCGTATGATCGTTCTCCCATCCATTTCCCTCTCCCTCAGCCATGACCCCGAACTTGTCTCTGATTGGGATTGAAGTTGTTGTAATATGACTTGTTTTGAACTGACTTTTGTTCCTGATCTGGTTGATGAACTGATGGAGGCCTGGATCGGGAGGTGCTTCTCCCGCCTCCTTTCCATAGGCGATCCATATTGAAAAAACTTTTCTTTTTGTCTTTTTCTGTAAGGTGGTCCGATTTTTTGCTATGTGAGGAGAACAGGGATGCAGAGGCATCCTGGTTCTCACCTGATTCACTCCTGCTTCTATTTTTCTTATGTTCAATTAAATTATCTTTGTCAGGGGATACACAGGTGTCTTCTGATGTACTATCTTTACGGTCAAAAACGTAGACCTTCTTTTTATCCATAGTCTATCATTTTCCACTTTCTTACACCAGTGATACACGTATCCCATTCTATAGTCCTCTTCATCTCTCTTGAATTTCTCCATTTTTTTACTTTTAACCTCCTTTCTAAACTGTATCATATTTTTATTAAAATCTGCATGTACTTTTTCAAAATCACTATCACACTCTTTTAATTCTCTTAACTTTTCATCTAATTCTACCTTAAAAAGTTCTGACTTTTTATTCGCTGTGGTGATAAGTAATATCATCAAACTCAGGGAACATTTGTTCAATATTGCATTCCAACAGTTCACAAAACCCTGTTCACTTTGGTATAATCCTGGAGCCTTATTCATCCTTGCCTCTAGGTATAATCTTTGATTTACAGCATTCGAGAAGATAAGCTGCATGTAATTCTTCTTTCACTAATTTCTGCGTCAATCGAACCACATCATCACACTGTGTATAAAGTTGATCATTATTATCATCATTATGATTGACGAGTGAATTTTGTGATAACAGCTTGTCCAATGCATCTTCTCCAAAGCTTAGGACTTCTTTCCAAGGAGAAAACACGCTGTAGGTTTATAGCCACCAAGACAAAAAACAGCACACTGCCTTGTGGACGTGCAGAAACAGTACAAAAACGTAGGCAGGATAGAAAACTCACAAATCCTTTATTGGTCCATACATAACAAAAGGGGGGGCCAGACCTAACACAGGCCGTGTTTCGAAAGAATCTTCCTCAGAGGTTAGGCACACCTTATGCTAAGAAAACAATAAATAAATAAATAATAAAAACATAAAGATGTTTATAAACTTAAAAAAATAAAAGAAATAACAATATCAAAGTAAAAGAATGAATAAGACCATAAATATCCTAAACAAACATAATATGCTAAAACCATAAATACTCCAAATACCATCAAGCACATAAAAAAGGCATTGTCAATATAGCATATTAAAACGTAGAAAAACACAAATATGTTATGGAATCAACCCTAATAAAAGATAAATAGTAATATCATTAAACAAGAGGGGATATATGATAAAAACAAAAACATGCTAATTGTAAACCCAAACATTATGTACTAATAAATAAATACAAAAGGAGTATAATAAAAAGGATACAAGAAACTTATAAAAATGAATAAAGAACTGACCTATCGTTAAACATTGATTACAGCCCAAATTGTCAAAAAGGTTTAAAAATATCTAAAAATGGAGAAAAACAGAGAGAGAACCCTATCTGGAGGACATAAAGACCAGGGCCGGCCCGTCCATTGAGCAAGAATGTTTTTTGCCCAGGGCCCCGTGTTTCAGGGGGCCCCGCGCAAAAAACATCTTGCATCAGCCCAACTAGGTTAAAAAAATCACAAACCGGCTGCTGCTGCTGCTGCCGCCATGGCAGCGGCAGAATCAAGCATACCACAGGGCCCCCCTGCCCTGCAGAGTCCTCCATACGGCCTCAGTGTCAGCTGTCAGAGCCGCGCGAAGAGAAGAGCTTCTCCTCTCGCGGCTGTTAATCCTGCCTCGGGATTAACAGAACCGCGAGAAAGGGAAACTCTCCCTTCACGCGGCTCTGAAAAGCCCGGGCTGAAGCCACATGGAAGACTCTGAAGGGCAGGGGGGGCCCCGCGGGATGCTCGATTCTGCCGCTGCCAAGGCGGCAGTGGCAGCAGCAGCAGCAGCAAGTCTGTGTTTTTTTTAACCTAGCTAGGCTGATGGGGGGGGGAGGGGGATAGGACTGGTAATGGGCTGTGGGGGGGCTAAGACTGGAAATGGGCTGATGGGGGTTTGCGACAGGTAATGGGCTGTGGGGGGGCTAAGACTACAAGTGGGCTGATGGGGGCTTATGACTGGTAATGGGCAATGGGGGGGCTGGGCTGATTGGTTAGGACTGGAAGTGGGCTGATGGGGGGTTAGGACTGGTAATGGGCTATGGGGGGCTAAGACTGGAAGTGGGCTGATGGGGGGTTATGACAGGTAATGGGCTGTGGGGGGGCTAAGACTACAAGTGGGCTGATGGGTCTTATGACTGATAATGGGCTATGGGGGGGCTAGGACTGCAAATAGGCTGATGGGGGGTTAGAACTGGAAGTGGGCTGATGGGGGGTTATGACAGGTAATGGGCTGTGGGGGGGCTAAGACTATAAGTGGGCTGATGGGGGGGCTTAGGACTGGTAATGGGCTGTGTGGGGGCTAGGACTGGTAATGGGCTGATGGGGGAGTTAGGACTGGAAGTGGGCTGATGGGGGGCATTAGGACTGGTAATGGGCTGATGGGGGGTTAGGACTGGTAATGGACTGTGGGGGGGTAAGACTGAAAATGGGGTGATGGGGGTTAGGATTGGTAAGGCTAAAAATGGGCTGATGGGGGGGTTAAGACTGGTAATGGGTTGTTGGGGGGGTAAGACTGAAAATGGGCTGATGGGGGGTTAGGACTGGTAATGGGTTATGGGGGGGCTAGGACTGGTAATGGGATGGGGGTTGCTAGGACTGGAAATGGGCTGAGTGGAAGGGGGGGCTTGAACTGCAAATAGTTGATGGGGAGGGGGGCTTGGAATGGAAATGGGCTGTGAGGGGAGGGAGCTAGGACAGGAAATGGGCTGATGGAGGGGCTATGCTAGGACTGGAAATGGGCTGTTGGGGGGAGCTAAGATTGGAAATGGGCTGTGGTGGGGGCTTGGATTGAAATGGACTCATGGAGGGGCTAGAACTGGAAGTAGGCTCATGGGGGGCTTGAATTGGAAATGGGCTGAGTGGAGGGGAGCTAGGATTTGACGTGGGCTGATGGTGGGGCTAGGAAAGGACTAGAAATGAGCTGGTAGGGGCTGGGATTGGAAATGAGCTGATGGAGGGACTCAGATAGGACTGGAAATGGATGGGGGAGCTAGGACTGGAAATGGGCTGATGGTGGGGCTAGGATAGGATTGGAAATGGGCTGATGGGGGCTAGGACTGGAAATGGGCTGATGCAGGGACTAGAAGGGAGCGGATGCTGGGTGGGGCTGGAACTAGAAAGGAGCTGATGTTGGGGGAGGATTAGAATGGGATGGAGCTGGGAGAGTGAAATGGCGAGGGAAAAATATTTTGTGTGGGAGGGAAGACAAATCTACAATTGGTCGGATATTGGGAGAGTAAGTGGGGATTGAGGAAGGAGGGGTAAAATTTGAGTGGATGAAATAGGAATGAGGAAAGAGCAAAAGGAAAAAGATTAGTATGTTAAAGCAGACGTAGAGAGAGAATGGAAAAACAAACTAGAAGAGAGAAGAAAGGACAAATGGACAGCAGATGAAGAGTTAGCAGAAGACACGAAGAAACTAGAAGAAAGTGGCTGGAACAATTGTAACTGAAAAAAAATACACAAAAGATAGAAAAATATCTCTTTATTTTGAATTATTAACTGGAATATGTCAGCTCTGGGAAATGTGCATCATTAACATATGCGCTTTGTTTAGTACAAGAGGAAATTAATTTATAGTTTTATTTCTACAGTGTTGTACAATCCAAGTTTGGCTTTTGGGGTTCCCAGTTTAATTATTGTCTTCCTGTTTCTAAATTGTGATTCCTTATTTGGTGATGGTCTATTTTCTGCATGTGTAACTGAGCTGAGGTATTCTGTTTATTGTCATGAGGCTGGTGCTTATAAAGATGCAGAGTTGAAAAGAAACCCTGTTTCTCACAGAGCTCTAGATGTGCAATTACCTCAAAGCACAGCTAGAGGGGGCAGGAGTGATCATACAGAGGCTAATGAGGGTAGGAGAGCTAACCAGTTGCACCTGGAAGTAAGCCCGGGAGATTCAAAGGAAAAATCCCTTTATAAACGGAAGCTTAATGCTAGCAAAGGAGGAAGAGTGGTGAGAGAAGCTGGAGCAGTGGGAGAAGCAGCAGCTGGAAGAGAAGGAACAGAAAGCACGGCTGAAGAAGGAAGGAGAGTCCTGAAGGAAGGAATCCTCCCTGAGCAAGCCCAGAAGGACAGAATTCACAGAGGTAGAGTTCAGAGGGGCCAGGCTACAGGAGCCACTGTTCAGAGGGAGTCTGCTAAGGAAAGCAGTCAGGCCGGAGGGTGTACCACTCCCTGTTTAAGCAACGTTCCTGAGTCCAGTATACAGAGAGCCAGAGAGCTAGGCTTGGGGGAAAACCTGCAGTCATTGGAGTATGCTAAACAAGCTTCACCAGGTACCAGAAAGAAAGGAGTTTCTAGCAAAGCTACTTTTGCACTGAAGTACAGGGCTGGTGAATCCACGCCAGGTTTTCCTAAGCTTTCAGGAAGTCCAGCACTCCCCAGAAGCTACCGACAGAAAACCTGTTGTTAGAGAGATGTTCTTGAGAGAGAAAGCTCCAGAGCTTCAAGCTACAGGAACTCAAGATATGGTGACTTTATTCCTGTTAAAGAAAGCTTAACGCCTAAAAGCACTGCTAAAATTGAATCACAGTTTGTAAGAAGAGGAAAGAAACCAGAGTTGTTTAAAAAAATACCAAAAGACTAGAGCACAGTCTTATTTGAGCCGACATACCAGAGACAGTCCTTGTAAACTTGTAACATCCAGGGACAGCGTTTGCTCTGAGGGGGAATCTAGAGAAGCAGAATCTATGGAGATAGAAGGTGCAGATACTATTCCCATTCCTCAGGAAGAGGCTATGGATTGCAGTTTGTGTATGGCTACTAGCTTGGAATCCATAGTGACCTTGTAAATAAGAAGAAGCCTTGTTTAGTTGTTTTACCCTGGAATGATTTGAATTCCTCCATTTTCCTTTTGCACCTAATTGTGCAGATATCAACAGTTGCTTTGCCTGTTTATTACTGGAACCTTGATAAAAGGACATTCTTTGATTTCCATTTGCCTTATTGAACCCTTGCACGGAGGGGAAATAAAAGCCTTGTTTCCCTACACTCGTGTCTTAATTATTGTCTGCTCACAAGGAGCTAAAATCCATAAGACCAATCTGCACTTGGCCTTACATACCCCACGCTCCTTGAAAAAAATAAGTGTGATGTACAGCAGCCCCTTACCACTATTGGCCACCAGGGGACACTGTCATGACATAATGGCGTAGTTGTTTGGATGTGGGTATCACCCTAAGACCTAATGGAAAGAGAAGAAAATTATCAGTATTAAGCTGAAGAAAAAAAAATCCCGGATCGGAGGGAAAAACTCGGACCGGACTGGAAGAAAATCCGGAAGGGAAGGCGAGGTTGCTGACATTGGTGGCAGAGTGCTACAACGGAGAGCAGCACCATCCTTTCTGAAAGTTGGAGTCAACTCTTCTACCAGGTAAAAGGTAGAGGGGCATGTCCTGATTTGGATGTGAGGTAAAAGTTTTAAGGAAAAAAACAAAACAAAACAGTGTAGGGCTGATTGTAGTACAGCCGCACTTGGTTTTTTTTTTCTCTTTGTTTTCTAGGAAAATCTCTTCGCCATGGATCAATGAGAGATGTTCTCCTGGATGGCTACGCAGTTCAGCAAGCAAGGAGAGCTGGCTGCACAAACACAGCAACATGTGATCCTGGCTATGCAAGAACAGCAAAAGCCAGTCTTGCAGATGCTAGAAGCTTGGCTAGCACATCAACAGAAGACAGAGGAGGTGGTTGCAAGCCGTCCTGAACAGAGCTCGGGACTGGGCAACTGTCCGGTAGGACTATGGTCCTATGACTCTAACTTTGGGGAAGTTAGGGGTAACTGATGATGTGGATGACTTCCTAGACTCTTTCGAGAGAATAGCACTTTCAGTAGGCTGGCTGAAGGAGCAGTGGCCTATTAGATTGGCAGTTTCCCTCACAGGAGAGGCACTGTCAGCCTATAGGGCAATGCCCACTTCGTTAGCGAACAATTATAGCGAGGTAACAAAGGCCATCAGGGATCGCCTGGGTCTGACTCCTCTCGTCTATAATCGTAAGCTGCACGCGGCACACCTTAAAATAGGTGAGACGCCAAAAGCATTAGGTCACAGGCTGAAAAGCTTAGCCGAAAAGTGGCTAAGGTCTAGTGAGAAAACGATTGAAATGTTGATGGATATGATAGTCCTTGAGCAATTCATGTCTGCAGTTCCCGGTAGTATACAGAGCTTCCTTATCCTACAGAATTGTCGCACTACCGCAGAGGCCATTGCCTTAACTGAAAGATATTTAGAGGCCGAATTAGCCACCCAGCGGACTGGGGAAGTTTCAAAGATGGCAGTAGCGACATTCAAGCAGTCATCAGGAAGTCTCTCACAGTTCAAAACTCAAAGTGTGAAAAATGTTAAGGATGTAGTGAAGAGTCACTCTAAAAGATGTTTTGCCTGTGGAAAAATGGGACATGTTATGAGTGAGTGCCAAGCACGTACTGCTCTCATGGGGGAGAACAGAAAAATGTTGTCTGAAGGATTTGTACTTGATGTGACTGTACAAGGGGTTGCTGCCAAAGCTCTTCTTGACTCTGGCGCAGACCAGACGATGATTTCCTGCAAGCTCTGGTCTGTAATCAAAGAGCAAGCTGAGTCTGCCCCAGATCAACCAGAGGGCAAGGTTAAGATAAAATGTGTGCATGGCGCTGCCACCTTTTATCCCATATATAACTTGCTTGTAAGAGGATTGGGAATATAAAAAAGAATGTTGATAGCTGTAGTGCCCCAATTACCTAAAGAGTTGGTCTTAGGTAGGGACTGGCCACAATTTGAAAGAAGCCTAGAGGAGGGTCTAAAACCCTGAGAAGTTTTTGTCTCCAGTCGCACCCAGACGAAAGCGTCGGAAAAACCCTCATGTTCAAGGGAAGAAAGTTTAGATGACCTCCCCTCTCATGAGGATTTAGTAAATGCCCCCTCGGAAAGGAAAAGAAAGACAAAAGCCGAAAAGCGCAAAGAAAGAAAGGGATGCTCTCAAGGCAGAGCCAACTTGGAAGCAGGCGAAGAACTACCCTGGATTCCAGCAGAGCTCGTGGAGAAATTCCCTTCCTTTGCCAGAGAGCAACGAGATGACCCTGCGCTAGCACGCGCATTTGAACACGCTCAAACGAAGAGAAATATCTTCCCAAGGTTTATAAGAGAAGAAGGGGTGCTATACAGGGAGAGTATAGACCCACGGACTAAGGATATCCGAAAACAGCTGGTAGTCCCAAATACTTTTAAATCTGCAGTGCTGAGGTTAGCCCATGATCACCCAGTGAGCAGTCACAAAGGGGTACAAGGGACCCTTGACCAGGTACTGGCCAGGTTTTATTGGCCAGGAGTTTTTAGGGAGGTCTCACGTTTTTGTGAGTCCTGTGCCTCCTGCCAACGAGTGACCTCCACAAGACCACCTGGAGTGCCATTACTGCCGATGCCAGTAATAACCGATCCTATCAGAAGGCTGGCCATGGACATAGTCGGACCCCTCATAAAAACGCCTAGGGGTTTCCAATATATATTGGTCATCATGGACCACGCAACACGTTTCCCATGGGCTGTGCCCTTGAGGAACGTATCAGCAAAGTCCATCGCCATGGAGCTCATAAAGCCATTTTGCGAGGTTGGATTTCCTCAAGAAGTTTTGACAGACAGAGGCACAAACTTTATGTCCAAGTACTTAGCCCGGGTGTGGGATGCCTTTGGCATCAGGCATCTCAAAACCGCCGCCTATCACCCCCAATGCAATGGTTTGGTGGAAAGAATGAACCAGACTATCAAGCAGATGCTGCGACGGGTGCTGGATGGAGAAATGGCAGAGTGGGACACGATGCTCCCATTTGTATTGTACGCCTGCAGAGAAAGAACACAGGTTTCATTAGGCACGTCGCCTTATAAATTAATGTATGGGAGATCGCCCAGAGGAGTTCTGGATATCCTGAGGGAACAATGGGTGGAACCTGTACAAAATGAAGTGGGGATACTGCAATTTTTGAGAAATTTAAGAGGCCGGTTAAGACGGACCTCCTGCTTTGCTGAAGAAAAGCTGAAGGACAGTCAGAAAAATCAAAAACAGTACTATGACAGAGATACCAAGCCCCGGCGTCTAACTGCCGGTGAGAAGGTAATAGTCTTGGTATCAGGCTCCACTCCGAAGTTTGAAGCCCAGTGGAAGGGACCCTACACGGTGGTTAAACCACTTGGTCCAACATCGTATTTAATATGGGACACAAAGGGACATGAACAAGTGTACCACATAAATGTTCTTCGACTCTGGCACGAAAGGTTGGCCTTGTTTACGTCCGCTCAGAAAATGTCTAGAATTACGTGCTGTAGTAATGATGAACATTCAGCCTGTAATATTTTAAGAGGGGGGATGTGTCATGAGGCTGGTGCTAATAAAGATGCAGAGTTGAAAAGAAACCCTGTTTCTCAGAGAGCTCTAGATGTGCAATTACCTCAAAGCACAGCTAGAGGGGGCAGGAGTGATCATACAGAGGCTAATGAGGGTAGGAGAGCTAACCAGTTGCACCTGGAAGTAAGCCCGGGAGATTCAAAGGAAAAATCCCTTTATAAACGGAAGCTTAATGCTAGCAAAGGAGGAAGAGCGGCAAGAGAAGCTGGAGCAGTGGGAGAAGCAGCAGCTTAAAGAGAAGGAACAGAAAGCACAGCTGAAGAAGGAAGGAGAGTCCTGAAGGAAGGAATCCTCCCTGAGCAAGCCCAGAAGGACATAATTCACAGAGGTAGATTTCAGAGGGACCAGGCTACAGGAGCCACTGTTCAGAGGGAGTCTGCTAAGGAAAGCAGTCAGGCCGGAGGGTGTGCCACTCCTTGCTTAAGCAACGTTCCTGAGTCCAGTATACAGAGAGCCAGAGAGCTAGGCTTGGGGGAAAACCTGCAGTCATTGGAGTATGCTAAACAAGCTTCACCAGGTACCAGAAAGAAAGGAGTTTCTAGCAAAGCTACTTTTGCACTGAAGTACAGGGCTGGTGAATCCACGCCAGGTTTTCCTAAGCTTTCAGGAAGTCCAGCACTCCCCAGAAGCTACCGACAGAAAACCTGTTGTTAGAGAGACGTTCTTGAGAGAGAAGGCTCCAGAGCTTCAAGCTACAGGAACTCAAGGTATGGTGACTTTATTCCTGTTAAAGAAAGCTTAACTCCTAAAAGCACTGCTAAAATTGAATCACAGTTTGTAAGAAGAGGAAAGAAACCAGAGCTGTTTAAAAAAATACCAAAAAACTTTAGAGCACAGTCTTATTGGAGCCGACATACCAGAGACAGTCCATGTAAACTTGTAACATCCAGGGACAGCGTTTGCTCTGAGGGGGAAACTAGTGAAGCAGAATCTATGGAGATAGAAGGTGCAGATACTATTCCCATTCCTCAGGAAGAGGCTATGGATTGCAGTTTGTGTATGGCTACTAGCTTGGAATCCATAGTGACCTTGTAAATAAGAAGAAGCCTTGTTTAGTTGTTTTACCCTGGAATGATTTGAATTCCTCCATTTTCCTTTTGCACCTAATTGTGAAGATATCAACAGTTGCTTTGCCTGTTTATTACTGGAACCTTGATAAAAGGACATTCTTTGATTTCCATTTGCCTTATTGAACCCTTGCACGGAGGGGAAATAAAAGCCTTGTTTCCCTACACTCGTGTCTTAATTATTGTCTGCTCACAAGGAGCTAAAATCCATAAGACCAATCTGCACTTGGCCTTACATACCCCACGCTCCTTGAAAAAAATAAGTGTTATGTACAGCAGCCCCTTACCACTATTGGCCACCAGGGGACACTGTCATGACATTATATAATTCCTATTTGACATTGTCACTTGTAACCGTGGCACGGCGGAGGCAGTGCACCTCCCCTTCCCCCCCCTTACTCCCACAATAACTCACAGTACTCCATCGTTGGCATAACACCGGTCGCAGCTTTATTAACTTTAACAAACTTCAACCATAATTCAAACAATACAATCCCGCCTCTCCCTCAACAGTAATAACTCACCAGCCATGTGGGTAGCAAAGTGAGGTCATCGCTGTTGCCACCACAGCGAGGCTACTGCTCATCCTACCACCCCTTTCTCCGGCTTCGCCATATTACTAGCAAAAGCCTCACCGGGGTTATCCGGGTCGGGGGTACCCCATCCCCGCCCAACTAATACCTATGGCTCCGGACCCTGGAAACTTCCAGGATCCCGCTGCCCCACCCCCCCAGCTGCAACAACCCTAACCCACTCCAAACCCGATAATGGGTGGGAGGGAGGGTGTCTGCTGCCTCCTGCCTCACATGCCAGAATGCACGCCCCGGCAGGTTCCGCTTCCTCAGCTCCCTCCCCCTTCCCCTTGCCACCACCGATTGGCTCCCACCGCTGCCACTCAGCCACAGGAGCCAATCAATTCAAAGGACGCCGCCCGGTCTCCCGGCATTCCTCCGGCCCCCGCAGCCCGATGGGGATGCCACGTGCCACCGGCCCGGTTACCACCGGCTGACCAGGTACAAGGCCCTGCGGCCTTCTTTATAACCATGGCACGGTGGATGCGGTGCACCTCCCCTCTCCCCTTACTCCCACAATAACTCACAGTACTCCATCGTTGGCATAACACCGGTCGCAGCTTTCTTAACTTTAACAAACTTCAAAAATAATTCAAACAATACAATCCCGCCTCTCCCTCAACAGTAATAACTCACCAGCCATGTGTGTAGCAAAGTGAGGTCATCGCTGTTGCCACCACAGCGAGGCTACTGCTCATCCTAACATCCCTTTCTCCAGCTTCTCCATATTACTAGCAAAGCCTCACCGGGGTTATCCGGGTCGGGGATACCCCACCCTCGCCCAACTAATACCTATGGCTCCGGACCCCGGAAACCTCCGGGATCCCGCCACCGGTCCAGGCACTGCCCAGTCCCTGAACCGCCCCCCCCCCCAAGCTGGGACCGATGAACCTCCTGTCAACCACCTCTTCCACAGCCTCCTGCCAATCATTAAGGAGCAAATCCAGCCCAACAGGGCATAAATGCACCCCGTCCTGCCAGTATAAACCTGCACAAGAAACTTCCACCCAGGGATGCTGAATCTGGAAACCCCCATGTTCCACCACCCAACGCCTGATCTGGCGATTAATCTTAGTTAACCCACGCGACCACCGCTGCTGCTCCCAACAGGGTGGCCGTGGAAGGATATCCGACCACAATAACCGCACATCCGGAAACATTAACAACACTTCGCTCAGATCATGTTTTGCCGCTCGGATCAGCTGCTTACAAGTCCATGAATCTAAATCGTTGCTCCCCAAGTGAATTAGCATCAACTTTGGCCACTCCTGCGCACGTTCATGATGTCGCAGCAAAGGCAGGAGCTGCAACCACCACAGCCTTCTCATGCCCAGCCATAAGACCACCAGCTCAGCCGGGTCCATCCCGAGATTGGGCCCCATCGGCCGCACCGCTGCTCTCCGTTACGCCCAATGCACGAAGGAGTGGCCAACCAACCAGCAGGTCCTAGTACACCGTTCCCCACCTGAAACACAAAACAACAGTTAGCACCCCCCCCAAAAAATCCCCCATCATCCCCCTCACAAACGCACATAACCTTGAAAGGCCTGTGAACGCCAGCGGACAATCCGCTGAATCTCGTCCTGCGGCAACCCCTCCACCACGGCGCTGGTAGCAGCACTGATCCGGAAAGAATGCAGTGCAAATCCTGCTGTCTCCACCTCTATCCTTTCCAAAGCCAATGGCAGGACCTCCGCAAACTGAAAACGAGTCAGTGGGCTAGAATCTGCATGCACGAAAAAAGTCCCCTCACCCACGGGACGCACCCTCAGATATTCCCGTATCAATGCCATCGGGCAAGTTAAGGAATTCCCTATGACTCGCAAAGCCACCCACTAACCCCGTCCCCGCTGATCCGTTAGTACAAGAGGAAATTAATTTATAGTTTTATTTCTACAGTGTTGTACATTCCAAGTTTGGCTTTTGGGGTTCCCAGTTTAATTATTGTCTTCCTGTTTCTAAATTGTGATTCCTTGTTTGGTGATGGTCTATGTTCTGCATGTGTAACTGAGCTGAGGTATTCTGTTTATATAATTCCTATTTGACATTGCCACTTGTTCTCTTTCCCCAGTAGGTAATGTATTGTTATTCTCTGAAATTTATTGGTTTAATATTTGCAGTGTTGTCTTTTGATAGTTAGGGTATGGTGCTTTGTGAGTCCTGGTAGTGCTGTTAGGATACGGCGGGTTTGCTATGGGTTCTAAATGGGCAGTGTTTGTAGTAGTTTCTAATGTGCCTGGCGGTTGGTACTGGATTATAGTAATGTAGAAATCTTTTAGTCTTTCTTTATCCATATACTCATTAAGAGGCACGTTCAATAAAAGTTAGTGTATGGTAACATTATGCAAATATTTATGCAAATGAGGCACCTTATGCAAAAGAGGCCCCACACCGAGTCTCCGCACATGGCCCCGCACCCCCCTTGGGCCGCCCCTGATAAAGACATATGTAGAGAGAGCAGGAGTGAAAAAAAACGTTACCTTGGGACCATGAGGCAACCGTCATCAAAGATTGATTTTCACTAAAAATGAAAATATACTTCATTCACCGTGGGAAATATTATTTCCTAGTTAAATCATTGGTTACCAAAGCTATAACTACTATCAAATTGGATAAAAGCCCTTATGATATTTAAATCTATAATGGCCTATTTGCGCCCAACATATGGAGGAATTTAGAAAAACACCGTGAAACAGTTAGATACAATGCAAAAGCGGCATTCTTGTAAGCCGCTATCATTATTCACCGTGTGGGAACATGCTCTAATGGGCTTCAAGGAATTTAAAATTAATACCTTTACCAGGAGCCCTAGAGTGAATAGTTTTAAATGGGACACACTTGTTTATATGAAGGAACTGAGAGTTGAATCATTGCATCATATTACAAAGGAGAAAACTGTGATATACTACAGTCACTCAGTTCTTATACCTGAGCCTATCAGAACGCTCGCTGAAACCGCTGAAAGATGTGTGCTAAGGACCTAAACGACTGTAAATGGCTATTTGCTCCCATGCATGAAAACACCATCTGAATATTCTATCAGGTAAATGTAAAAATGTAAATAGACTTCAATATCAAATTCATTACCATTCATTACGGTCCCCATCCTGAACAGCAAGATTTTACTGCTTTGAATACCTGTAAGTGAATCCAATAAGATGTTCGTTTGTAATATCAGTTTAGACATACAATTCTTTGGTTGTTATACACTTCATGGTAATGAATTTGATATTGAAGTGTATTTACATTTTTACATTTACCTGATAGAATATTCACATGGTGTTTTTATGCATGGAGAGCCATCACCGGGGGGGAGGGGGGGGGGCAACATTGGTGATCCGAACAGATAGTAAAGACTTAGACAATAGACATGAGTCTCTTATAGGGTATTTTGGGGATTTGGCAGAAGGACTGTGGGTTGTCAGTGAAGGTTGTCTGTTTCTGGTCCAAGGTATTCATGAAAGAGGATGGTTTTTAGTTGTTTCCGGCTATATGCGGGCACTGCTAGAAATTTTCCCAACTTTATGATACATGGTGTCTCCTACTAATTCCTAATGTTTCCCACGCTTGTAGTAAAAAGTTGTATTCTCCATCCATGTTTCCTTTGCCTGGTTTTGTGCTATAGTGATCTTAGCATAGGACAGTTCATTGCATATACACAGCATATCTCATTTACGGATTTGCAACCCGACACAAAATTGCATATTTTTAAAATTTGCTGTCTCTCAAATGTATTCCTAGCACCTGGATCGCTAGGGCATGTTAATTTTAGGGGTAGATTTTTATTTGGAGGAGAGAGGTCACCTGGAAGGAGATCATCACTTGATGTGGCAGGAAGTAAACCTGTAGCTAGGTGATACAATATCCTGTCGCACTGAGGGTGTGTCTCCAGGGGCATGTGCACATGAGGTAAGAGTTAGGATGGCCATTTTAGTGCAATTCAGTCATTAGGCATGTAGATGGTTTGGTGACTAATGAGTCTGAGGATTGTTTAGTAACTTGTTTGCTTGGGGCGAAGGTGGCGGACCTCATGCACCACTAAGATAAGGTTTTAGACAGTGCTGGGGAGGAGCCTGGTACTAATAATATCGGAAAGTGTGGGAGTTCGGTTCTGAAAGCTAAATTAAAGCTTTTAATTAGAAAGCTGAAATTCAGAACTTCCAAGGTAGCATTCTTAGAAATGCTTCCCATTCCATGCACAGGACCCAAAAGGCAGGCAGAGCTCCAAAATCTCAATGTGTGGATGAGATGATGGTGCAGGAAAGAGGGTTTTAGATTTGTTAGGAACTGGGCAACATTCTGGGGAAGGAGGGAGGTTTTTCCAAAAGGATGGGCTCTACCTTAGCCAGGGTGAAACCTGGCTGCTGGCATTAACCTATAAAAGGAAGATAAAGTAGCTCTTAAACTAGATAATGGAGGAAAGCCAATTTTTGCTCAAGAGCACATGGTTTAGAATAATGTATCTTTGAAGGATACTAGCAAAAAGGGAAGTTCGTCTTTCCCAATAAAGAGGCTCCAATAAAGGTAAAAGTAACCCATCTGTCTTTAAGTAAAGAGCACAGTTGAAAGATTACAAATTGTTCCTGTCAATTTATAACCAGATTGTTAATATGAACAGAAACAAACTTTGAAATGTCTATAAGCAAATGCTAGAGATCTAAAAAATAAGATGGGAATGTTGGAATATATAGCACTGAATGAAAAGTTAGCTATAAATGGCATCTCAAGAGACCTAATGGAAAGAGGATAATCAATGGGACCTTCGTACAAATGTTATCAGAATGATAGGGTAGATCAAATTAGTGGAGGGGTGGTTTTGTATGTTATAGTGGGCTTTAAGTTAAGCAAAATAAAAGTCTTACAGAAAACAAAATATACTGTAGAATCTCTATGGATAGATATCAATGTAAAAAGGGGAAGGACATCCACCTGGCCAGAATGGCAAAATGCTGAATTAGAAAAGCTAACGCGTTTACAACATGGTAATAATGAGTGATTGAAATTACCCCAGTATCGACTAGGTCCATATCCTTGCTACTCTTCAATCTTCACATACAACCAATTTGTTATATCAAGAAATACAACATCCAATACCGGCTGTTTGCTGACGACATCATGATATACACCCCAGTCGACATAGACAATCCAGATTACTCAACCATAACAGAATGCTTAGCTGATATGATCACATGGCTCAATGACAACAACCTGAATATAGACTACAACAAAACAGAAGCTCTCCACTTCACAAGAAACTTATCATTTATCCCCCCCCCCCTCACACACACACACACACACACAATAAAACTACCACACAGAAGCATAGCAGTAAAGAATGAAGTAAAATATTTGGGAGTCATGCTGGATCAAAACCTTAACCTGCAATCTCATATAAATAAGACCACAAAGAGCTCCTACTATAAAATGAAGATCATTCAAAAACTGAAGCCACTACTTAACCAAGATGATTTCCAGTCCATTTGCCAAGCCATCATTACACCATTTCTGTATTGCTGCAACTCACTGTACCAGGGCCTCCCAAAACACACCATCCACCTACTATAATTGGCTCAAAACATGGCAGCCCGCATCATCACTGGATCCGCAAGACACAATCATATAACCCCCCTTCTGAACCAACTACACTGGCTCCCAATACACTCATGCACCAAATTCAAGACAACACTCAGCATCTTCAAAATACTACAGAACACCTCAGTGGACATCCTACAAGAGTTATTCACAAGAGACCTGGACAACCGACCAAGACGAACCAATAAGAAGAACATGATTATCACACCCAACACTCACACAAAGGCTAAACAAAGCACATGCAGGAGAGCTTTTTCATTCGCTGCCCCTGCCCTATGGAACTCTCTCACTGAACACATTTGAGACACTAAGGACAGCAAAGACTTCAGAAAGAAGTTGAAAACCTTCCTTTACATAGAATGAGCCATCACACAGTGCAACATAAATGGACCACCTCCATCCAACAAGCGACTCTAGCCCCTGATCACTACACATTATGATAACAATGTATATAAGTTCTCATGTATATGTTACCGTGTATGTTATGTTGTCCTATACCTCGTTCCCACACTTTATTGTTATAATGTTATGATGTAAATGTTACTAAGTTGTAATGTAAACCGCTTTGGCTTAAGCATAAAGTGGTATAGAAAATCAGTTAATTGAATAAATAAAAATAAATATAGATAGTTATGCTTAAATAAAACAAAGCCATTAGAAATTTAGCCAAAGAAAGTCTTGTCACACTATGCTCATATATTATTTTGAAGGTGTGAATCTACAGGTAGATAAAGATGAGTCAGTTGATATATTGTTTATCTGGATTTTCAGAAAACTTTTGACAAAGTCCCTCATGAGGACTCCTGAGGAAATTAAACAGTGTACTGTTGTAGATTGAGGACTAGCTAAAAGATACAAAACAGAGTGTAGGGCTAAATGGCCAATTTTCTCAGTGGAGAAAGGTGAGGTGAAGTACCACAGCTGGGCCTGCTGCTTTCTAACATATTCATAAATAACCTGGAAATGAATCACAAGAGGACTGTGAAAAAATACAAGAAGGCATTGAAAAATTGGGAGACTGGGAGTCTGGGCATCTAAAAGGCAGATGTAAATTAATGTGGAGAAGTGCAAAGTTATGCACTTGGGAAAGAACAACAAAAATTAGTTACATGATGCAAGGTTCCACATTAGGAAAAAAGAGGAGTCAACGGAGTGTGCAACATAAAAATTCACTAACAGTTGTTGATGAATTGATGTACATCTCTTAAGGGAAGAGAATAAAGTTCCCTACTGAAGTCTTGCTAAGTACAGTACCTTCACGTGGTGACCCTAGTGTATAACATCTATACTAAATCTCAGCAAGAAGACACTAAAATTGAAGTATGGCAGGAACAAAAAAGAAAAATACATACTAGCCGCACCGTACCTTACGCACTAGGACTAACGATGGTGGTTGCTACTACTACTCCTACTACTACTGCTTATCACTTGTATAGCACTACAAGGCATACGCAGCGCTGTACAGACACATGCAAAAGACAGTCCCTGTTCATCAGAGCTTACAATCTAGTCAAGACACACAACACAACAGCTGAGGACAAGGATATATCAAGGGGAATGGTAAGGAAACACATCGGAGAATAAGCGGATCAGGATCCAAAAGCAAATGTAGATAACATCCCTGCCACAAATAAAGGCTATGGTGAGCATGTTCATGGACCCACTGTGGCAAGATATAAACCACAGAAATTGTTGAAAAGGTTAAGAGAATTAACTACAGTTAAATTGATTTCTGCAGATAAAAAAAGAGGCTATGTACTGCTATTTTTATGCTACAAACCCTATATTTAAATCAAGAAGGTATTGTATACAAAGTGAATCCAACAAAAACTGGCAGAAAGAGGAAAATTGCCTAGAAAAACTGCAAAAAGCAATGGATGCAAATCTAAGATCTTTCATTTCGCAGATCAAAGTAAAGACGTATGTGAATGATAACATCTTGAAGCAACTAAGGGCTTCCATGGAAAAAGAAATACAGGGAGGAAAAAGAGGAGACCTAGGTGAGAGTACCAGAAAAGGGAATATACAGAAAAAGAAAGAGCAGTTGAGAGGGAAATGGATCTGAGAGATCTGGAACTGCAGGAGAGTGAGCAGAATAAAGGATGGGCCAACAAATAAACTGAAGAGAAGGAAGAAAGGGATGAGGAAGAAAGGAAGGAGAAAGACCAAGAGGTGAAAGAATTCAAGATCGATCTCCTAGTCCACATGGAAAGAGATGAAGATGTTGGTTGCAAACAAGGGAAAGATTACCCAAGATAAATTTAACACCTAAGGTTAGAATAACTGTGGTGCTTTCATTCTGAGACAAATCATTTGGAACCTAAGAGCTTGTCCTATGTGCCTCAAGTCAGCTGTCATGCATAAAGAATTGACTCTACTAAGGGAAGAACAAGCTGCCATGCATAAAGAATTGACTCTACTAAGGGAAGAACTAGCTGCAATGAAACACACCTCTTCTAGGATACAAACCGAACAAAGTCAACCACCGCTCCCACAAAGAATCAAACATCCCAGGAACAAATGGATCAGAATGGGCTTGGGTAGATTGCGACCTGTAACAGAGAGACATCCTATACATCAAGAGATATCCCTGCATAATGCCTTCTCTGCTTTGGTTAATGAGGATCCCAATCCATGGAAACTGAAGGGCCCTTAAATGAGTCAGTCAATGCCCAATCTCCTGCTAAAGCACCAAATATGAAGAAAAACTCACCAAACAGAAAACTACTACTACCTGGAGATTCCATTATCAAAGGCACCAACTTGGGAATGCAGTTCAAAGGAGAGAAGATAGTCAAATGCCTCCCAGGTTCTTCAGCCAGCAGGAATACAAACCAAATTGTTGATGTACTTATCGCAGAAAGTGAGCACTCCAAAATTGATGTTGTTATCTACATGGGTACAAATGACCTGGCTAGAAACAGTGCCTCTGCAGTTCAAAGGGACTTCCAGACTCTGGGAAAGAAACTCAAGCCCATTATTAACAATGTAGCATTCTCAGAAGTTCTACCTATTCATGGTAAGGGGGCAAAAAGGCTGCATTGCATAACAGCTTTAATACATGGCTCCAGACCTGGTGCAAACGAGAAGGATTCAGATTTATTGGCGACTGGGGAAACAGATGGACCAACAAGAGACTATTCTGTGCTGATGGACTACATCTCTTTGTCGCAGGGAAAAGAATCCTAAGTGAAAAATTCAGGCAGTATGTGGATATGCATTTAAACTAGAAAAAGGGGGTGACGGATGGGGAAGGACAAGTTCAGGACGTCACTCCCGGCAAAAGCAGAACAACATCAGAAACAGCCACACTTTTAAACCACACATCAATGACAACTGGGAAGAAATGGGCAAAATCAATGCAAAAAACATGCAAGCCTGTTACATGCTAGAAAGCAATGAGCACAAATGCTCAAAGCTTAGCCAACAAAGTTCCGGACCTGGAAGCCCTAATGGTGGAAATGGACTTGGACATTGTGGCCATTACAGAAACATGGTTTAATGAATCGCATGAATGGGATATAGCCATAGCTGGCTATAATCTATTCAGAAAAGACAGTTATTCTAACCTGGGACAGAGGGTGAAGCAGTTAGGTGCACAGGTGGTGTTCTCTTCAATCCTCCCTGTTGAGGGTAAAGGCCAAGGCAGAGAGGCTCGCATCCTGGAGATGAATGCATGGCTGTGTGGATGGTGTCATCGAGAGCGTTTTGGTTTCCTAGACCATGGGCTGCTGTTCCAAGGGTTGCAGAGCAGAAATGGCATCCATCTGTCCAAGAAAGGTCAACGAATCTTCGGTAGTAGACTGGCTAATCTACTGAAGAGGGCTTTAAACTAGATTCGTTGGGGATGGGTGAAGAAAACCCCCAGGTAAGTGAAAGCCCCCAGGTAGGTCATACATTAAATACCTTTATGGAAATGGGTAACAGGGGCAACATATGGAAAGCAGTGTGTATTAATGCCCAAAGCATGGGAAATAAGATCCCTGAAGTTGAAGCTTTGGTGGGAGTGGCTGACTTGGATTTAGTGGCAGTTACAGAAACATGGTTCACAGAAAACCATGACTGGGATGTAACTATACCTGGCTATAATTTATTCAGAAAGGACAGGGTAGGAAGAAGGGGAGGAGGAGTGGCACTATATGTAAAAACTACTATTAAAGCTTTGGAATTGCAGAGCTTAAAAGGGAGAGAGGAGGCATTGTGGGTTAAACTAGAAAGAGGGAAAGAGAAATCTATTTGCATTGGTGTGATATACAGACCTCCCTCACAAGAGGAAGAGGTGGACAGAGAGTTAATTGAAGACATACGCAGCATTTCTAGGAAAGGGGAAGTGCTACTGATAGGAGATTTCAATATGCCAGATGTTGATTGGCACATTCCTGCTGCAGTATCATCTAGAAGTAAGGAGATCCTGGATTCTCTACAGAGAGAACTATTCAGGCAATTGGTAACAGACCCCACACGTGAAGGGGCCATACTGGACTTGGTGCTTACCAATGGTGAAAGTGTTTCTGATGTTGTAGTGGGAGATCATTTTGCATCCAGTGATCACCAGATGGTGTGGTTCAGTATTAGGACTAGGGCTGTTAGAATCCATTCCAAGGTGAGGATCTTAGACTTTAGGAAGACTAACTTTGCGAAGATGGGCCAATACCTCAGGAAGTCGTTAGTGGGATGGGAACAGCTGGGGGATGTAGAAAAACAGTGGGCAAAACTGAAAGGGGATATTTTAAGGGCAATCAACGTTTTTGTTAAAATGGTAAATAAAGGCAAAAGGAAAAGGAGACCGCTATGGTTTTCGAAGGAAGTAGCTGAAAAAGTGAAGAAAAAGAGGGAGGCCTTCATGAAATACAAGAGATCACAGAAAGAGGAAGACAGGCATCTGTATTTGGAAAAACTTAGAGAAGCTAGCAAAGTAGTCAAGAAGGCAAAGATTCAAAAGGAGGAGGAAATAGTCAATGCTATAAAATGGGGGGATAAGACATTTTTCAGATATATTAGTGAGAAGAAGAAGGGCAAAAGTGGTATTGTCAGACTCAAGGGTGCAAGGGGGGAATATGTAGAAGCTGATAAAGATAAAGCGGAATTGCTTAACAAATATTTTTGTTCTGTGTTCACAGATGAAGAACCAGGAGCAGGACCTCAGAAAACACCCACAAATAAGAACAGAAGTGAGGGACATCTTGAACAATTTTCAGAAGACTGTGTTTGTGAGAAACTAGCTCAACTTAAAGTAGACAAAGCGATGGGACCAGATGGGATACACTCTAGAATACTGAGGGAACTTGGGGACGTTCTAGCAACTCCACTGACTGACCTTTTCAATGCCTCTTTGGAGTCGGGAGTGGTGCCAAAGGACTGGAGAGAGGCTCATGTGGTGCCTTTACACAAAAGCGGAAGTAAGGATGTGGTTGAAAACTACAGGCCGGTTAGTTTAACTTCGGTGGTGAGTAAATTATTGGAAACGCTGCTGAAAGAGAAAGTAGTGAGGTTTCTGGAGTCCAGCAGATTACAGGATCCGAGGCAGCATGCATTCACCAGAGGCAGGTCTTGTCAGACAAATCTGATTGATTTCTTTGACTGGGTGACCAGGGAGTTGGACCGAGGGAGAGCTCTAGATGTGGTGTATTTAGATTTCAGTAAAGCCTTTGACACTGTTCCTCACAGGCGACTTATAAACAAACTGAGCACCCTAGGGATGGACCCTAAAGTTACTGCTTGGGTTAGAAATTGGTTGGGTGGGAGGCGACAAAGAGTACAAGTAAATGAAGCTCACTCTGAGGAGAAGGATGTTACCAGTGGTGTGCCCCAGGGATCTGTCCTTGGTCCGATTCTTTTTAACATCTTTGTTAGTGATATAGCGGAAGGGCTGTCGGGTAAGGTTTGCCTCTTTGCAGATGATACCAAAATCTGCAATAGAGTAGACACCTAGGAAGGTGTAGATAACATGAGGAGGGATCTAGCTAAGCTTGAAGAATGGTCTAGAATTTGGCAGCTGGGATTTAATGTTAAAAATGTAAGGTCATGCATTTGGGCTGCAGCAATCCAAGGGAGCAATACAGTATAGGAGGTGAAGTACTTTTGTCCACTAAAGAAGAGCGGGACCTAGGCGTGGTTGTGTCTGATGATCTTAAAGTAGCTAAACAGGTAGAAAAGGCGACGGCAAAAGCTAGAAAGATGTTTGGGTGCATATGGAGAGGAATGGCTAGCAGAAAAAAGGAGGTGATAATGCCTCTGTATAAGTCTTTGGTGCGACCTCATTGGAGTATGGTGTGCAATTCTGGAGACCGCACCTTCAAAAGGATGTGAACAGGATGGAGTCGGTGCAGAGAGTGGCTACTAAAATGATTAGTGGGCTTCATTATAAAGCATATGAGGACAGACTTAAGGATCTTAATATGTACACTTTAGAGGAAAGGCGGGATAGAGGTGATATGATTGAGATGTTTAAATACCTCCGTGGCATAAATGTTCAGGGAGAGAGCCTCTTTCAATTGAAAGCAAGTTCTGCTATGAGGGGACATGGGATGAGGGTGAAGGGAGATAGATTCAGGAGTGATATGCGGAAATATTTCTTTACAGAAAGAGTAGTGGATCCATGGAATAGTCTCCCAGTGGAGGTGGTAGAGATGAGGACAGTAACTGAATTCAAAAAAGCATGGGACCAACACAGAGGATCTCTAAAGGTAAAAAGTGGACTGTTGTAGTTGTTATGGAAGGACAGATTACATAGGCCATGTGGTCTTTTTCTGTCATCATGTTTCTATGTTTCTATGTAAAGTGGAAAAGGAGGAGGACTAGCCTTGTATGTAAAAATCAATATTAAAGCTACTGCAAAGCAGGAGGAATGGGGAAAAGAAGAAGCGCTCTGGATTGTGCTGGAAAGAGGAGATGGCACTGTCATCCATACTGATATAGTCTACAGACCTCCAACTCAAATCGAAGAAATAGATAACAAATTGATTATTGCCAAGATAGTCACAAAGGGGGAAGTGATCATATTGGGTGACTTTAATCTACCCAATGTGGATTGGAGTACTCCTTCTGCGAATCTGGCAAGAAGCAAAAAAATTGTGGATGCTTTCCAAGATGTGTCACTTAGAGAAATGGTGATGGAACCAACCAGGGAAAGCTCAATGCTGGATTTAGTGCTCACCAACGGTGAGAGTGTATCGAATGTCTGGGTGGGTGCCCCTATGAGCAGCAGCGATCATCACACGGTGTGGTGTGAGATAAAAGCCAAGGTGCAGTCCAATCATAGCAAGCTCAAAGTCCTAAACTTCAAAAACACTGACTTCAGTAAAATGGCCAAGTACCTGAAGGATGAGTTGGCAGGGTGGGAGGGGATAAGGGAAGTGGAATTGCAATGGGCTAAACTAAAGGTGGTAATAAAAGGGGCAACAGATAAATATGTAAGGAAAGTAAATAAAAACAAGAGGAGCAGGAAACCTATTTGGTTTTCCAAAGATGTGGCTGCTCAAATAAAGACAAAAAACACAACTTTCACAAAATTCAAAAGCTTGCAAACAGAGGAACATAGAAAGGAATACAGGATTAAACTAAAAGAGACAAAAAGAGAAATAAGGAAAGCAAAATGAAAGTCAGAGGAAAAGATGGCTAAAGATGTGAAGTGTGGCAACAAAACGTTCTTCAGGTATATTCGGGAGAGAAGGAAAATCAGAGATGGAATTGCAGGACTCAGAAGTGCTGGGAATGGATTTATGGAAAGTGACATTGAAAAAGCGAAATTGCTAAACAAATACTTCTGCTCTGTTTTTACTAAAGAAAATCCTGGAGAAGGACCATCTGTGACTCCCAAATATAAAAATGGGAATGAAGTAGATACCACAAAATTCACAGAAGATGATGTGTTAGAACAACTTGCAAAACTGAAAGTAGATAGGCCAAGGGACTGGATGGTATACATCCCAGGATACTGAAAGAGCTCAGAGAAGTCCTTGCAGGACCGTTAAAGGATGTTTTCAACAGATCCTTGGAAACAGGAGTAGTTCCTCAGGACTGGAGAAGGATGGATGTGGTATCTCTTCAGAAAAGTGGTGACAGAGAAGACGTGACAAACTACAGGCCAGTGAGCCTTACCTCGGTGGCAGGAAAAGTAATGGAG
Source organism: Ichthyophis bannanicus (assembly GCA_033557465.1). NCBI lineage: Eukaryota > Metazoa > Chordata > Amphibia > Gymnophiona > Ichthyophiidae > Ichthyophis > Ichthyophis bannanicus. The sequence goes on along the minus strand of CM066036.1, from coordinate 544,872,471 downwards.
GTGCTTCTGAAAGAGCGAATAGTGGACTTTATCAAAACCAACAGGTTGCATGATCCAAGGCAACATGGTTTTACCAAAGTTCGATCTTGCCAAACAAATCTGATTGAATTCTTTGACTGGGTGACCAGAGAACTAGATCAGGGACATGCGATGGATGTTATCTACCTGGATTTCAGCAAAGCCTTTGATACTGTTCCTCATAGGAGGCTTATCAATAAACTCAGTAGTTTGGGGATGGGTCCCAAGGTGGTAAACTGGATCAGAAATTGGTTGACTGACAGACGACAGAAGGTGATGGTAAATGGAGCTCATTTGGATGAAAAGAGGGTGATTAGCGGGGTGCTCCAGTGTTTGGTCCTGTTCAATGTATTTGTGAGTGATATTGCTGAAGGACTGCATGGAAATGTCTGTCTTTTTGCAGATGACATGAACATTTGCAACAGAGTGGACTCCCCTGAGGGTGTGGATAACACGAGGCAAGATCGACAAAAGCTGGAAGAATGGTCTAATGCTTGGCAGTTACGATTTAATGTAAAGAAGTGCAGTGTCATGCACTTGGGAAGCAGAAATCCAGAGGAAATGTACGCGATAGGGGGCGAGAGGTTGGTGTGCATGGACCATGAGAAGGACCTTGGTTTGATTATTTCTGAGGATCTCAAGGTGGCACAACAGTGCGACAAGGCAGTGGCAAAAGCCAGGAGGATGTTAGGTTGCATACAAAGAGGAATTACCAGCAGAAAGGAAGAGGTACTAATGCCACTGTATAAGTCATTGGTGAGGCCTCACTTGGAATACTGTGTTCAGTTTTGGAGACCATATCTTGCAAAAGATGTAAAAAGACTGGAAACTATTCAGAGGAAGGCGACCAAAATGATTTGCAGCATGCGTCAGAAGCTTTATGAGAGAGACTTGAAGACCTAAATATGTACTCTTTGGAGGAGAGGAGAGACAGGGGAGATATGATTCAGACATTTAAATACTTAAAGAGAAATAATGATCAAACAACCCTTTTCCAAAGACGGGGAAGCTGTAAAACTAGAGCGCATAACATGACGCTACAAGGGGGTAAATTGAAAGGCAATGTCAAGAAATACTTTTTCAATGAAAGGGTGGTGGATGCTTGGAATGCCCTCCCGATAGAAGTGGTGCGGGCAAACGGTGACGGAATTCAAAATGGCATGGGACAGAAACAGTGGATCCCTTTACAGCAACAGGATACAATCAAAATAAACTTAATTATCTAATTTCTCAATATACACACACAGAGCGGTGGGTTCATCCCTAAAACAAAGACATGGGGAGGGGTGGCCTGCACGGAGCGGCAGGTGCACCTTCTCTTGCCATCTTACTGGGCAGACTAGATGGACCATACTGGTCTTTATCTGCTGTCATTTACATTTTACTATGTTAGAAGTATGATAATGAAGATAAACAATGCCATATCCAGTATAAAGAGTTCATTTATTGACATCACTGAAATAAACCAAATACAATAGTGTGCACCTAAAATTATTACTGCAAAAATACTACCAACTAAAGTGCAGGGCCAGAAGAAAAAGAGAACAATAAGAGTTCCTCCTTGGAAAAAGTGCATCAAAGGAAAAATGTAATCATTCTGTGCAGAGGTATTCCTGATAGAAGAGTATCTAAAAGGATTAAGATCATCAAAGATATTGAGGAAGATCCAAGACATCAAGCTGAAGCATGCTGCATTAACAAAAGAAGACTTGAAATCTATACGTTCCAACAATAAATTGAAAGTAACAGCAGAAGTTCAAAAACTGTGAAGATATAAAGAAAACAGAAAAGAAAGATATGAAAATAAACTATTTAGAGAGAACCCAAAACAGTTTTATAGGGAATTGGGAAAGAGCATAAATGTGGTAAAAGCACCACCAACTAAAGCTGAAACAGAAACCTTCCAGAGAAAACTATGGTTACCCTGCCTACAGGAGCATTTAGCAAACATCAAACCTATGGAATGCCCTGCAGTAACAACAAAAGAGCTGGAAAGCAGGCTAAAATGAGCCCCAAACTGGAAGAGCCCTGCTCCAGATGGAGTAAACAACAGTTAACATCACTCCACCAAAACATGGTGAACTTCAAAAATCAATTGTTCAAGCAGCCAGATTTAACACCACAATGGCTTACCAAGGAAGAACTTGTCTCCTTCCAAAGCGGGACCCATGTAATATTCCCAATAATCTTAGACCAATAATTTGTTTACCTACAATTTATAAGCTGTTCACTACAATAAATGCAGACAGAATATATGATCATATTAATAACATAATGGCAACAGAGAAAAAGCACAATAAGAGGGGAGCATATGTAACCAAGGACCAGTTAATGTTGAATAAGGCCATCATGGCCATGGTTAAGAAAAGTATAAATCTCAATATAGCATGGATTCATTATAAGAAAGCTTTTGACAGCTTCCCACACTCTTGGATAATAAATTGCCTTGAAATGTATAAAATAAATCCTGGTTTGACAGGGTGCATTAAGTTCACCATGACAATGTGGCAAACCACACTCTTTTTGAGATATGAAGATGGTCAGTACATCATTCCTAACATTAAGATCCAGTAAGTAATATTTCAGGGAGATTCTCTGTCGCCACTTCTGTTTTGTGTGGCATTTAATCCAATGAGTACTCTCATCAGCTGTTTGGGATATGGATTTAGCCTGAATCCTAAAAGAAGGTAACAACCCAGAACCAACATCCCATCTACTATTTGTAGTTAATCTGAGGCTTTACAGTTCCAGTGACCAACAATTAACAGAGCAACTCCATGTGATGAAAAGCTTTTCTGATGACATCAAGAGGACTTATGGCCTTGACAAGTGTGCTAAAGCAACTTTTTTTTAGAGGAAAATTGAGCAAAATTGGAAACATCTCCCTGGCTGAGGGCTGTGACATCAAGGACATTGAACAAGAAGGCTTATGTAAGCATATCAGAGTAGAGGAAGGAATAACACTCAAGCAGAAATTACTGAGAGAAGATCAGTAGAGAAAAGGGCTTTAGCATCATGGAATAAGATACAAGCCATCAATCAGCTGGCAATTCCTCTATTCTCATACAGCTTTGGGATTGTGGATTGGCCTCTTAAAGATCTTGAATAACTGGATGTGCAAGTAATTTACAACAATCAGTGTATGCCAAGACTGTATATTCCTAGAGCCGAAGGAGGGCTAGGACTTATAGAGATTGACTACATCTACAGAGCTACTGTCATAGGCCTCCAGGCCTACCCGATAGCATCATCAGATCCAAATATGCAAAAAGTGCTGAAATATGAAAGTAAATGGTCCAGAATCTGTCTCCATCATCAAACATGGACAAGCGTTCCAATGACTAGAAGAAATGAGTGAGAATCCGCATGCATGAACAGGAAAGGAAGCAATAGAATTTCCACTTATCCACTCTACTATTCACCTTTCTCAGTGGAAAAAGGTGAATAGTGGAGCACCTCAGGGATCTGTGCTGGGCCTGCTCCTTTTTAATATATTCATAAATGACCTGGAAATGGGAATAAAGTGTGAGGTGAACAAATTTGCAGATGACACTAAATTATTAAAAGTTGTTAAAATGCAAGAGGATTGTGAAAAATTGCTAGAGAACTTTTTATAAATTGGAAGACTAGACATCCAAATGGCAGAGGAAATTTACTGTGGGCAAGTGCAAAGTTATGCACCTAGGAAATAACAATCCAAACTATGGTTACACAATGAAAGTTACCACCTTAGAATCCACCACCCAGAAAAAAGATTTATGCATTATTGTGGATGATACATTGAAACCTTCTGCCCAGTGTTCAGCTGCAGCCAAGAAAGCAAACAGAATGCTAGGAATCATAAGGAAAGGAAAGGAGAATAAAAGGAAGGATATTATAATGCCTCTGTATTATTCCATGATCCAACCGTACCTTGAACATTGTCTGCAATTCTGGTCACCATGTCTTAAAAAGGATATAACAGAATAAGAAAAGGTACAGAGAAGAACAACAAAAATGGTAAAGGGGAAGGAAGGATATCCATATGAGGAGAGGTTTAAAAGATTGGGGCTCTTCAACTTGAAAAGAGATGGCTGAGGGGGGATATGATAGAGATCTATAAATTAATGAATGGAGTGGAACGGGTAAATGTAGATTGGTTGCTTATGCCATCAAAAAGTAGAAAGACTAGAGGACATACTAATGAGAGAAAATATTTTTTTAACTCAACACGTAATCAAACTCTGCAATTTGCTATCGGAGGATGTAGTAAAAGCTGTTTATGTAGCTGGGTTTAAAAAAGGTTTGGACAAGTTCCTGGAGGAAAGACCAATAAACAAAAAGAACACAGGACATCTACTGCTTACCCTGGGATAAGCATTGTGGAACCTGCCAGGTACTTGTGACCTGGATTGGCCACTTTTGGAAACAGGATACTGGACTTAAGAACATAAGAACATAAGAACATAAGACATGCCATACTGGGTCAGACCGAGGTCCATCAAGCCCAGTATCCTGTTTCCAACAGTGGCCAATCTAGGTCATACGTACCTAGCAGTTTCCCCAAAAGACACAAGTTCCACAATGCTTGTACTGGGTCAAGCATTGATATCCTGGGTCCCTTTTTAATAGTGGTTTATGGACCTTTCCTCCAGGAACTTGTCCAAACCTTTTTCAAACCCAGCTATACTATCAGCCCTTACCACATCCTCCGGTAACAGATTCCAGAGTTTGATTACACGTTGAGTGAAAAAATATTTTCTCTTATTTGTCTTAAATAGTTTACCCTGTAGCTTCATTACATGTCCCCTAGTCTTTCTATATTCTGATAGCGTAAACAATTGATCCACGTTTATCTGTTCCACTCCATTCATTAATTTATAGACCTCTATCATATCTCCCCTCAGCCGTCTCTTTTCCAGGCTAAAGAGCCCTAACCTTTTTAGCCTCTCTTCATAGGAGTAGCCTTCCATCCCCTTCACCAATTTGGTGGCTCTTCTCTGTACTTTTTCTAATAACGCTATGTCCTTTTTAAGATACGGTGACCAGAATTGCACACAATATTCAAGGTGCGGTCGTACCATGGAGCGATACAGAGGCATTATAATATCCTTTGTTTTATTCTCCATCCCTTTCCTTATGATACCTAGCATTCTGTTTGCTTTCTTGGCCGCCGCTGCACACTGGGTGGAGGGTTTTAACATGTTATCCACGATGACTCCTAAATCTTTTTCCTGGGTGGTGGCTTCTAATGTGGAGCCTTGCATCGAGTAACTATAGTGTGGGTTGTTCTTTCCTAGGTGCATGACTTTGCACTTGTCCACATTAAATTTCATTTGCCATTTGGATGCCCAGTCTTCCAATTTATCCAGGTCCTACTTGATTGACCTTAGACTGACACAGTATGCCATTTCTTATAACCGAGGCAAGCGTACCCAGTGCTTCGGGCCCTGCCACCAACACACCCAACTTCCACCCCCCCCCTGCCCACCAAACCCCCCTTTCAAGAAAAACGCTACACCACTTTATGGGAACAAACTGGTCGCAGCTTTATTAAATATAAACCATTAACAGTATTCCAACCGCAAAAACCAATAACCAGGCCCCATAGCGGGGTAGTACCACACCAGCCATGCCTTAGCAAAGTGCCTACCACCGCTACGGCCTTACACTTGCCCCCGGCAAGTTCCCGTCCCCTTTCCCGACTTCGCCATGCCCATAACAAAAGCCAGCCAGGGTTTATCCGGGTCAGGGGCACCCCAACCCCCACCCAAGTGTACCTTGAGGCACCGGACCCCGGAACCTCCGGGATCCCGCCCACGCCCCCCCACCAAGCTGCAACACCCCAGAGCTAACACCCCCAAATGCCCACCCAAGGGAGGGCGGGAGGGAAGCCGGCACCCCGCAGGTCTCCAGTCGCGACTGCGCACGTGGAGACCTGCGCCTCTGCCTCCCCCCCAAGCCGCGCTCCCACGGGCGCTTCCCATTGGCTCCCAGGTGATCGCATTCGCTGGGAGCCAATGGGTTTAAACCGTGCCCCCCCTTCCCACGCGCCTCTGGACGCGGCCGTGTGCAGGGTCCCCGCACCGGGCCGCGCGCCCAGTTAAGGACGGCCGCCAGGACCCTGCCCGCGGCCTCATTAATATTCTTATGTTAAAACAAGAGAAAAAGCTCTTCAAAGTATTAGATGAGCAAATGAGGAAAAACAGTGGCAAATGCACAAATACAGTGGGAAATACAAAATGTTACTCTAGGAACCCTTTGAAGATCAAGAACAGACACATGAATGGTTAAGGAGACGTGAACTGAAACCAAAGGATAAGAGATTGATAGTTGCAGTCCAGTAAAGCAGATTACGGATGAGATGATTTATAGCGAACATTGAAAAAACTGGCATAACAGACATATGGTGATTCTGTAAGAAAGAGCTGGAAACAGTGACTCACCTCATAGCTGGCAGTGAAGTTCTGATGATGGAAAATTTCTACACAGAAAGACATGACAAAATAGCATATTTCATCCATTGGAAAATCTGTAAACACTACATCACTGTACCTGAAAAGCACTGGGATCATGACCATAAGAGAATTACAGGGAATGAAGAGGTTATGATCGCCTGGGACATTCCCATTCTGATGATAAGAAACTGGATGTGAGGAAACCTGACATAGTGTTAAAGGAGAAAAACACCATAATGGCATAGAGGTGTCTGTTCTAAGTGATTCTTCTGTGAATCATATGGAGAGACAGAAGATCCTTAAGTACCAAGAAATGCAGTCAGAGACCAAGAAAATTTGGCAGAAAGATACATAAATATTTCCCATTGTATTGGGAGCCACAGGCTTGATAAAGAAGAATTTCCAAGCACATCTTGACAAATTACCCATACCTGTTACATCTTACAAACTCCAGAAGGAAGCTCTCTTTGGCACGATGCAAGTACTACGCCAAGAATTAGCAGTAAATTTGAGAGACTGAGATCATCCTTTACATACTCTGACTTAGAAGTGAGATTCACGACTGTCATAATATGTGGAAAACTAACCTATCTGGAGAAACTGCCCCGAGGGAAAAGGATCTGAGTGTCATCATGAATGTTATGTTGAAACCCTCTGCTCAGTGTGCAGATTTATGCATTATTGTGGATGATACATTGAAACCTTCTGACCAGTGTTCAGCTGCATCCAAGAAAGCAAATAAAATGCTAGGAATCAAAAGGAAAGGAATGGAGAATAAAAGGAAGGATATTATAATGTCTCTATATCGCTCCATGGTGTGGCCACGCCTTGAATATTGTATGCAGTTCTTGTTGCCGTATCTAATAAAGGATATAGTGGAATTAGAAAAGGTACAGAAAAGAGCAACCAAACTGATAGAGGGTTTGGAAGAATACCCCTAAGAGGAAAGGCTTAAAATGTTAGGGCTCTTCATCTGGGAAAAGAGACTGCTGAGTTGAAATATGATAGAGGTCTATAAAATAATGAGTGGAGAGGAAGGGGTAAACCTAGATCAGTTGTTTGTTTCTTCAAAAAGTATAAAGACTAAGGGACATGCAATGAAGCTACAATGTAGCACATTTAAGATTAATTGTAGAAAATATTTTTTCATTTGATGCATAATCAAACTCTGGAATTTGTTGCAGAAGATATAGTAAAAGCTGTTAGTATAGCTTGATTTAAATGTGGTTAGGAGAAGCTCCTGGAGGAAAAGTCCATAAACCACTATTAAAGTGGTAAGGGGAAATCCACTGCTTATCCTTGGGATAAGCAGCTTGCAATTTGTCTACCTTTTGGGAACCTGACCTGAATTTCCTGCTGTTGGAAACAGGATACTGGGCTTGATGGACCTTTTGCCTAATCCAGTATGACATACCTTATGTTCTTATGACTTTCTGACTTTTCTCAGCAGCTCCTGCATCCACAAGACAAAGTTTGCCAGATTCTGCCCTGGGGTCTATTCTTCTTCCCATGTTTCACAGACTACATCCACAATTTCCCAGAAACTCTTCTGATAAAGCAACTCAAATGGGACAAAATCTGTCAAACTCCGATGTACCTCTCAGATTGCAAATATGTATGACAGTATACTCAGTGAGAAACTTCCTCAACTTCTGTTTGACGTTTTTATTGAAGCACTCTACAAGTCCATTCATCTATGGATGGTAAACTGAGGTATGAAGGGTTTCTAATGTGTCAACTTGCTTCATCACCTGCTACACAAATGTGGTTCCTTGATCTATCAGTACCTCCTTGGGCAAGCCCCCTTTGTGAGAAGATTTCTATCAGGACAGTTGCCACTGTTGCAGTCTTCATGCTATGCAATGGTATTGCTTTACGATATCATATTACATAATCAAGGATGACAAGAATGTACTGGTTGCTCTGGGTGGTTCTCTCTAAAGACCCTACCAAATCCATGCAATGCACTTAAAGGGTATTTCTACAATAGGCATTAGTGCTAAGGGTACAGATCAGAACCTGGCAGCCTTAATAAACAGGCATGTAGGGCAGAAATGACAGTAAAGCTAAACTTTTTGTACAGCCTTAACCAACAAAACTGTGGCACCAACTTGGGAACACAGTTCAAAGGAGAGAAGATAGTCATGTGCCTACCAGGCTCTTCAGCCAGCAGGAATACAAACCAAGTTGTTGAAATACTTAGCGCAAAAAGTGAACACTCCAAACCTGATGTTATTATCCACTTGGGCACAAATGACCTGGCTAGAAACAGTGCCTCTACAGCCCAAAAGGACTTCCAGTCTCTGGGAGAGAAACTCAAGCCCATTGTTAACACTGTTGCATTCTCAGAAGTTCTACCTGTTCTTGGTAAGGGGACAAAAAGGATGCATCACATTAACAGCTTTAATACATGGCTCCAGACCTGGTGCAAACAAGAAGGATTCAGATTTATTGGCAACAGGGGCAACAGATGGACCAACAAGAGACTATATTGTGCTGATGGACTACATCTCTCTGGGAGAAGAATCCTAAGTGAAAAATTCAGGCAGTATGTGGATAAGCATTTAAACTAGGAAAAGGGGGTGACGGATGTGGAAGGTCAACATCTGCATATCACCCACTGTAAAAGCAGAATAACATCAGAAACAGCCACACTTTTAAACCACACATCAAAAACAAATGGGAAGTAGTGGGCAGAACAAAATCAATGCAAATTACAAACAAGCCAGGTAAATGCTGGAAAGCAATGAGCACAAATGCTCGAAGCTTAGCCAACAAAATTCCAGACTGCAAGCCCTAACGGTGGAAATGGATTTGGACATTGTGGCCATTACAGAAACATGGTTTAATGAATCACATGATTAGGATATAGCCATAGCTGGCTATAATCTATTCAGAAGAGACAGAGAAAATGGAAAAGGAAGAGGAGTAACCTTGTATGTCAAAAGCAACATTAAACTACTGAAATGCAGGGGACATGGGGAAAAGAAGCGCTCTGGAGTGCGTTGGAAAGAGGAGATGCCACTGTCATCCATATTGCTATAGTCTACAGACCTCCAACTCAAATTGAAGAGAGAGATAACGAATTGATTATAGATATTGCCTAGATAGCAACAAAGGGGGAAGCGATCATATTGGGTGACTTTAATCTACCTGATGTGGATTGGATTACTCCTTCTGCAATCTGGAAAGAAGCAAAAAAAATTGTGGATGCTCTCCAAGATGCATTACTTAGACAAATGGTGATGGAACCAACCAGGGAAAGCGCAATGCATCCGCCGCCTTCATCAGCTCTCCCCAGTCGGGGGATCGAGCCTCCAGCGGCAGAAGGAGCAGCGAACCAGCTCTGCCCAATCCGGCCTCAGCACAGGAGCTTTAAAGTTCGCGCCATCAGGCGCGTGTTCCCTTTCATCCGCCGCCTTCATCAGCTCTCCCCAGTCGGGGGATCGAGCCTCCAGCGGCAGAAGGAGCAGCGAACCAGCTCTGCCCAATCCGGGCTCAGCACAGGAGCTTTAAAGTTCGCGCCATCGGGTGTGTGTTCCCTTTCATCCGCCGCCTTCATCAGCTCTCCCCAGTCGGGAGATCGAGCCTCCAGCGGCAGAAGGAGCAGCGAACCAGCTCTGCCCAATCCGGGCTCAGCACAGGAGCTTTAAAGTTCGCGCCATCGGGCGCATGTTCCCATTCATCCGCCGCCTTCATCAGCTCTCCCCAGTCGGGGGATCGAGCCTCCAGCGGCAGAAGGAGCAGCGAACCAGCTCTGCCCAATCCGGGCTCAGCACAGGAGCTTTAAAGTTCGCGCAATCGGGCGCGTGTTCCCTTTCATCCGCCGCCTTCATCAGCTCTCCCCAGTCGGGGGATCGAGCCTCCAGCGGCAGAAGGAGCAGCGAACCAGCTCTGCCCAATCCGGGCTCAGCACAGGAGCTTTAAAGTTCGCACCATCGGGCGCATGTTCCCTTTCATCCGCCGCCTTCATCAGCTCTCCCCAGTCGGGGGATCGAGCCTCCAGCGGCAGAAGGAGCAGCGAACCAGCTCTGCCCAATCCGGGCTCAGCACAGGAACTTTAAAGTTCGCGCCATCGGGCGCGCCCACGCCTGGCGGGCCCGCGCCTGAGGGCCTCGCCAGAGGGCCCTTTGGCGTGGCCCTTAGGCAGTGGCACTTCAGCAACTACACGAGCGAAGACAGAACTCTCACCCGAAAAAACCAAGTCTCCCTCGCCAAGAAAATATCAAACAGCCTGAGACTCAGACGTACCCCAACATCTACCCTAACCTATATACTGATACTCCACCTGTAAGGTATATTCAGGAGAACAGAAAGATCCGAGGTAGAATTGTGAGAATAGCAAATGGACTAGCATCTACACCTAGGCACAGCTGAGCTCCCCTAGGGTTGAGCTCGCATACCTCATCTCCTTCATAGAGCCTCAACCGAAGCAAACTGCATAGAAGCAATGACGAAATAGCATCGCTGAAGTCAACTACTACCTCCAATTTAATCACGAATCATTCATCTCCTCCTCTGAACTCAACCATTGCAAGTATACCCTATACAAGCTTTATTTTAATAGACTCTGTGTGCAGACTCTGTGTGCAGACTAAATTAACTAGACATACCTTAACTTCAATTGTATTCTATTGTTGTACAGTGAAATGTAATGCAGTCAAAACTCATGTTATACTATTGGCACTTTTGAATTACCTTAATGCTGCACTACACTTTTACTTATTATTTTCAGCAACTTTAACACACACTATTGCTGCTTCTAGAACCAATCTCCCAACTACTACGGCTCTAGTTACCTCCCAGCTCCTTACTGTAGTCAGTATTTAGCAATTTTTAGATTACACTCGGTTACTGTTGTCAGTATCTAGCAACTGCTGCATCTAATAACCGCTGTTACTATTTACCACGTAGCTGGCAATTGTCGCATCTAATAACTGCTGTTATTACTTAACACATAGCTACTTACTGTAGTCAGTATCTAGCATCGAATAACTGCTGTTACTAGTCCCACACAGCTAATCACTGTTTTCAATATCTAGCAATTGTTTTTCAATATTTAGCAATATCTAGCAATTGTTGCACTATAATTACAGTGGTCACTATAATTATAGTTGCAATTGTTTCACTATAATTATAGTGGTCACTATAATTACATCTGTTTTTTCTGCTGCCAGTAATCTCATTCATAGCCACTGTATGATCTTTTACTGTTATCACATAACACAACACATTCCAGAAGAAACATGGATCTCACAAAGTATCAATCCTACCTCATTATCACCATTCTAACCACTCACTTAGCTCACAACATCTATGCACACGAACCAAATCCTACAACATATAACACCATTCCCATCATTCACAACACATACAGAAACACGCCACAACCATACTCATATACACTCAACCAAACCCACCGTCCCAACACCCCCAAACATTCAAGACTAATTCAAATAAATCTCCAACAAGATAAACCTACAAACAGATCTCCCGACACAAACATCACCAAAAAATTCATCCTCATAAATGCAAGATCCATACGAAATAAAATACCAATAATTAATGACATAATCACTGATAAAAAACCCGATATCCTTCTCATCACAGAGACTTGGCTCTCACCCACAGACACAATCCTCATAAACCAACTTAACACACATCAATATGACCTTTTCAACTGCCACCGAGAAGCAAAAAGGGGAGGAGGAGCCCTTATCATCACCAAAAAAGAGCTCAAATACTCTCTAACAAATGTAAACAACATAGACGGTATGGACATTATAAACATAGAAAATAAAACCCTTGCACTGTCCCTTATCTACAGACCCCCCTCAGCTGACCACAAAAATCTTACCCCCATCCTAGAACTCGCATGTACAGCCACACGGAGAAAACCACTTATCATATTAGGTGATCTGAACCTCCCATCACTTAACCCACAACACACAACCAACTTTATGGATTCCATGAAAGAAATGGGTTACAACCAAATCATACAGACACCTACACACACAAAAGGAAACGCTCTAGACCTCGTATTCATTCCCACCCCATTTAATAAACACCAACTTCAATCCTCACCTCTTATCACGGAAGTACCATGGTCAGATCACTACTTAATATCCTTCGATTTACTTTCACTATCCCACACCAACACTGAAACAACTCCAACACCTCATAAATCCCGCTTTACCCACTTTAACAAAGATACCTTCCTAGATACTGTACTACCCAACCTTACAAATAACTCGACTGAAGTCAACACCTTAATAGACCAATGGAACTCAATAATAAATGAAGCAGCAACTCTCACCCAAGTTTCACAAAAACAATTCATAAAAAAAGTCAGAAAAATGGTTTAATAAAGACCTCTCTAACCTAAAAAAGCAACTAAGAAAACAAGAAAAACGGTGGAGGAAATCCAAAACAAGCGATAATAAAGCTCAATACCTGAGTCTTCTCAGCAAATACAAAGACACAATTAATAGATCAAAAAGAGAATACCACACAAAAGTAATAAATATGGCAGTCAACCGCCCAAGAGAATTATTCGCAATTATAAAAACACTAACAAGAACACAAACTCCTGAACCTGAACAATCAACGATAAGCGCACAAACGCTTGCAACTCATTTTGCTAACAAACTAAGAAATAACTCATCTAACACAACCATAACACCCACAGACATAAAATCAACCAATAAATGGACAACCTTTCAAAACATTGATCAAAAACACCTCCTCAATGTCATATCATTGATCAACACCACTACCTCCCCCCTGGATCCATGCCTCGTATCATGGATAAAAAACACCAAAACTGAACTGGCTATCCATATACAAAATATAGTAAACCAATCAATATCCCAGGGCATCATGCCAGATGCCCTAAAACTTACATCCTTACGCCTATAATAAAAAATAATAAACTCAATCCTAAAGACCCAAACTCATACAGACCCATAGCCAGCATACCGTTTATAGCCAAAATAATAGAAAAAATCATACAGCTCCAACTACAAGATTTTATTGACACATATGCACCACTTGACCCACACCAATTCGGCTTCCGCCCATCTCACGGAGTCGAAACCTTACTAATAACACTCATGGATGACCTCATCAAAGGCACTGACACATGTAACCAAGGTTACATCCTCATATTCATTGATATAGCTGGTGTCTTTGACAATGTCCACCACAACACACTCATTAACAGACTCCTAAACCTAGGAATAGGAGGAACAATTCTGCAATGGTTTATATCATACATCACAAACCGATCGATACGCGTTAGATTAGGCCAAAACACCTCAGAACCCTTCACACAAGGACAAGGTATTCCACAGGGCTCGGCCCTATCAGCCCTCCTTTTCAACCTGTATCTTCAACCCATCACAAGTATATTTAAAAAATATAAAGTCAACCACTACATATACGCAGACGATATCATGCTCACCCTACCGATAAATACAAATAATCCCACCTACCAGAACTTACTAGACTGTATCAGTGAAGCAAATACTTGGCTAGAAAATAATAACCTCAGCATCAACCTAAAAAAAACTGAAGCAATGTTCGTATCAAGAAAACCAGACACTACTCTCCCTGAAACCATAACAATTAACAACACAATAATCCCAGTAAAAAAAGAAGTAAAATACCTAGGCATCATAATAGATCACACACTTAGTATGCTCCCTCACATAAAACAAACCGTGAAAACCATATTCTATAAACTCAGGACCATTCAACACCTACGACCACTACTAGACACACATGACTTTAGATCTGTTATCAGCACACTCATCACCCCACACTTCGACTATTGTAACAGTCTACTTATCGGCCTCCCTCTCACAAATATCAACTTACTCCAACGAGCTCAAAACATCTGTGCTCGAGTAACAGCAAAAGCTCGCCTCACTGACCACATAACTCCCATCCTCGCCGAACTACACTGGCTTCCCATAAATAGTAGAATATCATACAAAATACTCTTAACCACATTTAAACTTATCAACGGCATCTCACCCTCACATCTAACCACCCTGATACATGCTCCAAAGGAACTTAGAACCCGCAGGCAAAACGCAACCCATTCTCTAAACATAAACAAATCCATCCGAAAAACAAAAAAAACCACAAGCTCCAGAGCCTTCTCATATGCAGCCCCCACCCTATGGAATAAACTTCCACTAAGCCTCCACAAAATAAAAGATCTCCTGACGTTCCGGAAAGAACTAAAAACATATCTGTTTACAGAACACTTTATAAATCATAATGAATCTCATCCATCCCCCATACTACACCTCCATAACAATCCGCCTTAGCCACAGATCAAAAGCCTCAAAACTCAATACACTTAAGAAAAGGCAACTCTTACAAACTATGATCAATAACGAATGATTTATGTAAATAGTTACAGCATTACTAGCCAAAGTTAATTGTATATAGTTATGGAAAAAACACTGTTCCATGTTATTGTTCATGAAAAGTTAATTATACATAGTTATGAAAAGTTAATTGTACATAGTTATGAAAAAAAAACACTGTTCCATGTAAAAACCATGTTCATTATATGTTAAATGTAAACCGCCTTTGATCTTTGGAAAAAGCGGTATAGAAGAAAAGCATAAATAAATAAATAAAATAAATAAATAAATACTGTATGTAGTGCTCACCAACGGTGATAGCGTGTCGAATGTCTGCGTGAGTGCCCCTGTGAGCAATGGCGACCATCACATGGTGTGGTTTGAGATAAAAGCCATGGTACAGGCCAATCATAGCAAGCTCAAAGTCCTAAACTTCAGAAACACTGACTTCAATAAAATGTCTGAGTACTTAAAGGAGGAGATGACGGGGTGGAAGGAGATAAGGGAAGTGTAATTGCAATGGGCTAAACTAAAGGTGGCAATAAAAGGGGCAACAGATAAATATGTAAGAAAAGTAAATAAAAGCAAGAGGAGAAGGAAAGCTATTTGGTTTTCCAAAGAGGTGGCTGCTCAAATAAAGGCAATAAAAACAGCTTTTGCAAAATTCAAAAGTTTGCAAACAGAAGAACACAGAAATGAATATAGTATCAAGCTCAAAGAGTCTAAAAGAGAAATAAGGATAGCAAAATCAAAGTCAGAGGAAAAGATGGCTAAAGATGTGAAGTGTGGCAACAAAACTTTCTTCAGGTATATTCGGGAAAGGAAGAAGATCAGAGTTGGAATTGCAGGACTCAGAAGTGCTGGGAAAGGACTCGTGGAAAGTGACACTGAAAAAGAGAAATTGCTAAACAAATACTTCTGCTCTGTTTTTACTAAAGAAGATCCTGGAGATGGACCAGCTGTGACTCCCAAATATAAAAATGGGAATGAAGTAGATACCACACCATTCACAGAAGATGAGGTGTTAGAACAACTTGCTAAACTGAAAGTGGATAAAGCCATGGGACCGGATGGGATACATCCCAGGATACTGAAAGAGCTCAGAGAGGTTCTTGCAGGACCATTAAAGGATGTCTTCAACAGATCCTTGGAAACAGGAGAGGTGCCTCAGGACTGGAGAATGGCTGATGTACCTCTACACAAAAGTGGTGACAGGAAAGAAGTGTCAAACTACAGGCTCGTGAGCCTTACCTCGGTGGTGGGAACAGTAATGGAGGCACTCCTGAAAGAGCGAATAGTGAACTTTCTCAAAACCAACAGGTTGCAAGATCCGAGGCAATATGGTTTTACCAAAGGACGGTCTTGCCAAACAAATCTGATTGAGTTCTTTGACTGGGTGACCAAGGAACTAGATCAGGGGCATGCAATGGATGTCATCTACCTGGATTTCAGCAAAGCATGTGATAGAGTTCCTCATAGGAGGCTTGTGAATAAACTCAGTATTTATTTTATTTATTTAACTTTCTTATATACCGCGCTATTACGATCAGTGCGGTTTACAGTGAACAGAACGATAGTACAATGTAACAAAAACACATTGTGCTTACAATGAACAATGAACAGGGTAAATATCTTAGTGAGAACTTGGGTGAGAACTATTTACAACAAATTTTACAAAGTTACAGAATATTCATCATTGAGTAGGATTGATGGGACTGGTCTAGGCCAAAGGAAGCGCTGATTATCCGTTCTCTCGTTGGCTTACAGTATTGGGGCAGATATGGATGGGGGTCGGGGGCCTATTACATGTTTCTCTGGGTTGCCTTCTGGGTAGTATTTTTGGAATAGGTAGTATTTTATCGCTTTTCTGAATGGGGTGAGGCTCATGATAGATCGAATTTCGGAGGGAAGTGCATTCCAGGCTGTGGGTGCATAAACTGAAAAGGCCCTATTGGCTGTTACTTTTAGGCATTTTGTCATTATCTTAGGGATTTCTAGTGCATTCCGCATTGCAGATCGTCTGTTCCTGTTGTCAGGCATGCTGTTGATTAATTTACTGATGGGTGAGGGGGGCTGGTTCCTCAGTGCTTTGAATGTCATGACAAGTGTTTTGTAGTGGATTTGAGCTTGTAGGGGTAGCCAGTGGAGCTCCTTCATCACAGGCGTAATGTGTTCTGACCTTGACACGCCTACAAGTACTCTAGCGGCCGAGTTCATGGCAAGTCGGAGTGGATTTAGGGTTGACTGTGGAAGCCCATGGAGAATGATGTTGGCGAAGTCCAAGTGTGGGATAACTAGGGCTTGAAATATAGTCCGGTAGTCAGTGAAGTCCAGAAGTGGTCGAAGAAGGCGTAATGTTCCAATCTTATGATATACAGCTTTTGCGACGTTTTTCACATGTGTTATCATGTCAAGTCGCTGATCTAGCGTGATGCCTAGATAGCGAATTGTGGTTTTAGTTTTGAGCTCGGCATTTTTAACTTGGAGTGCTGGAGGTGGGGTGAACTTCTGATTTCTCGTGATGAAGAGAACATCAGTTTTACTGTGGTTAATTCGTAGGTTTTGGGTGAGAAGCCATTCTGCAACTATTTTAAAGCATCTTGTAATGGGTGAAAAGTCAGGCTGGTCAGTCCTGAATGGGATGTATAGCAGGATGTCATCTGCATAGGCAAGGCAGTGCACATTTAAGGAACGGATCAGGGTGCTGATGGGCTGCATGTAAATGTTAAAAAACAGTGCTGATAAGGATGATCCCTGGGGTACCCCCTGTTTCTGAAGGAAAGGCTCTGAAGTCAAGGTACCGTCTTAACTTGTTGCCATCTGTTAATCAGGTAGGATTTGTACCATTCTAGGGTGGTGCCTTGTATCCCTTTATCTTGGAGACGTTGTAGCAGGATCTCATGATTCACTGAGTCAAACGCGGCTGCAATGTCCATGAAGATAAGAACGAATCCTTGGTGTATGTTGTCAAGTCCTGTCATTAAGTCGTTGAAGAGAGTCGTTAGGATGGTGTCCACGCCATGTGCTTCCCTGAACCCATGTTGAGATGGGTCGAGGGGTGCTTCAGTGTCGACGTGCTGTTGGATCTGATGCAGAACAGTCTTTTCGAAGATCTTGGCAAGTAGGGGGATACTGGAGATTGGTCTGTAGGATTCGACTTTGGATGGATCAAGTTTACTGTTTTTTAACAGAGGCCTGATTGATGTGTGTTTGAGATTCTGAGGGAAGGATCCTGTTGATAATGATTGGTTTAGTATTTTGCACAGAGTGTAGCTTAGGTCACATCGTAGCTCTTTTATCCAACTGGCTGGGCAGGGATTGTTAGGTGCTGTGGTGAGGTTGATCGCGACAATAGTGTCCTCGATTTCTTTGGTGGATATTTCACCAAATTTGAGGAATGGTGTTGGCTGTGGCACAGTGTGCATGTTGGTGATATTGGAGGAGGTTGAGTTAATACTGGTCTGGATCATCTTTGATTGTAGGTAGTCAGAGTAGTCCTGTGGTTGGGGCATATGAGGATGTGCTAGAGCTGGGTCACCTGTTAAAGATTTTACAATATTGAACAGGTCATGTGCTTTATTTAAAGAACGTTTCAGAATATCTGTGTGGTGATGCTTCCTCTTTTCCATTATTTTCTCTCTATGTATTAACAGGTGGGAGTTGTATGTGCAATGTGCTTCAGTAGATCGGGTTCTGCGTCACTGTCTCTCTAGTTTGCGTAGATGAAGAAGTGATGCTCGTAGTTCTTTGGAGTACCATGGTGCATGTTCACATCTCCTTGACTCCTTGTTGATAGTGGGGAGGTGAGCTACGGCACTGAGGCTGCTGTTCCAGTTGGCTACCATCTCATCTGGGTCAAGGATTGTGTCGGTGAGGAGAGGGAGTAGCTTCTCCAGGATTTCATCTTTGACGAAGGGTCGAAAGCGTGTTGATGGAGTTCTAGCGGAAGGGGCATGAGTTTTGCTGCTGTTCATGCGGCTGCGGGTGGCGGGTATGTAAAATCTGAGCAGGTTATGGTCGGACCAGGGTATTGGAGTTATAGATATCAGTAGGTGCTGGATGGTGTCGACTTCGGACTGAGGGGCAAAAATCAGGTCTAGGATACTCCCCTTCGTGTGTGTGGGAGAAACGATGAGCTGTTTATAGCCCAGCTCATCTAGTGCTTCGAGGAATGTTTTTGCTTGTGTGTTTTGTAGGGAAGGGAGGTTGAAGTCTCCCAACAGCCAATTTGCAGAGCGTGGATTGCTTGAATTGCAGGCAAGGTTAATTATTGTTGGTAGGTCTTCAGGTGATGATGTTGGGGCTCGATAGAGTAGGTTGATGGTACAATGACCATTAGATATTTTATTTATTTTATTTATTTATTACAATTTCTTATATACCGCACTATTGTCAGCGCGGTTTACATACAACAAAATGACCATAACAAACTGCTTGGCTTCACATAGAACAGGAGTAACAACTTGGATAACATGTTTTGCTTTACAGAGAACAGGAGTAACAATGGTGATCGTGTCTAGGTGGGTTGAGGTGGTGGAATCGTTTAGTTTAAATTGTAGTTTTGTCTTAGCAAGGATGAGTGTTCCTCCTCCCTTCTGGTTGGCTCTGTGGCAGGCAAAAAGTGAGAAACCATCTGGCATCATCTGATTGATAATTACGTTGTCACAGTCGGTCAGCCATGTCTCGGTGATCATTAAAATATCAAGGTCATAGAGTATTATCTGGTCAGTGATTGCTGGCCATTTTGAGCGAGTTGACCTGGCATTTATGAGTGCGCATTTCATGGGCTGTTGGGGCTGATGCTTCTCAGATTGATTCTTCTTTATGTTCTGTAGGGGGATGTGGAGTAAGTGCGGATGAAATGTATTAGTGGTTTTTGATGTGGTGTGGTAGGGGTTTTCTGACCATCTCCTTCCAGTGCTGTGGAGTATTGGGATGTAGTTAGTGTGGGGATTGAAAGCATGCGATATGCTGGGGAGCACCGAAGTGAGGAAGATGGCCACTAGTGATAAGAATAGAGCCATCTTGGCACGTTCCTGAATTGCTTAGCGGAGACAAATGGGGCTCAGAATGAGTGTGAGTATGTGGGAAATGGGACTGGTGGTAGTGAGAGTAGCTGGACAATTAGGTATTTGGCAAAACGTCAGATAACAAAGTATTAGGCAAAAGGTCAACAATAAAGCTTTAGGCAATCTGGAGAACCTCTTAAAATACAGGTTGTTAAGAAAGATCAGAACAATCTAATAATGACTAATGCTCGTTCAGTTACAATGTTGCTTAGCGTTTACTTAAATTACTTTGTTGCAACAGGACAGTCCTCTTTTAAACAGACAGTTGCCTTGTGATCGGAAGAGGACTCACACTGCCTCAAAACATCAGTAGACCGCAATATGGACCGCAATAACAGTCCTAGTTGTGGTGCTTGGAAGGCGTCATTGTTGGGAAGGCAGTGTGGGAAAGTCTGTCTGACTTTTTGTTCAGATCGTATGCTCTGCTGGTGTAGAGGTGGGATATCGTTCACTCTTGTGTTTTGAGAGCGGAGGATCGATCTGGCATGGAACAAGTGTAGCTCAGGGGTTCCGTTGGGCCCTGCCTCTCGTGCCGTGCCTAAGGGCCAAGCCAAAGGGCCCTCTGGCGAGGCCCTCAGGCGCTGGCCCGCCAGGCATGGGTGCACCTTCTGGCGCCTTTCTTTTGAACTCTCCGATGCGTGCCCCGATTGGGCAGATGGGTCTGGAGGAGGCGGTCTTACTGTGGTGGTGGGAGCCGGCTCTATCCCTCCAGGGAGAGCTCGCAGGATGGAAAGGGCTGCTGCAGGCTGGCGCCTTTCTTTTGAACTCTCCGATGCGTGCCCCGATTGGGCAGATGGGTCTGGAGGAGGCGGTCTTACTGCGACGGTGGAAGCCGGCTCTATCCCTCCAGGGAGAGCTCACAGGATGCTTCGGGATGGGTCCCAAGATGGTAAACTGGATTAGAAATTAGTTGACTGACAGGCAACAGAAGGTGATGGTACATGGAGCTCACTTGGATGAGAAGAAGGTGATTAGCGGGGCGCCCCAGGGTTCGGTCCTGGACCCGGCACTGTTAAATGTATTTGTGAGTGATATTGCTGAAGGACTGAATGGAAAGTCTGTCTTTTTGCAGATGACACAAAAATTTGCAACAGAGTGAACTCCCCTGAGGGAGTGGTTAACATGAGTGGAGTGGAGGAGTAGCCTAGTGCTTGGGGCAAGATACTTCAGGTCGGAAGATCAGGGATTCAAATCCCACTAGAGGACAGCAACCTTGGGCTGGAAGGACTGGGGTTTCTAGTCCCACAGGTGCTCCTTGTGGTCTTGGGCAAGCCACTTAACCCTCCATAGCCCATGTTCCCTGTAAAATAGTTATCTCCAAGTTATAATGCCCTGTTCAATGTAATTTCAGTTTGTTCAATGTAAACCGCACTGATGCAGAATACCGCGGTATATAAAAGAATGTAAATAAATAAATAAATGAGGAAAGATCTACAAAAGCTGGAAGACTGGACTAATGCTTGGCAACTATGATTTAATGCGAAAAAGTGCAGTGTCATAACTTGGGTAGCAGAAATCCAAGGGCAATGTACACAATAGGGGGCGAGAGGTTGGTATGCATGGTTCAGGAGAAAGACCTTGGTGTGATTATCTCTGATGATCTCAAGGTGGCAAAACAGTGCGACAAGGCAGTGGCAAAAACCAGGAGGATGTTGGGCTGCATACAAAGAAGAATTACCAGCAGAAAGGAAGATGTACTTATGCCACTGTACAAGTCACTGGTGAGGCCTCACTTGGAATACTGTGTTCAATTTTGGAAACCATATCTTGCAAAAGATGTAAAAAGACTGGAAACTGTTCAGAGGAAGGCGACCAAAATGATTTGGAGCCTGCGTCAGAAGCTTTATGAGAGAGACTTGAAGACCTAAATATGTACACTTTGGAGGAGAGAAGGGACAGGGGAGATATGATTCAGACCTTTAAATACTTAAAGAGAAATGATGAACAAACAACCCTCTTCCAAAGACAGGGAAGCTGTAAAACTAGAGGGCATAACATGAAGCTGCAAGGTGGTAAATTGAAAGGCGATGTCAGGAAATATTTCTTCACTGAAATGGTGGTGGATGCTTGGAATGCCCTCCCGATGGAAGTGGTGGGGGCAAACACGGTGACGGAATTCAAAACGGCATGGGACAAACACAGTGGATCCCTTTACAGCAACAGGATAAAAACAAAATAAACGGTACCATCTAACTTCTGAACCATCTAACGTCCCAAATAGGGGTGCCCTACATAGAGTGGTGGGTTCACCCCTAAACAAAGACATGGGGAGGTGTGGCCTGCACAGAGACATAGGTGTACCTACTCTTGCCATCTTGCTGGGCAGACTAGATGGATCATGCTGGTCTTTATCTGCTGTCATTTACTATGTTACTTTGTTACTATATTCACTCATGAGTTTCCTCTTCCCCCAAATGGCCCCATAGCAAATGGCTTTGAGTATTTGTTGACTCTAAGGTTGGGGTATTAGGAGCCAGTTCTCTCACCTCTCCTTCTAAGTTTCCCTTCACTACCTTGTATAATATGTTTTTTTATTATCATGAAAAGTGGTGGAAATAGTCTTATGGTATCAGGCTAGGAATATGTTCCCCATCTATCACTTAAAACTAGGCACAACTCCCAGGAACTCATGTCTGGATGGTTATTTTAAGCTATTACTTTAACATTTAAGGCACTGAGAAATGGAAAGTCGGTATATTTAAAGTAGAGATTATGAGACTATGATCATGATGATGTCTTCGTTCCTTGCAGGGTAACATTCTTGAGATCCGCAGCATAGCCTTTATCCCTAAAGTGATGTGGCAGGCCAAAGTTTTTAGTCTGGCTGGCATTGAACAATTAAATATTCTTTCAAGAGATCTAAGAGAAGAGGTAAATTTATTAAGGTTTAGGAAAAGTGTTAAAACTCCCAGTAATGATTAATTGATTTAAAAACTATGGGGGATGTTTACTAAAAACCGGAAATGTGCGTGCCGCAAAATAGCGCACGGAAACGCGGCACTGAAACGCTAATAAACGCCCCGCACATGTGCGTGTCACCCCCGCAAAGGTGCGCGGCACACTAACGGGCCCCGTACAAGTGCGGGCCCGCAAATGTCCGATAGAGGCGTGGAACGGCTAAAGGAGGGCGGAGGAAGGCTCCGGAGCGGCGGAGGGACGGGGTCAATGGGTGGAGAGTGGGAGGGGAGAGGCTCCCCGCACAGTATCGGGCCCGAATTTGCATGTAAAAACTACCGCGAGGGAAACACTCGCAGTAGAAAGCACTTAAAGGGAAGAGAAACCATTTCTGTCAGCAATGTACAGGAAAACCGGGGAAACCAGCAAAACGTGAGCAGTGTGATACATGTGCACAGCACAAAAGTGCAAATAAAAATAGAAAATGACCACAACAGAACTATTAAAAATAGTAATTCAGCTGGGGAACAGTTATAGTGATGGGCAAATACAGAAAACACACCCAGAAAAGCTCCAGAAAAAAGAAATTAATTTTGGAAGGGTTTACAGAGCGGAGACTCTTCCAAAAAACATTTCCTTTTGTGGAGCTTTCCTGGGAGTGTTTGCTATGGTTGCCCATTAATATCACTGTTGCCCAGCGTGGTGATATTTTGTCCCCCATTTCCCGTGGTCATTTCCGGGGTTTATGTGCACGTTAGTCACCAGACAGGGTGCATATGCCCACAGTAAATTTGCGTAGAGCAGGGTTTGTGACTCCATCCTGCCAGGCTTACTACCTCCAGGGGCTGCACTGTCTATGTGGCCATAGTGTGGTGCAGCAGACAGAGTCAGTACCTCAAGGGTCAGAGGTTCAAAGCCCAGCTGGGGCACTTGCCAGCCCAGTCCCCATATTTTACCCACCACTAAACACAGATAGCGCAGACACCCCTGTATTGCAGGGGACATAAGCATGGGGAAAACACCCATATTTTACCCAACAACGCACACACACCACAACAATGGGCATTACCCACAGCCAAGTACCCCAAATGCAGTCCCGTACTGCCACATTCCAATCAGGTCACCTGCTTTTTATGGGAGAAGCTCATGCCAGCATGTTGGCGGACGAGTACATGTGGTGCAGGGGGCAGTGGCTGCTAGCGACAGAAGACAGAGGCCTAGCCATGTGCAGGCTGGCACAGTCCACAGCAACAGACAGGCCCTGCCGGATCCACAGTCATGGACTATCCAGGGAATTCAGCCAAGCTGTGGCTACACGGTGGTGCAGTGCACACAGACAGTGCATGCAAGAATAGAAGGTCACAGGTTCAAAGACCAGCTGGGGCTACTGGCAATCCTGTCCACATATTTTCCCCCACAAATAAACAGTGACAGTAAGGACACACCTTTCGTGACGAGGACATATGCAATGGTAATACGTCTATCTTTTACCCCACTGAGCACAGACACCATGAACAGGGGCAGAACCTACAGCAGAATCCCCCAAATGCAGTCCTGGTGGGCCACACACCAGTCAGGTTCCATGCTGCCACTCATACAAATGCCTGTGCTGTATATCTATGCACCACCCCCACGGCATGTAGATGTAGCTCATGCATATTCATGAGGGACAGCAGGAAGACCCAAACAGTGTGATGCAAAACTGGGCTGGAGTGGGGAAGCGCTGCCGTAAAGCAGCAGCCAACAGGGGCAGACACACCCCACACCCACAGGCCCCATTGGCCAATGTCTCCTGTAGAGGCAGAACATTGGACCCTGCGTACATCTCCCAATACCAGCACCTGCATACCTTAGCAATGTCACCCTACACCTGAGGTACACAGCTCTGAAACGTTTGCTAAGAGTACAGGCTGATAGATATCCCTACGTTACGCACATACTGCTATTTGACCCCATCCAAACAATCTGTTTGTTGTCTGCGGTGCGTGCTCCAGGCCTGGCCTCTGACGGTGTTCACCACCCTGGGGAGTGACCCCCAGCAGTACTGCGTACCATATCCATGCCTGTGCCATGCCCAGGACCGGTGTGGTGGCCAAGGCTAATCACCCCCTCAATAGTAGCACAATGCTGGCATAGGTGTGGGAGTGTGTGTCTGTCTATACAGTGTGTGTTGGCTGCAAACACCTTCCCCAACCCACACTGCCAGCACTACTGCCGGTATTGGCCTGCCAATGTGCATAATGAGCAGCAAGGTACCATGGGTATAGGTCAGACATGGTGGGCTGGCCAGTATGCATCTGCACAGGGCATAGGGCACTGGCTGTGACATTGTAGTGCCAGGCCACCACCTACACAGACAGGGTGACCTCTGTATGTGCTGCTGGGGGAGCACTCTCACCCTGAGTGTGCAGTGATGACAGCATGGCTAGGCACCCCCATAGTGCTGTATTGTGTTTCTCTCTTGTGATATATATGGGTTTTCTGTTGGGGCCTCCTCACAGAATTCTCTGCTTGTGTGTGCTGCCACCCCAGTTTTGGGTGCATGTATTTCCATCAGGGCTAACCAGCAGACTGTTCACAGCTGGTATGTGTCTTGATGGAGTGCCTTGCAGGGTGCAGTGGCTGATGGCTTGCTGCAGGTGAATATCAGATAGTGCTGGGGTGCATCTTTGGATATCCAGGCCTAAAGTCTGTTGGGTATTGTGTGTGGAGCTGCTTGGATTGCCCTGTAGGGTGTCTGTTCCCCAGCAGGACTGGGGTTTGATGGCCCACTCTGCTGCCATGGGGGAGGTAGGATGGGGATCTGTTGGGGGGGGGGGGGAGGGAGGATAGAAAGGAGGGGTACTTTGGCCACCTAGGGGCCCATGGGGGTTTCCACTAACTGAGACAGACAGAGATATCCAACATGTTTCTGCAGCACCTTCCTATCTCACAGGTTAGTACTGTTTTGGAGCTCTGTCATGGCCTCATCCAGCCATAGCTGGTGTTGTGGACCTGGTCCTGGGCGCCACATCACATCCTCAGGGTGAGCACAGTACCCGCACAATGTGACGGTGTGTAGCTACTCTTTGCTGGTAGTCCACCCACTCAGGACCCCCTACCAGGCCGGGTAGCTGTTGGGGTGCATTCCCCATCTTGTGTGCATCTGTGGACAGCTGATTTGCATGTGCAGTGCATCATGGGTACGGGTGGCCTAACCCTATCCTGTCTACAACAGCAGACTGTCTGTGGGGTGACGTGCAGGCTCTCTGCAGCCAGCCAGGGGCTTGTTGTCAGCTATAGAGCTGTAGCCCAATAGTTACGTCACTCCCTGTACAGCCAGAGGTCATGGGTTCAAACCCACAGTGGGGCCCTTTGATAGGGCTGTCCACAGCTTTATTTTTATTTACTGTACATATGTCTATGCCGGCAAAACCACACACAGCTTACTATACCCATTAGGTGCCTCTGAGGGTGCTTTATAGGGCGCCCTATGGGCCACCTTATGGTTGCCATCCATATAGGGTGCACTATACATTATCCTGTGTCGCAACATACATGGTGCCCTATAGGGGACATTCTAGGGTGCCATGGCGGACAGTGCACTGTAACATGTCCCTTATGGGCATCCATATGTTAACACACTGTGAGAGCGGGTTTACTAGTGGTGGGAAATAAAATATAAATGGAAGGCCTCCTACAGCACTCCTTACCATGATACATACTGCCCCAGCCAGCCTTGTTCACTGGGCACTGTGAGGGGTTGGACCCTTGGCCCCTGCACCATTGGTCAGTGTCTTAACCATTGTGCTGTGGCTCTGTTCCTGTGTTTGTGCATCCGCGCGCAGCCTTGTATCCATCAGCGCGCCATCTTGTGGCGCACTAAATTAACAGCGCGCCGCCTTATGCCGCACAACATGGAAATGCCCCTAAAATAATGCCTCAGCCAGCTGTTTTCAATGTGCACTGTGGGGAATTGAACCCATAATCCCTGCACAAGTGGTCAGTGTCTTAACCATTGTGCTATGGCTCCGTTCCTGTTATTTGCACATCAGCGCGCCACTTATCCCTCCCACTATTGGACTGCCCCCTCACACATCAGCGCGCCGCCTTCTGCCCACCGGCTCGCCGCCTTCTGTTGCCCACATTTATCAGCGCACCGCCTTCTGCCGCCCAAACTTAACAATGCGCCGCCATCTGCCGCCCACACTAAACAGTGCGCCGCCTCATGCCGTAATAAAAATAACAGTGCGCCGCCTTCTGCCGCCCAAAATTAATATGCCTCCTAACCACTTTTGCCCATAAATGTTGGTGCCTCAGCTGGTCTTTTTGGTTGAGTGTAATGGGGGTTTGAACCCCTGGCCCCTGCTCCATTGGTTTGTGTTTGCACTGTTGTACTATGGCTCTGTTGTTTGGTTTTGCAGCATCGCTCCACTTAGCCTTCCCACGCGCTAATGTGGGCCCACACATTAGCGCGACGGACACACGTACGGTCGGGTTTTTATCTTTTTTCTGCCTGACCCGCCCACTCCTTATATGGCACACGCACACTAACGGGGACCCGCACAGCAACGGAATTTAGTAAACATACCCCTATGTTTATCTGATTTAAAGATAATATTGAAGGAACATGTTTTTTGGTAGCACTGTAAGATAAATAATCTATAAATCAACTATAAACTGTAACTACCATTGTATGGAATGGGGGAGTGGCCTAGTGGTTGGGGCAAGGTACTTCAGGCTGGAAGGTCAGGGGTTCAAATCCCACTAGAGGACAGCAACCTTGGGCCAGAAGGACTGGGGTTTCTAGTCCCACAGGTGCTCCTTGTGGTCTTGGGCAAGCCACTTAACCCTCCATAGCCCATGTTCCCTGTAAAATAGCTATCTCCAAGTTATAATGCCCTGTTCAATGTAATTCAGTTTGTTTAATGTAAACCACACTGATGCAGAATAGCATGGTATATAAGAGAATAAAAATTAATATCTGTTCTACCTTTTATAACTATTTATCTGTTTCTTAACCTCTAATTGTTTTATTCAGTTTGGGCCCGATTCTGATCCCGACATACATCTCCTTTGACCTGGACGTACAAAGGAGATCGCGATTCTGATCCTGCAAGGCACATCTAGCCCCGTGGGATCAGAATCGAGAACAGGCATGTATGTGCAGGCCGGGACTGCGATTCAGTCCTGGCCTGCACATACAGCCATAGCCCAGCTAACTCAGCCAGGGCTTTCAAATGGAGCTGCGGCACCATGGCATCCTGTTGCCATGGCACCGTGGCTTCATTTAAAAGCCTTGATACCGGCTGCTGCTAAAAAAGTTAATTCCCTGCAACCCGACCCATGATATGACCTCTTGGGTGGGGCTGCAAGGAATTAACTCTGTCCCACCCAGCCCCATTCATGCCCCGATCTCAGCAAAAACAATGTCCAGGGAAGTTATTCCACCTCGGAGGTGGAATAACTTCCCTGGCCACTGCCCACCCACTCTCCACCCCCGAGCTGTCCCTTCCCCACCCCTGTCTAACTTCCCCACACAACCGGTGGGGAAGTTAGACAGGAGGGGAAAGCCAGCACAAATAGTAGGAATCCATCCCCAAACTAAATTTTGCCTGGCTAGGCTGGGGAAGTGCTATCCAGGGCTACCTGTGGCAGCTAGAAATATTTCTTTCCCCTCCAGGGAAGTTTTGCAGCCTCCAGAGCTGTGTGTTTATGTTGGGGAGGTGCAGGGATCTCTGCAAAAATCTCTTGAGTGAGCAGCCTTTCTGGAGGGAAACTGCAGAGGCAGAAACAGGGAATTGAAACTAAAAGCAGCAGTTGGGGTTTGTTCGTGGAAAAGGTAAAATGTCAGAGATTTCTGAGTGAAAAGAGGGCTGAAAAGAGTGTTTTTGAAGGGTGCTGAGTAAAGAAAAGGGTTGAACTGGTGATTGGTGACTGTGGAAGTGTGGTTTAATTCTCTGGAAACTGAATTTACTGACTATTTGGAACTTTGGGTGAGTGTCTTTGAGAGAAATACTGACAAGCTGAGAGTCTTACTGAGTAAAGCATATTTCTTAAAAGAAATTGAATTCTCCTAGGAATCCTGTCTAAGGTCTGGAGAAGCCATTTATACTCAGAGCTCAAGCTGTAATTCTGAATCTGACTTTAAGAGAGAATTGATTTTATAAGAAGTATCTTCTTGGACTACAGAAAAAAAACAGCCTTTCCATAAGTGGGTAATTTCTGGCTGAAGTGACTGAACTGTTTGTGTGCAGAAGTGACTGACCAATTCCCTGAGAAAAGAAGGGGAAATTCAACCTAAACTGTGACTGAACTGTTTGTGTGCAACTGAAGCAGAACACAGAGTTTAAACATTCTGCTGGGCTTTGTACTTAGTTAATTGAGACTGATCTTAATGGGCCTCAGAAGATAGTCTCATTCCTGGATTGAAAGAATAAAGCAGTCCCTAGCTGGCTCAGTTAAGGGAAGTGTGTTTGGGAGATTGCTGCAGGTGGTTGTGGTTGGGTTGCAGTCCAGAGTGTGGAGGTGTTGAGTGGATGTATGCAAAGAAACAAAGGAAGAAAGGATGTATCAATTATCCTTTTATTTAATTAGATAGGGGAGTGGTATAGCTGTTGAAAAAAACCCTATATTCTTTCTTAAAGAGAAAGACATTTTGCCCCAACTTATAGGATAGAGAGGGTTTTAACTTGTTGATTTATTCAAAGTAGAGAGTAGGATCCAGCGCAGAAGAGGGCAACTGAAAAATCTGGGAATATCTTCAATCCAGTAGCAAAAGGATCCAGAGTCCAGGGCCCCTTCACAAGAAAGAGAACTTGAAGAAGTACTGGTGCACCCTACACGGAGACAAACACGGAAAATATATCTGAGCGCAAATAAAACAGACACTGATAAAAACCCCACCAGGAACATTAGGAATTCCAAAAAGGAAAACTTAACTGTTAGAGGGGAAAAGTTTGACAGTTTTGAAAAGGAAAATAAGAATTCCTTAGTAGGAATTGGCCTGGAAAGTTTTGTGTAAAAGTTTCACCAGCAGATCTAAAGAATAACTTAACTTGCCTGTTACTTGATGTGTCTGAATACATTTACTGAGTTATTGTTATGTTGATGTGAGCAAAATCTTACTGTGAGTTAAGAAGAATATTTTGCATGGTTACACTATTGTAATATTTAATAAATTGAACTAAAAATCCTATTCCTGAAAGCAAGTATCATCTATGTAGTCCATCATTACAAACCACTACCTAGCTACAATTAATACCTATAACATCATCTTGATAGTAGCCTATCCACCTTAGTTTATTTTCTTCTTGCTCTCTATTTGCCTCATAGTAAATGGAGAATAAAACAAGGTTAATGAAATCCGTTAACTTCCACCTGAAAAAATCACCAGGCTCCGACCACTTGAGCCATCTGACTACATTTAAACATCATTGGTTCTGTTGCAAGTGAGTCTGACGATAAGCTCTTTAGAGAAGGGGGGCTACAATAATAGTGGTATATGGGAGCCAAGTTAAGACTTCATCTTCCAGCTTCATTTGTCCTAGTGTTGTCTTTACTGAGACATGGTAGGTAGGGTATTGCCTCTGGGGTCCATGGACTTAAGTCGAGGTCACTCTTCATTCATAATTATTCTGGATTCTCTTAACAAGCTCCCTTCAAGTAAGTATTTTAATGCTTTCAGAGTCTATCTGGATTTGAGTGGGGAATTTAATTCAACATGGATCATGAAATTCTGCATGCCAGATTGCAGTGTCAAGAAATGTGAATGACTCCTGGACATTTTCTGGTAAAATGACCCTTTTCTTCTGAACTGAAACAGGTTAGAAGTTCTAGGTCCTGAATCCGGTATACAGTATAGCTGGGAAATGTCCCTTCTTTAAGGCAGGGTGGAGTCCAACCAGTCCACTTTCTGCTGCCAGTTGCCAGAGTCCTAGATTGACCTTTTTTTCTTTGGCTGAGGGCTCCTGGGTATATGCTAAGCTTGGTGAAAAGCACAACCAGCACAGAGCTCCCCCGATCGGGGCGAGCTCCAGAGCGGGGCCGTAGACTCCAGCCCAATCGGGGCTGTGGGAGGCGGGGCAACAGCTGCAAAAGACACCGCTGGCAGGAAGGGCCCACACACATGGCAGCCAGCACAACCAGCACAGAGCTCCCCCGATCGGGACGAGCTCCAGAGCGGGGCCAGAGACTCCAGCCCAATCGGGGCTGTGGGAGGTGGGGCAACAGCTGCAAAAGACACCACAGGTGGGAAGGGCCCCCACACGCGGCAGCCAGCACAACCAGCACAGAGCTCCCCCAATCGTGGCGAGCTCCAGAGCGGAGCCGGAGACTCCAGCCCAATCGGGGCTGTGGGAGAACATAAGAACATAAGATATGCCATACTGGGACAGACCAAGGTCCATCAAGCCCAGTATCCTGTTTCCAACAGTGGCCAATCTAGGTCATACGTACCTAGCAGTTTCCCCAAAAGATACAGGTTCCGCAATGCTTGTACTGGGTCAAGCATTGATATCCTGGGTCCCTTCTTAATAATGGAAGCAGGGCAACAGCTGCAAAAGACGCCGCCGGCAGGAAGGGCCCACACACGCTGCAGCCAGCACAACCAGCACAGAGCTCCCCCGATCAGGGCAAGCTCCAGAGCGGGGCCGGAGACTCCAGCCCAATTGGGGCTGTGGGAGGCGTGGCAACAGCTGCAAAAGACGCCGCCAGCGGGAAGGGCCCACACACGTGGCAGCCAGCACATCCAGCACAGAGCTCCCCCGACTGGGGCGAGCTCCAGAGTAGGGCCGGAGACTCCAGCCCAATCAGGGCTGTGGGAGGCATAGCAACAGCTGCAAAAGACGCCACCGGCAGGCGGGCCCGCACCAGGCAGGCCCATGCCTGAGGGCCTTGCCAGAGGGCCCTTTGGCATGGCCCTTAGGCACGGACCAGACAGCGGCCAAAAATCCGAGTCTCAAGCCCTCATCCAACTTAAATATACTGTCTTGCCCTGCCTGGACATTCCACATCTCATAAGTAACTAAACTCTGCGGCCTAGCTGTGCCTGGACAATCCACTACTTGTATAAGGTAATGCTGCTACCTTGCGTAGACAATCCACTGCTTATATAAATTAATGCTGCTACCTTGCCTGGACAATCTACTGCTTGTATAAGTTAATGCTGCTATTTTGCCTGGACAATCCACTGCTTGTTTAAGTTAATGCTGCTACCTTGCATGCATAATCCATTGATTGTAAATTAATTGCATAGAACCTGCTACCCATTGTTGCATTGCTTGCTGTGCATGACAACTCATACAGCATAAACCCATTAACTCTTCCAATCAAACTACCACCTCATAACTAGTCTGCAAACTAACCACAAGCAACACAACATACATAGCAAAGACACCACTACTAATGCAAAACTACACCTATAGGACACAACTCGTCAAACCCAGCTCAATAAACCACAAACCGTATCTTAGATCAATAAAATACAAGTTATATAATGCACTCCATTACCCACCACTTCATGGCCTACCTCACACTCATCCACATTTTTGCACTCTGCACACATAGCATCAGACTCAACGAACAAATTCCCTTGGTCAACCAATATATCACCCAACCTAGATGCACACCAGCATCACACATATCCAAAGCACGCCAACTTTCAAAGAATACAGCCCACAAATCATACAATGCCACATGTAACACACCCTCTCACCACACAAATGCTGAACACACAAACCCAATCATAATAACAAACGTCAGATGTGCACTACTAAATGCCAGATACATCAGGAACAAACCAAATACCATCTTGGACCTAATCCACGATAAGAAGCTTGATATAACATGCATCACAGAGACCTGGCTAGAAGACTCAGACCAGGTCATACTAAATCAAGTAACCCCAACAGGATACTCAGCATTCAACTGCATCAGAGCACAAAAAAGAGGAGGAGGAGTACTAATACTTACCAGAAAGGAATACAGATTCAAAACAATCACTATCACCAACACAATTGAATCTAACACACTCACTATAGCCAACAAGTACCTAACCATCTCCCTCACATACAGACCACCTGGAACCACAACCGAGCACCTATCCACAGTCATTGAAACGATATGTGCGCATAACAGAAAACACAAACCCCTCGTTGCACTAGGAGACTACAACCTAACATCCGCTCCTAACAAAGAAACCGCATCGTTCTTAAAAGCCATGGAATCACTAAAATACTGCCAGACAATTAACGCCCCTACACACCAGCATGGTACAGCTCCAGACCACCATGTAATTGAATTCACCATGACCCTTAATAACCCCACCCAATGCAAAGAAGATGAAAGAATAACTAGGCGGTTCAAAACATTTAACAGAGACTCATTCATAAGCGAAATCACCCCACAACTTCAACAGGAACACGACACCTTGGACCTTAACATAGAAGAATGGAACACAATAATATCCAATGCAGCATCTGCCATAGTAGCCATCAAAGAACCACAAACATGCAAGAGATCCAATGCCCCATGGTGCTCACACGAAATCAGAATTGCAAAACGCACACTCAGAAGACTGGAAAGAAAATGGAGATGGGACAAATCACACAACCTCCTAACACAATACAGAGACAAACAACTGTAATATAACAATCTAATAAATGAGCGAAGACAGCAACACCATACCAACATAATCATGCAATCTACCAACAGACCAAGAGAACTCTTTAGCATTGTCCAAAAACTCACTAAGGACAACACGTAACAAAGCACCCACCATCTTGACCCACAAAAATATACAGAATACATGAAATCAAAAAACACTAACCAAACATACCCTGCTTCACCACAAACAAACGATCACACAATCAAAAAGCAGCATCAAACATGGGAGAGCTTCAACATACCTACAAAACAGCAAATAGAAGACATTATAACTGGACTAAACACAACAACTTCACCATCAGACCCATGTCCAGTGTCTTGGATCAAAGCCACAAAAAGCCAGCTCTCTCATCACATTCAAAAAATCGTCAAAGATTCACTCCATACATGCTGCAACCCCTAAAGCACGCAATGATATGACCAATACTTAAAAGTAGCAATTTGAGCCCATCCAAACCAAAATCATACCATCCCATCTCTAGCCTGCCATTCCTTGCTAAAATCGTAGAAAAAGCAGTACAAAAGCAACTACAAGACCATATAGATATCAATGCCCCACTGGACATATATCAACATGGATTTAAGCCACAACATGGCATAGAAACACTTCTCACCTCCCTCTTTGACAATCTCCTAAGAGGAATGGACAACATAAAAAATGGCTTCCTGCTAGTGTTCATGGACATCTCAGCGGCTTTCGACACTGTGTCACACGCTAAGCTACTGCAATGCCTACAACAGATAGGTCTATGCAAGAATACTCTGAAATGGTTTACATCATACCTGGAAGGGCGAACGCAACAAGTCAAATGCGACCAAAATGAATCACTACAATTCCCCGTCACGCAGGGAATACCTCAAGGCTCATCCCTATCTTCAATGCTCTTCAATATCTACATACAGCCCATATGCAACATCATCAAACACCACAAACTACACTACCACATTTATGCTAACGACATCATGGTGTACGCTCCAATCAACTTACTAGCACTAAACACTACAACAATAACAAAATGCCTTGAAGACATGAATGACTGGCTCATAGCCAACAACTTAACAGTCAACTACGACAACACTGAGGCAATGTTCGTTACCAGGAACCCCACCTTCACACCGCCACAAACTATCAACATCCTAGACAAACACATAGTAGTCAAAGAAGAAGTTAAATATCTGGGCATCACACTAGACAGAGCTCTGAACGTAAAATCCCACATCACCAAAACCGCAAACAAGGCATATTATCGATTGAAAATAATCAGACAAATCAAACCAATGCTCCGTCAAGACCACTTCCGCACAGTGTGTCAAGCACTCATTACACCACTGCTGGATTATGGAAACTCACTATATCAAGACCTTCCTCAGCAGACACTCCACCCACTACAGATGGTACAAAACACCACAGCACGCATCATTACAGACACTCCAAGGACCAAGCACATCACTCCTGTCCTACAACAACTACACTGGCTCCCAATGGTGGCAAGAGCTAAATACAAAACACTCATGATCATCTTCAAAATCATTCATCATCTCTCAGCAGACGTACTCCAAAACGTTATAACAAGGGACATCTGCAACAGACCAAGAAGAACCAACAACAACAACAACATAATTGGAACACCTGCAGGCTATCAAAAAAACAAACAAATAACTTCAAAAAGGGCACATCACTACTGGCAGCCACACTATGGAACTCCCTACCAACAAGCCTGAGGGCGCTAGATGACTTCACAGACTTCCGTAAAGACCTCAAAACATTCTTATTTATAGAAACATACGAGCAATCAAGCAACATCCCCTATCCAAAGAGTAATACTACTACAACTACCAAATAAACACAAAACCATCCTATCCACACACACAAATCTATCATACCACGTTATTGAACACCTTTATGTTAAATATTACCGCAACTATACTGTCTAAATACTGTCAAGTAACTGTACTGTCTAAATGTATACACGTACCCTAATGTTAAATGTAACCCTCCATTGTTATGTGACGTTACCACCTTGATTGAAGGAAAAGGTGGAATACAAATCTGTCTAAATAAAATAAATAAATAAATCAACAATTCTCTAACATGAGCTTCAGTAGTTGGTGCACCCACTGTCTCATAGGCAGATTCAAGCCAGCTAGAAACTGTTTTACTAGAACTAAATTGGTGACCTTAATTCAAGTTGTTCCTTTCAGTTTCTGCTACTTTCATCCTATGTCTTTCAATTAGAAAAAACCTCTTGGGCTTTCTTCTGATGGGAGGATTCCACTCTGGAACTTTTGTCCTCAAGCTTCTGGACTGCATTCTACCCATTTCATGATAGCAATCTTGATCTGCTTATAGGGGACACTCCCCTTTAGGTTAGCCTCCTGGAATGCAGCTTGATTGTGCCTGTCAGCAACTTACCCAGGTAAATGGTCCAGGTTGTCTCTGGCCACCACATCAGGCAAGTGGTCGCCTGCTCAGCTTGTGTCATCAGGATCAGGGAGGTTTGTTGCAGCTGTATTTGCTTCTGGAATATTTACTGCTAAGGCCACAATTTTATTACCACTCTTTGCAGCTGCTGTTGTCCCTCTCTCAGGACCTGATGATCTGCAGCCCCAGCTTATCAGGTCCTCTGTCTGCTTCTGCAGAGCTGCGAGGTTTTAAACAAACAAAAACAAAAACCTGCCTTTTTGGCTCTAACTTCTTCCAGTCCCTATCTACTGGGGCAGGGCTAACCTTTTTAGCCTTATAACCGGTACTACTCTGTAATGAGGCCTATAGCCCTGTAAAATGGTAGTTGATCCATGGTCTGCAGGTGGAAAAACAACATTCCCACTACTACTACCACATGTAATAGCATTATAGTGATTCAGGGTTCTGGACGTGCAGGGAGGCCCTGTTTACAACCAACCAATCAGCTGAGCCTGTGTTCAACAAATTCAGTTCTATAAATTCTCAAATAAAAGTAGAGCCTGTTTTGCCCATTGCAAGCTTCAGAGGCAACAGTTCACCTAGGCTACATATATGGTGCACACCAATGGTCCTTCTACTTTCCTCCTTCCTGTCTGGGCCTCCCCACCTCTCTCTGTGCTTGGGGTTTTAAGTCATCCTCCTAGGTTCTGCCTGTCATTCCTGGTTGCCTTTACTTCCTAAGAGCCTGTTTACTAAAATGTGGTAAATGTTAAATGCAAAATTTAACTCATGACAAGATCAAAGCATGTGTGGTAACTGTTGGAGGAATGGTCAATACCTCGGCAGATAGTGTGGTAACTGCATCAACACTATCCACCAATTTATGTACTGTCTGCTGCTAAAAAATGAAAAACATCCGATTACCTGATCAACATGCTCACTATCCTCTTCAGTACCTGAACCAACCCCATCAACATTAGGATGCCATCCCCACACCCCTAATCAACATTAGCGAAAGCAATACCAGACCCCCTCCTACTCCCTGGCACCTACTGTCTGTTTTCCTGATGATATAGTGTCAGGGCAGGAGTGATCCCTAGATGCTCTTGCATAATTGCCATCCTGGGTTCAAAATGGTACCTCTGACCCATAGCTGTAATTTCACAGTACAACTGCTAAGGTTCAAACAACCAAAGAAGGAGCTAATCCCTGTGGATAATTTTTCATTAGGCAATAAAATAAGCAAATCTATCCATTTACGTTTGCTTTCATTATAATTTCAGACTTCACAGGTTAAAATTACCCAAGAGGCTTGCACAAGGCTCACATACTAATTATTGCCTCACCCCCCCCCCCCCCTCCCTCAAGTCCCCTGGTCCAAATAAAATGTGTTTTGCCTAGTTCTTCAGCAAAAAGTATATAGATATAAATGCCTCACTTACTATACACTTCAATGCCTTAAAAATGCAGGCTTATTGATGCTCATTCAAACCTAAATTGGTATAAAAATTCAGCATGTAACACAGCACCTGAAACACTAATAGTCAGCAGGAATCTTGATTAGGTTAGCATGTCTTATAAATGCTGATTTCTTCATGCCCCACTAGATCAAATTAGTAGCATACTATCGTTTCTGGCTTCTTAATTGACTTGCCATGCCAATGTAATGTAAGAAGGAAACACACAAAGCAGCAATTTAATATTTGCCTTTCAGCAAGCTTTCGGGGAGAGGGAAAGAGGAAGACATACTACACCTGGGTTACTGTTTTTTGTTTAGAGCAAGGCTTTGATAAGCATCCTGGTGACTCCATACCTTGTTGGTTTTTCAGGATGTCCTTAATGCATATGCATTAGATAAATGTTCATATACTGGAAATCTGGTATGTATATTTTATTTTATGCATATTGAATATGGGTATATGAGAAACCCATCGGCTGTGGCAGAGATTCCAAGCTATTCAGTTCCAGGAGGGATACTTTTTGGCCACCTCTGGTTCTAAAGAAGTCCCCATTCTAGTCCTTGGTTTTACCCACTGAAATCGGTGCAGTAAACTCCATAATGAATCAAGATGGAGTAAGCAGAAATTCAGGATTGACCTAAAATTTCACTTCCAGTAGGTAACTTGGCAGCTGTGCTGTGAGGTCATAGGACAGGTTTGGGAAGCCTTGCTTTAGAAGTCTTCAATGTTCTTTCAAAGGATTTTATATAGTTAAAAACTTGGGGGGGCAACATTCAGTTGAATGTTAATCAGTGAAAGGTAACTGATATAGATGTTAACTTATACAGATGCTATCTCACCATTTTCCTATTTCCTTGTTGTCACCTTTGACCTTCTGATGTAATACAATATGGTTTCTGTGCTATTTCTAGCTCTGAAACATGGTGTCAGAAGATTCCTAACCTGCACTGATTTTCTGCCTAGGATAGCCAGAGTGTCCACAGTGTGGTGGACTGCAGAACTGCGAGTACTCGACAAGGCTTAAAGTGATATAGCTTAGCCTAAGATTGCATATGCTCTCCCTTGACAAAGAAGCACACAGGTATTACAGCATCATGGCAAATGCTGACAGCATCCCTCCCCTAAAGGGCATGAAGGTAGTGGTGACTTGTGGTCTTGGGATATTTTCAGAGCAGAGTTTGTGGACTACTGTCCAACTAGCCAGCTAAAGTGCAAACAGCTACACTGAGAAGGGTTTTGGCTGCTGAATGGCCACAATGTTTATAAGCACAATTTGAGTTTCACAGAGGAGCAGAGGAAGGATACCAAAGTTATCCTGAATGCATTAGAAGCCTATTTCAAACCCACCAGATATGTTATATATGAAAGATACATATTTGGCAGCTTCAAATAAAAGGATGATGAATCCACTTGTAGAGACTGCTTGGATGTTACTATGAGAGCAGCAGCACCATCCAGTGTCCCTACTATAATGATGTATAGAGAAACATCTGACATTTTACAGAACAGGGGAGGTTCTTGCTTCCAGTATTTACATGCTAGAAGGAAACTCCTCTGGGAAGGGAAATCCTACTTCATATATAAGCCACTCTCAAAGACAGAACTCTGTCTTTGGCACACAGCCAGTGCACCATGAAGGAGTAAGACATCTGCCCTTAGGTGGCAGTGCCATTGGGGGCCCAGCCACTGCATTAGAAGGGAGGAGTCTTTTGCATGTAATCACTCATTCCTTCTAGAATAGGGTTACCAGATGGCTCCAGATCATCAGGGACAGGTTGAGTCAGTCAGGGGGGGAGGGGGGGAGGGATGGGGAGGGAGGGAGGGGAAGAGGAGGAGGGTGGGAGGGGAGGGATGGGGGAGGGGGGTGTTTGGACCCATAGGCGGATTATGTACCACCACACAACCCACCCTCTGGGGCTCAGGGTGGGAAACAGGATCACCCACCAATAGATCCATATTCTACCTCCCTGCAATGGTAGCAGTAGAGGGAACCATCAACCCCAGTCCTGCTGGGGAACAGACACCCTACAGGACAGGCAATGCAGAGCTGTACACATCCATAAAGCAATAGCAGACAGACAGTAGGCCTGGAAATGCTCAGCTGCACACCACCACTATCTGACTTTCTCCAGCAGCAAGCCTCCAGCCGCTGCATCCTGCAAGGTGTTCCAGCAAAACACATACTAGCTGCAGACAGTCTGCTAGCTAGTCCATAATGCATGGTCCTGGAGAAGATGCGTGTACCCAGAACTGGGATGTCAGCATACACACCAAGCAGATAAATCAGTGATTGGGCCCCAAAAGGAACCCATAAATATCACAAGAGAGAAATACTATACAGCACTATGGGGGAATCTAGCCATGCCGTGGTCACTGCTCAGTCAGGGTGAGAGTGACCTCCCAGCAGGACATGCTGTGGCCACGCTGTCCGTGCAGATGGTGGCCGGGCACTAGAATGTCCAAGCCATTGCCCTATGCCCTGTGCTGATGTGGCCAGGCTATTCCCACAGTACCTTGCTCCTCATTATGCACATTGGCAGGGCAATACTGGCAACAGTGTTAGCAGTGTGGGCTGTGGAGGGTGTTGGCAGCCACCACACACTGGATAGACAGACACACACTCCACACACCTATGCTAGCATTGTGCAACTATAGAGGTGTTTGGCAGCCCTGGCCACCACACCAGTCCTGGGCACAGTGCAGGCATGGCTATGGTATGCAATACTGTTGGGGTCACTCTGTCAGACACCAGACCTGAGGCACACTCCACAGACATCAGAAAGGTTGCTATGATGCAGCTCAATCAGCCAATTGTGCTTAACATAGGAATTGCTATCTGCCAGTTATCATAGCAACCTTTTGATAGCTGTGTACAGTTTTCCCATGTTTAGGGTGGCATTGCTAAGGTATGCAAGTGCTAGTATGGGGAGATGCACACAGGGCCCAACATCCTGCCTCTCCAGGAGGCTTGGGATAATGGAGCCTGTGGGTGCGGGTGTGTCTGCCCCTGTTGGCCGCTGCTCTAGGGCAGAGGTTCCCAACTCCAGTCCTGGAGGACCAAACACTGTTCGGGTTTTCATGCTGTCCCTAATGAATATGCATGAGATACATCTGCATACAATGGGGGTGGTGCATAGCAATGCAGCACAGCCACATTTATTAGAGGCAGCATGGAACCGGAATGGTGTTTGGCCCTCCAGAACTGCATTTGGGAGACTCTGCTCTAGGTAATGCACATGTTTATGGTGTCTGTGCTCTGTAGGGTAAAATGTAGGTGTTTTGGGCATGTCTACATCATCTGCACTACAGGTTCTGTCTGTATTAGCACGTTGTAGTAGTGGTTGAAATATGGGGGCTGGGTTGGCAGGAACCACAGCTGGGACTTGAACCTGTGACCTTCTCCTCCTGAACACACTGGCTGTGTGCAGTGCACCACTGTGTTGCCACAGAGACAGTGCATTTCCTGGGGATACCATGACTGTTCATCAGACAGGGCCTGTCTATTGCAGTGCATGGCACCCACCTACATAGGGCTAGGCCACAGTCTGCTCTGGGCAGCTGCCACTGCCCCCTCCACCACCAGTACCCATCTGCCACCCTGCTGACATGCCCGTCTGCTGGTGGTGCTGGTGGAGCGCAGTCTCAGGCCATCCATTGTGCAGGTAGGTGGCTGCCTATGGTGCAGGTTCTGGGGTAGGGGTGCCTGCATAGATGTCCACGCTTCCCCCCAACACTGCCTGCCAATGTTCTGTGCCCTTGGGGGTACTGCAGTGCCAGGCCCCACAGTACCTGCTGGGTACTATCCCCTGTGACACTGTGGGAAGTACACTCGTGCCCATGCTGGGCCCTCATCAGTTGCTGTCTGGCTGCTCTACCGTTTCAGCATTCCTATGGGCCACCTAGGCATCACCCTAGTCCGCACTGTGGCCCAGCTGCAGCACAGCATGTGCCATCTGCAGCCCTCTGTGTCCCCTTTCCCAGCATCTGTCCAGTTGCCCATTCCGACATGCCTGCCTTGCTGTTGTGGAACATGTGCACGCCATAGGAAACCTGTCCAATGGAGAGGGAAACCCTGATCAGTGCTATTTCACTGTGGGATCATTCACCTTTTATGGGGACGGAGCGTAGACCCTTCCAAAATTCATATCCTTTTTTTGGAGCTTTCTTGGGAGTGTTTTTTGACATTTCCCATTAATATCACTATTGCCCAGCTTGGTTATGGTTTTTTTATATTTTGTTGGGGTTATTTTCAAGGTTTACTTGCCCTTTTGTTCCGTGCACATCACACTTATCACTTTTTTGTAGGTTTCCCTGATTTTGCTGTACATTACTGACATAAATGGTTTCTCTTCCCTTTAAATCAGCTCTAACACCAGGGTTTCACTGGCGTTAGTTTTCAGCCTCGGATTTCACAGCGTTAGTGTGCAGAGAGCCTCTCCCCTCGCACTCTCTGCCCATTGACCCCTTCTCTCCGCCCCTGGGGAGACTTCCTCCGCCCTCCGGGAGCCTTTCCCCGCCTTCAGTGCTCGTTTGCACCGCTGCGCGCGTTATCGCGCGATAAGGTACCTGTGCGCCTGAAAAAGCATCATTATCGCGCGATAAGGTACCTTATCGCGCGATAACGTCACAGAGCACACATTAAGACGGTTTAGTAAACATACCCCTAAATCTGAAATCAATACAACACACTTCTATGCTTAACAAAGAAGGCTATAGCAAATTACATAGATATCATATCCAAATGGAGAAAAATACCTCAGGATGGCTAATACTCCCTCTATGTGGCAAACCTAATCGCCATAGGGGAACGGAGAACTCTCACCTCACCAATCTCAAAAAAACTCCCTTTGAAATCTAAGCCTAAACTTAGCTTGATCTACTTTATTCTTTTATCTTAAAAAAGTAGTTTTTAAAGAGTTTCCAATTCTCTTTATAATATTTCTTAGAAAAATTTATAATAATAAAGAGATCTTGTGTATCAAAACAAATCAACTTTGAAATACTATTCTCCTCTAGCAAAAATTGGCTTGGCTGCTGCTTAATGCAATAGGACTAACAGTGGCTTTTGTATCCCAGGCGCTTACTCCACCTGAGCAAAATTATACAAAAATCAAAAATGAATATGCATTACAACCTGAATGTTGTTTATAAGGCAGGCCCTGAGATGTTTATGAGTGACACATTCAGCAGTTACATCAGCAGTCCAGCACTGGTATCTCAAGGTTTGTTGGATGCAAAAAAACAAAATGGCATTGCACAAATCAACCACACAGATTATCTGAATGTCACAGACCGAAAGTTGCAAAGGATCATATAGCATACCGCATGAGATAATACCTTGCAAGAACTGGTCTGTGGATGGTCAGACTCGAAGGAGGAAACATCAGCTGAAATTAGAAAATACTGATCATTTCAGCGGTGAAATCAGCATGCAAAGTTGCATCCTATACAAAGGATCTAGGGTTACTATAGCCAAGTCACTACAATCAATGATGTGAGTATAATAACCATACCACATCAGTGGTACAATAACCAAGTCACATTGGTGCTGAAGCATGTTACTGACTGGCTCGTGATACCTTTTACTAGCCTAACATGCAAGCTGAGAT
This sequence comes from Ichthyophis bannanicus, assembly GCA_033557465.1. Classification (NCBI taxonomy): domain Eukaryota; kingdom Metazoa; phylum Chordata; class Amphibia; order Gymnophiona; family Ichthyophiidae; genus Ichthyophis; species Ichthyophis bannanicus. Next base: position 544,829,557 of record CM066036.1, on the reverse strand, counting down.
CAAAGATTTTGTGAGCAATTATTCCACCTGTAATGAATATGCACGTGAGCAGCACAAGAAAACATTGATGTCACATGATTATCAGTGCAGTTTTGTCGGCTTGTCAACAAGGACTTATTTACATTTTCTGGGAAAGAGTTCCTTTTAATAGTGGATCATTATTCAGACTTTTGGTAACCTGAACTTCTCCCAGGTATGTTCGCTGAAGCCATAATCAAGTGTTGCAAAGTACAGTTTGAACTCTATGGTCAACCTGATCGTGTTATTTCAGATAACGGCCCTCAATTTACTTGCATGCAATTAAAACTTTTCTGCTGAATCGAGGTTTGAATATGTTACTCCATCACCAAGGCACCTACGAGCTAATGACAAAGCTGTATCTGCTGTAAAGATAGTGAAGAACCTATGCAAGAAAGCAAAAAGGGATGGTGAAGATTCATAGAAAGCTAAACTGCATTGGAGAACCACATCAACGGAGGGCATAGATAGCAGCCCAGCACAGTACCTAATGTCAAGGAGACTGAAGACATCTCTGCCAGTAGCCAGCAAGCTACTTTATTCCTGTGTGGTACAAGGTACAGTATATCAGAAGAACTCTGACAAAAGAAGCAAAGTGTTAAGTCAAGATATGCCATATATGCAAGAGACCTGCTTGAGTTGAATATTGGGGACTCAGTATGCATGAAACTACTACTAGGAGATCGTACAAATTGTTGGAGGCAAAAGGTCACACCACACTTATATCTAATGGATACTGAAGGAATTCTCTGTCTCCACACTCATGTGGACCTGCGAGTGTCTGAGCAGCCAGCTTCATAAGGGCAACACATTCACAGCTCTACTGAAGAGCAAAGCAATCCTTTCTACTCCAGTACATCCCCAGTCATGGCGGATACAGGTGCTATTAGGAACAACAGTGACGAGAATCCCAAGCCTCTGGGCATACTTACCAGGAGTTTAGTACCCGGTACGCCTGCTATGTTGAAGAGCAGCCCATCAATGCCAGACAGGAAGTAGCAGTTGCATGCACAGAAAAGCCCTCTCTATACTCAAAGCCACTAGAACGACTTGATCTGTAGGGCATTTATAATAAAAAGTTGTGCATAAGCCCAAAGGAAAAAAAGGGATATGTTACAGATGTTAACTTATATTGATTGTTATATTTTATAGTTTTAATGCATTGTATATCTCACTGTTTTACCACTTCCTTCTTGTTACCTTTGAACTTCTGCTATAATACATCATGGTTCATGTTCTCCAGTTGAGTTTAATGTGCCTTTATTTCTAGCCCTGAAAGAGTAATTAGATAAATTGTTTTTTTTTTTTTTTAAACGTTTATTTTCATTTTACAACAAGCAAAAAGAAACAACACACCAAAGGAGACAAGTACAAGCATACAATAAGGAAAAAGCAACCCCAATTACCCCCCACCCCTATGCTTCTTCTCTAAGCTGATAAGTATCATCATATAAGCGCTTACAAACAACAGTATTTGTACATCAAAACAAACAGAAATAGTATCTGCGATACAGAATGATCATGTGACAGAGATTTACACAGATTTAAACAGTCAGATGAGAGCATTTAGCAGTTTGAACATAGTCGTTGAGCATCTTCCATTTAGACAAGTGGTGGGGGGTCTGAACGGAAGAAGCTAACATACGAGGTATTTGCTCATATTTACTGTAGAGACAGACATGATTCCACCATTCATTGGGGCTCAGATGGGAGCAATTTTCCAGTATTTCGTAATTAGGGAAATAGCTATGCCCCAAAAAACCAAGCACGGGGATGTTCACCTTGCGTAGTGACATGTAATGAGAAAAATATGGCAGCATGATCTGAAATATGGAGAGGATGAATCCTAGCCGTGTCCACTTGGGATATCAGTGCTTTGGAGATAAGAAGAAAATCTATTCTAGATTGTGAGTGATAGGGGACTGAGAAAAAGGTGAACTCTAAGTCGGAGGGGTGAAGCAGCCTCCATATATCTACTAACGCAAGATCTTTCATCAGAGCTGTAAGGGTATCAAGACTCTTGGGTGGACCACTCGTTCTAGGCGGCAATCTATCTATCAAAGGATCAAGTACTTGGTTGAAATCGCCGCCAAGTATTAATGGAGTATTGGCAGAGGCCTGTGCCAACTGCGCAATACTTGCATAGTAAGCAGGGTTATCCACATTCGGAGCATAAATACAAATACACGTGAATTCACTATCTCCAACCTTAAGGTGTGCACGGGCCCATCTACCCTCCTTATCAGAGCTAGTATCCATTACAGTAGCTTGCAAAGACTTCTTAACCAAGATGGCTACCCCACGGGAGAGTAGGCAGCCACCATGTAAGGCTTAGCATTAAGTTTCAGTGTTTCAGCGGAGTTTAAATGCGTTTCCTGAAGAAACACTAAATCAGCATGCTCATGATTAAGATAGCTAAGGATTTTCTTTCTTTTGATTGGACTATTGATGCCTTTTACGTTCAGCGATAAGATCTTACATAAGGCCATTCAGAAGGGTTAAAAATTCTGAAAAAGAACATGATAACGCACATAATTTCACAATGTCCCTCATATTAACTGTATATGGTTGTACACATGACATGATAGAAAATAAACTAATGAAAAACAATGAAGCGCCCCATATAAAAAAAATAAGCACCGAAGTGCATTAGAGAAGAAGCAAAACCCAGAAATTACTGGCGACCATATGTCTGCGGGGAGAAACCCCAGAGAAGGCCTAAATTGAAACATATAACCTATATAGCTGTGCATGTTCCGAATCCAACCGAGGTGCACATCATGGAGGGATAGGAGACCAAGAAAGTTATATATAGAAAGAAAGAAAAGTCCAGGCAGTCTCTGTTCCAGGCTGTGATCACCGCGTCGGGCCATTCAAAATGGCGGGCAGATCCGGCGGATTACAGATCCAAGTTGTTGGATTAGCGCATCTGGTCTGCTTCTTTGGAATCTAAAAATGTTGCTAGTAGATCAGGATCTTCGAATGTTCTAGTTTGGTTATGGAGAGTCACTCTGAGCTTCGCTGGATACAATAGGCCAAAGCGAGCCTGTAGCTGTTGAAGTCTAGGGCGAAAAGCAAGGAGTCTCTTCCGACGGTCAACTGTGGGCTTTGCCAAGTCAGGGAAGAAGGAGACTTTATGACTTTCAAACTCCAGATGATGATTCGCCCGGGCAGCATTTAGAATTTGCTCAACTTGCTGATATCTCAGTAATCGAAAGATGATAGGCCGGGGGGTCGTCCGATTGAGCGCCATGTTGGTAGGAACACGATGTGCTCGGTCAATTTCCAGATCTCTGTGAAAAGTGATCTTCAGCAAGGAGGGAAGAGTTTTGACCAGGAATTCTCTTATATCTCCTGCTTCCGCCCCCTCCGGTACTCCAATGAGCCTTACATTGTTGCGACGGGCTCGATTAGTGCTATCCTCTAACTCTTTTTGAAGATTCTGTATCTGACGCTCAGCCTTGTCCAGTTTCTCCAAGCGCACCGCGTGCGAGTCGAGGACCCCCGCCATGTTGTCCTGCCGTAGTGAAAGACCTTCAAGCCGGTCCTGAAGCATACCGAAGTCTTCTCGCATGGCTCGGAGCGCTTCTCCGTTGGACTGTACCAGTTCCTTCACACCGCGTATTTCCTCCAAGATCTCCTGTTGCATTTCGGGGTTTTCCCGAAGTGAAACTATCTTTTGTGGGGAAGACAACTCTGTTTTGGAGCGTTTTCCGTGTGAAGAAGAGGGAGACCCGAAGTCTAAGCGCGCTGGTTTGTGGGCCGCCATCCCCCCCGAGGTACCCCGGTAGGTTCGGAGCAAAATATTAAGTTTATGTAGGTATTAAGTCAGGATTCTGAGTAGGCCTCTCGGGAGCTTCAGCGCGAAGCGTCTAACCCGCTGGACATCAGGCTCCGCCCCCCCTAGATAAATTGTTTTTAACCAAGTACTTAAAAAACATTACAGATAACTCAGTGCTGCTGAATATATCTGAGTAAAGCTATCCATGTATTTTTATCAATATATCTTAGGTATATCTACAGACAACTTATCTGGATATCTTAAATGGATAGCAGCAAAATATCAGCATGCTCTGGTTAAGCCCTTGGGGTCCAATATAGACATTTACACGGTTAACAGCCATTTAACCGTGTAAATGCCTGCTAACCGGATATTGGATGACACTTACATGGGTAGTGCCGTTGAATATCCCCAACTAAGTCCCCTACTGCCCCGATGCTAGTCGGCTAGCATAGAGGAGTGCTGGGGGCGTTCCAAGGCAGAGCGGAGGCAGAGAATGGCGCTAACCATGCAGCATCGATATTGGAAGCTGCACAGTTAGTGCTCGGCACCTATAAGATAGACGAGGAAAAATCTCACCTATCTTATAGGCGCTGAGCACTAACCGTGCAGCATCCAATATCGATACTGCATGGTTAGCCTCAGCGGCTACCGGACAGTGTGGCAGACTTGGATATTCATGTCCATAACTGTGGAAGTGAATATCTAGGCTTAAGGGGTCGGTGGGCAGGACTAAGCTACTATGGCGCTTAGCCCTGACCAGATAAATATCGGGCCCTTCATGCCTTTGATTCTAATTTTGAACCATTAACTTTTGGTAGGGCAATGATATCCAACCAAAAGTTATTCATTTAGCGGTCTGGCAAATTTATTAACAACCACTTATCCAGTTATCCGCTGAACTTCACTAGATAAATGCTCTTGAATATTGACCTTTTGTTTTTTAAAGGATGTTTCAAGTGACCATTCTGATGATTCAAAATATCCAAAAATGTCCTTGCTATTCTCCACTGTGCTAGCATGATCCATTCAAATACCTTAATGGACAATAAACAAGTCTGAGAATTCTACTTGGCAAGACTTATTTTTATGGCCGGTGTTTATCCCCAGAGAACTACCTGTCTGTAGGCTTCTATCTGGTTCAAGGTCATGCTTCCTAAGTTAAAAAGTGCATATATAGCCCCAAAAGTATACAATTTAGTATCAACTAAACAAATCCAGTGCAAGACTATTTTTACAGCATGGCTGCTGGGCTTTTCCTCTACCATCCTTTATAATTATAATTAATACTTGTTTATTGGGGTTGTTAGGGTTGCAAATATCATTAAGCTAACGGTTTATAAGAGACTCCTTGACCTATCTTATTGCAAAGCAGTTAGCCTTTTTGTCATTGCTACTAAGCATTGCTCACAATATGTTATCTTCAATGCAAGCTCTTTTAAAAGGAAAGGGTTACTTTCTGAAAAGAGAACTAGATTTAAATAATTTTGGTCAAACACAGAGCCAGTGCAAAGGTACTGCACACCCTAGGTGAACCTTCAGCCCTACATCCCGTGAGATTTTGATAAACTCAATAATCACAATGACCGAAATACCGCTTCTCCTACAAAAATGCATAACAGGACATCATGGACCTGGTATTTAAAGGGATTAATGTGGTTAACAGACCTATTAGCTGTGTTAATCCCCTTGGTATAGATATTCGCGGTTGCTGCCAATGAACACCATGATGCTAGCTGGCTAACACTGGGGTGTTCCGGGGGCAGAATGAAGGCCGCACCCAGCAATAACCAGGCAACAGTGATATTGAGCCTCTGCCCACATATCGCAATATGGCAAAAGTTAGGCACTTTAAAGACTGGTCTAACTTTCACTACAGAGGCTAACTGGGCAGGAGCTGAATATCACTGCTGCCCGGTTAGCTTCATTGCAATCTGGACAACCCAGATATTCAATGCTGGGGCCCAGATATGACCCCAGCTTTGAATATTCAGGTCTAAGTTCAGTGGTGGCAGCTAGCCACTTTAGAAGTACTAGCTGCTGCCACTGAATATCAGGTCCCATATTTTTAAATATTAAACTTTGCTTTGTATGTATGTGTATGTCCCTTCTCCCTGCAGATAAAAATGTACTGATAGCTCTTTGAGTTTCTGTGACTGTCAGGATCTATTGTTTTGCTTTGACTGTTGTTGATCTCTAGCCAACCAACTAGTTTTGCTTAATGCTTGATCAAATATCAGTTGGGAGAATGATTATTAAACTGTGCTAATGGTTAGCATGGGGTTTCTGTGGGCTGAATGTGCCACAATGACACTGTAGGTTAGCACTGTAAAAGTCCCTTGTTAAATGTTAGCACAGGAAGGAGTGGTGACTGGGCAGATGAGGAGGCCGAGTGTGGGCGTTGATGGCACATCACGGTTAGCATGGCCATCATTGGCATTAACTGTGATTGCTTCCATTAGAACAAGAGCACTTACTGCCTCCTCAGTGAATGGCAGTAAATGTATCTGCGCTAGATGTGCTGGCTGGTTAGTGCAGTGAGGTGGTAACTACAGGAGCACATGCCGGTCTACCTCTCACACTCATTTTGGTGCTTTCCACATACTAACTAAGCAAATTTTAGTAAACATGCCCCATTACTGCTATGGTATTATCAAAATTTAGGGACCTATAGGGGCAATGAATGCAAATTGCACAAGCTAGCTATACAACATGGAGGACAGCTATTCAAAATGGACTCTGTATAAGCTTGGCCATTCTAAGTGAGCTCTGCTGCATGAGAAGGATGACAGACTGTGCACATGCTGTACCAGTTTGCACCATTGCACTGAAACCATTGTCTTAGAGGTAGACATTAACATAAAACAAATTCCTTTGGAATTTTTCATATGGCCCAGTCCATCCCTGAGCATAAACAGACCAGTCATAAATCTTAGGACCATGGTAGCAATGATCGGTATTGGGGAGCCCTTATGCAAATGCCAGGTATCCAGAGAATTCTTTTTAGATTTGCTGATATGAATGCTTGGACTCAGGGGTGAGCCAGTCACCTAGAGACACACCAGCAAACTGGTTGACCATAGAAGAAAGAAAGATGAAAAAGGGTGAGAACAAAAGAAAGGGGGCTCCTGCCACATCCAGACACAGCAACCCAAAATTCCAATTCTCTGAAGACCCTACTTACAAGTAAGTGACTTCCCAACTTGGATTTGCAGGGCAGATCTAGCCCTGCTAGTAATCTTGTTATCAGCCTCTCTCTTTCACTCTGCTATGAAGTGCTTGTATCTCCTGGCAACAGAACTCCAAGCAATCATCAGAGGTGCATTGTAAATGTTTATTATCTTCCTTAGTGCGATAGGCAACTAGTGTGCATATTTGTTTATCTACCTAGTGGGAATTCTGCTGAGATAATGCTTGCACTATTCTCAGCTCTGATTTTAACTCAGTATAAATCTAGGCAGTGATTTATCAATCCATAATCAACAAACAGAGCTTGAATAAATCCCAATTTGGTAAAGAAATTCCTGTGCCCAAGTCAGTATCCTAGGTCACACAGATATTATACTTGGGCAGGGCTACTGATACTGATGAATGAAATTGACTTGGATACTGTGGACATTACAGGAACATGGTTTAATGAGAGTCATTTATTTTATTTTTTTATTATTTATTTAACATTTCCTCTATACCAATTTTCATGATATCAAAGCAGTTTACAATGAATGTTAACTTCAGCGGTTACAATGAACATTGGGGTAGGGGGTATGTGGTGAACGTTAGAACTTATGAAACAAGCTAACTTATATGACATGGTAACCATTCAGATTACATAGTTCTGCTCATATTTGCTCCATATTTGCATGCCAGAACATGCCTTTCATTGGATTTCCGTAAATTTACATCTTATTTGCACTTATACTCAAATAACATACTTCACGTTCAAATAACGTGGAACAGATTAAGAGAAAGTTTATTACAGGGGTAATATGCGTTATCTTAATGTAAATTATTCAGGGGCATGTTTACTAAAGTGGGATAATGGTTAGCATGGGGTTTAGCGCATTGTAAATGATTAGTGTGAGACCGTGGTAACAAAAATGCCAGATACATATCCCTTGCTAACTGCTTAGCGTATGATTGGGCAGGTTAGGGGTTGAGTGGGGCATTGCTTGCACCTTGCAATTAGCTCATTCATCATTAGCACATGCTAATTGTCAGTGTCACAGCCACTTCAATGGGTGGTGGCAAGCGCAGCCGTGGGTGCAGGTTTACCATGGTGAGGTGCTTCCCACTATGCTAACTACATGGAGGCCTCCTGGGAATTAATTTTTGACACTAAACGTGCATTAAGATGCCAATTCTTAGTACAGTTTAGTAAACATGCCACTTAATGCAGATTAATAGTTCTACTTATATTTTTTTTAAGTATCTGTGGCTGAATATTGGTCCCCCACATGTTTTTAAAGGTTTGCCATTAATTTTGTGAAATCCAATCATTTTTAGGAAAAAGAAATTGAGGTGGGTTTTAACATATTGACATTTCATTTAAAATAATGATTAAATATCCTAAGCAGGTGCATTTTGCATATCTGATTAATTTCTCACCCTGTTGACAATTATATAATATGAAAGCTGGTTGGCTCAAGTCAGTTCTTTCTTGACATCACCAGCGAGCCAATTGATATCTCGTAACAGACTCACCACACTTTGGTCTACTAGTTAAAAGCCAGTTGATGAAGATACATATGGGATTTTAACAGTACACCAACCACATTTTCAGATTTTGAGTACAAACTGGAATTTACTGTTGATTTGTTAATTATCTAAAACAGCCTAGAGCATTGGCTATATTTCCATCCTTGGCAAATTTAGAAACATCAAGCTAATTACTTTTATATCTGATTAAAATATTGCTGCCTATTTTCCATACCCAGTTTTCAATCAGAAATGACAACTTCCAAGTGTTTAAATTATGCATCCCTAAAAAAAACCCCATTAATATACAGGGGCTCTAACTATGAATCAGATTCCAATTTTGCAGGCACAATAGAATGCAAAGTAATGATTCTGAAATTGACAGAATTGAAATTGAATTTTGAATAGATTATTAGGTATAGGCACAGCCAGTAACACAGGGTCATTCTGCAAATATTCATGGGTTGTTGCAGACTGGCAGCAATTCCAAAAGAAGACTCTGTACAAAGAAGTGGAATATGTTTCACTGTGTTGAATAACACAGCTGAATATGATTTTAGTTGTTCACAGTGCTTACTGTTAAATCCTGTAGTTTTTATGCCAAATAGTATTTGCTATCAACTTGAATTCTTTGTTGTAAATGGATGAATCCTTATACTCCATCTATGCATGGACTTCTGATTATTTTAGATACTATCACAAGTGAAAGTCGAATAGGAACAGAAGTAATTATTGCCCTTTTACAGAAGAATAATATACCTGCAGAACAAAAACTGTCAGAATGATATGGAATCATGAAATTTTTTCAAAGAGACCACATAACCCCCATCTTAAAGGACCTACACTGGCTACCGATCAACTACCGGCTCACATACAAAGTAGATATCAAATATTAATTAAATGTTCAAAAGAAAAAACAAATTGACAAGTGCATACTTAATATTTTGACATAACCGTGCGCTTTTCCATTCACAGTCTCCGGCATGTTGAAACAGCTATAGTAAAGTGTCTTTCATTAGGGTTATCAGGGATGTGTGAGTGGGTGTCTGAGTGGATAGGGATAGTGTGCATAATGACCAATGATGTATATATGTGATGTGTGAATGCATCTGTGAATCAGAGCTATAAGGTGCATGTCTCTTTCCATGGGACGAGTTTACCTGTTTATCTGTGCACATATAAGGTTGGGGTGTTAGAGGATGGGTTTACAAGTGTTTATTGAGAGTGTGTGTCAGAGCGGGATGTGTTGGATCCAGAGTGTGTGTGTGTGTGTTGGACTCAGTGTGTTTGCATGTGTGTAGATGTCAAAAGGCTCAATGTGTTGGGGGCTCTATACATGTCAAAGCTCCTGTATTTATTTATGTATGTGTCAGGGGATCTGTTTGTATGTGCACATGCATGTACTTTGTACATGCTTTTGAACATGTGTATGTGTATTTGCATATGTGCATTCCTGAGAGTGTATTAAAAGGCTGTGCATGTGTGTGTGCACTTTTCCGGGCACATTTAGGAAAGTCTGTGTATGTAGTGGTGGTATCTATGCTTCTCTCTCCCTTGGACCTTCCCCTGTTCTCCTGTTCCTACTCCCTGTTATTCCCACTCTCTCTCTTGTAGTCCTCCTCTCTTCCTTCCACTCGCCCATGTAATCTCCCTGCCCTTTCTTTTGGTTGCTACCTAACTTTGCACTCTCTTCATTCCCTAACACCAGCCTTTCATACTTTTCATACTAACCCTTGCTTCCATACTTCTCTTCTCCCTTTTTGTGCTTACCCTCTTTTCAGTTCCTCCTCTATAATCATACCCTATCCCTTATGCTCTACCCCTTGTCTCCTCGATCCCCGTCCTTCCTTCCCTCTGCTTAACTTCTCTTCTCTGCTAGTGGGACTTTGGGATTCCAGCCAGCTCTTTGAAGCCACTGCTCTTCTCTTGCATGCCGGTAGGACTTTGACAATCCCACTGCCAGCAGGTTCCCAGGTCTCTTGCTGGTTCTTTGAAGCCGCTGCTCCTCTTTAGCTCTTCAAAGGCTGAAATGATGCCATGTGCATCTGTTTCTTTGCAGATCTGTAAACAAATGTATATAGCCTGACAACCACAAAAGCAGATCAGACCATCAATGATAGGTGGTAGGAAACCCCTATTCTTTCTACTCCCTGAGATGAGGAGCAGTACTTGAAGAGAACAAGGTAATATTGCTGTAGGGGGCATTTTATTTTTATTTTAATTAGTGCTGCCAGCAAACACACCCTCAAAGTATTGTAACATAAGGTGCTGCATAAGGCGCCTCATAGGCGCCTCATAGGGTACCCCAGAGGGCACATTTTAAAGTGCACTGTCCACCACGGCACCCTACAATGTTGCTGAAAGGGTGGCCTATAGGGTGCCATATAGGGTGCCCTATGAGGCACAGCAAGGTCATAGCACTGTGTTTGATGGCAGCACTGTGCATTTAAACGCATAGAAATCTGAAGTAGGTGCGCTGACATGCAAAGAGGAACAGCAGTGTAGCACAATGGTTAAGGCACTGACTACTGATACAGGGGTCATGAGTTTGCTCCCCAGTGTGCCTAATATGTAAGGCTGGCTGAGGCATCAGCTTTGCAATGTATGTATTGTTTCCTGCAGCACTTTATTTTTATTTTATTAATTGGTGCCAGCAAACACGCCCTCACGTGCCGTAATTGAAGGAGCCGCATAAGGCACCCTATAAGGCACTCCATAGGGCACATTATAAAGTGCACTATCCGCCACGGCACCCTAAAATGTCCCCTATAGGGCACCCTATAAGTTACTCCACAGGATAACGTATAGTGCACCTTATATGGATGGTAACCATAAGGTGACCTATAGGGCGCCCTATAAAGCACCCTCAGAGGCACCTTATGGGTACAGTATGCTGAGAGTGTTTTTGCTGGCAGCAATAATGTACATGAAGAAGAAATAATGCTTTGGGCAGCCCTATCAAATAACCCCACTGTGGGTTTAAACCCATGACCTTTGGCTTCACAGGCAGTGAAGTAACCAGTGGGCTACAGCTCTATAGCTGCTAGCAAGCCCCTGGCTGGCTGTAGAGCAGAGCTACTCAATTCCAGTCCTGGTGGCCCGCAACCCTGCAGGTTTTTGGGATATCCCTAATGATATGCATGAGATATATATGCATTAGAGATAGCCTGCCAACCTGACTGGTTTGTGGCCCTCCAGGGCTGGATTTGGAGACTCCTGCCTTACACCTCTGTCATTTAAGAATGTGAGTGGGCAAGGTACAGATGTTCTAGACATCAAAAGGGTAGATAGAATGTGTCACATTCCTCCTAGATTCTCAACACCACCAAAAAGTTGTCTAATAGACAATATTTTGGTGGTGGTGAGAAGCAAGGAGGAATATGACAAATTCTAACCTCTTTGATGTCTTGGACATCTGCACCTTGCCCACTTACAATCTTAAATGACAGAGGTGTAAGGCAGGGGTCTCCAAATCCAGCCCTGGAGGGCCAAACACAAGTCAGGTTGGCAGGCTATCTCTAATGCATATATATCTCATGCATATCATTAGGGATATCCCAAAAACCTGCAGGGTTGCGGGCCACCAGGACTGGAATTGATTAGCTCTGCTGTAGAGGGACTGCACGTCACCACACAGACAGTCTGCTGTGGTCACCAGGATAGGGTTAGCCCACCCGTACCCATGATGCACTGCACATGCAAATCAGATGAACACAAGATGGAGTATGCACCCCCACAGCACTCTCGGCCTGGTAGGGGGAACTGACCATGTCCATCCCCACAGCACCTCGGCCTGGTAGGGGGTACTGACCGTGTGTGTTACTGGCACAGAATAGCTACACACCGTCACATTGTGCGGGTACTGTGCTCACCCTGATGGTGCGGTGAGGCGTCCAGCACCAGGTCCACAGCACCTTCCATGGCAGAAATAGGCCATGATGCAGGTCCAAAGCAGTGTTAATGTGTGAGATAGGTAGTTTCTGCAGAAACACCTTGGATATGTCTGTCTGTCTCAGTCAGGCATAGCCTCCAGGAGAATCATGTACCACCACCTTCCTCCTCCAGGGCTGAGGAGCAGCAAACATAGTCTCCCATCAACAGATGCATATTCCATCTCCCAGCAATGGTGGCAGTAGAGAGGACCATCAACCCCAGTCCTGCTGGGGAACAGACACCCTACAGGGCAGTCAATGCAGCTCTGTGCACATCCATAACACAATAGCAGACAGACATTAGGCCTGGATATGCTAAGCTGCACCCCACCACTATCTGATATTCTCTTGCAACAAGCCTTCAGCTGCTGCACCCTGCAAGGCACTCCATCAAGACACATACCAGCTACAAACAGTCTGCAAGCTAGTCCATAGTGCATGTTCCTGGTGGAAATGCATGCACCCAGAACTGGGATGTCAGCATACACAACAAGCAGATAAGTCAGTAACTGGGCTCCAAAAGAAAAACCATAAATATCACATGAAAAAGATACTATACAGCACTATGGAGGTGCCTAGCCATGCTGTGGTCACTGCACAGTCAGGGTGAGAGTGATCTCCCAGCAGGACATGCTGAGGCCACCCTTTCTGTGTAGGTGGTGGCCGGGCACTAAAATATCCCAGTCAGTGCCCTATACCCTGCGCAGATGCATCCAGGCCAGGCCACCCTGTCCGGGCTATACTCATGGTACCTTGCTCCTCATTATGCACATTGGCAGGCCAATACTGGCAACAGTGCTGGCAGTGTGGGCTGTGGAGGGTGTTTTCAGCCACCACACACTGGATAGACAGACAGACACCCCCACACCTATGCCAGCATTGTGCTACTATAGAGGAGTTTAGCAGCCCTGGCCACCACACCAGTCCTGGGCACAGTACAGGCATGGATATGGTACGCAATACTGTTAGGGGTCACTCCCCAGGGTGGTAAACACTGTCAGAGACCAGACCTGAAGCACACTCCACAGGCATCAGAAAGATTGTCATGATGGAGCTCAATGAGCAAACTGTGCTTAACGTAGGAATTGCTATCTGCCAGTAATCATAGGAAACGTTTGATAGCTGTGTACCGTATACCCAGGTGTAGGGTGGCATTGCTAAGGTATGCAAGTGCTAGTATTGGGAGATGCACGCAGGGCCCAATGTCCTGCCTCTCCAGGAGGCATTGGCTAATGGGGCCTGTGGGTGTGGGTGTGGGTGTGGGTGTGTCTGCCCCTGTTGGCTGCTGCTTTACGGCAGAGGTTCCCAACTCCAGTCCTGGTGTGCCAAACACTGTTCGGGTTTTCATGCTGTCCCTCATGAATATGCATGAGATACATCTGCATACCATGGGGGTGGTGCATAGATATGCAGCACAGGCATCTTTATTAGAGGCAGCATGGAACCTGAATGGTGTTTGGCCCTCCAGGACTGCATTTGGGAGACTCTGCTCTAGGTAATGCGCCTGTTTATGGTGTCTGTGCTCTGAAGGGTAAAATATAGGCATATTAACCATGCGTATGTTCTCTGCAATAAAGGTTTGTCCTTACTATCACGGTTTAGTTGTGGGAAAAATTTGTGGACTGGATTGGCAGTAGCCCCAGCTGGGCTTTGAACCTGTGACTTTCTGTTCTTGCACACACTGTCTGTGTGCACTGCACCACCGTGTTGCCACAGATATGCTGCATTCCCTGGGGAGACCATGACTGTACATCCGACTGGGCCTGTTTGTTGCAGTGCACGGCACCCACCTGGACAGGGCTAGGCCATGGTCTGCTGTGGCCACCAGCTGCTGCCACCTCCACCACCAGTACCGCTCCATCCTTAGATTGGAGACAGCATAAACCCTGAAGGTTTTGTGGCCCTCCAGGACTGCATTTGGGGGAATCTGCTGTAGGTAATGTGCATGTTTCTGGTGTCTGTGCTCTGTAGGGTAAAATAGAGGTGTTTGAGCCATGCTTATGTTCTCTGCAATAAAGGTTCGTCTTTACTATCACGATATAGTTGTGGGTAAAATATGGGGACTGGATTGGCAGGAGCCCCAGCTGGGGCTTGAATCTGTGACCTTCTGTCTCCAAACACACTGGTTGTGTGCACTGCACCACCGTGTTTCCACAGAGACAGTGCATTCCCTGATGATACCATGACTGTTTGTACGGCAGGGCCTGTCTGTTGCAGTGCATTGCACCCACCTACACAGGACTAGGCCATGGTCTGCTCTGGGCAGCTGCCACTGCCCCCCTCCACCTCCAGTACCCCTGTGCCACCATGCTGACATGCCCTTCTGCTGGTGGTGCTGGTGGTACGCAGTCTCAGGCCATCCTGTGTGTGGGTAGGCGGCTGCCTATGGTGTGGGTTCTGGGGTAGGGGTGCCTGCATATCTGTCCGCATGTCCCCCAATCACTGCCTGCCAATGTTCTGTGCCCTTGGGGGTGCCTGCTGGGTACTATCCCCTGTGACACTGTGCTAAACACTCTCATGCCCATGTTGGGCCCTCATCAGTTGCTGTCTGGCTACTGTTTAGTTTCAGCATTCCTAAGTGCCATCTAGGCATCTGCCTAGTCCGCACTGTGCCCCAGCTGCACCACAGCCTGTGCCGCCTGCAGCCCTCTGAATCCCCTTTCCCAGCATCTGTCCAGTTGCCCATTCCGACCTGGCTGCCCTGCTGTTGTGGAACATGTGCATGCCATAGGTAATCTGTCCAATGGAGAGGGAAAGCCTGATCAGTGCTATTTCACTGTGGGATCATTCACTTTGTATGGGGACGGAGCGTAGACCCTTCTAAAATTCATATTTATTTTTTGGGGCTTTATTGGGAGTGTTTTTTGATGTTTTCCATTACTATCGCTATTGCCCAGCTTGATTATAATTTTTTTATATTTTGTTGGGGTCATTTTTAATGTTTATTTGCCCTTTTGTTCCGTGCACATGTATCACACTGCTCACTTTTTGTGGGTTTCCCTGGTTTTGAGTTACATTGCTTACATAAATAGTTTCTCTTCCCTTTAAATCGGCTCTACAGAGAGGTTTTCACTCGCGGTATTTGTTTACTTGAATTTCAGCCCCGCTCCTGTGCGGGGAGCCTCTCCCCTCCCACTCTCCACCCATTGACCCCTTCTCTCCACCCCTGGGGAGCCTTCTTCCGCCCTCTGGGAGCCTTTCCACGCCTCTATCGCACATCAGCGCGCCGCGCACATGAGCGGGCACTTTAGTGCAGCGCGCACGTGTGCGGGGCACAAAAACGCATCATTAGCATGTGCTAAGGTACCTTAGCGCATGCTATTGTGCGCCGCGCACTTGAGCACAGTTTAGTAAACATACCCCTTGGTGTTTTGTTCAGTACAAGACAAAATGCATTCCTAGTTTTATTTTTCCAATGTTGCAGTATATTCAAAGACTGACTTATTTGGGTTCTCATTATTGTCTTCATATTGTTTGTTTGCAATTGTGGTCACTTGTTCTATATTTGGTGATGATCTTTCTGTATTATGTGTGTGACCAAGGTGCTGTGTTCTGTTAGTGCGTAGTTTCTGTGCAGCAGTCCCACTTATTCTGTTTTCCTAGTAGAAGATGTAGTGGTGTTTTATGAGATGTATCAGTTTAATATTTGTAGTATTACCTTTTGATAGGTAGGATTTAGTGCTGTGTGAGTCCTGGTTGTGCTCTTATGGTATGCTGGGTTTGCTATTGGTTCTAAATGAATAGGGTTTTGTAGTACTTCCTAGAGTACCTGGCAGTTGGCACTGGTCAGTAGTTATATGGAAATCCAGTAGCCTTTCTTCATCCACAATGTACATGTAAATAGTATTCAAACAATCATATACTCATTAAGTTATTGTTGGGACAAAAGAGAGGCTGATGAATGACTCTATTGGAATCAATGGTGGGGGGGGGGAGGTGGCAGCACAGTAATTACTGACACAGGATATCAAAAAAAGTAGCACTGGCCCTGATTTCAAGGGGATGTGTTAGGGGCATGGTTGGGGCGTGATCTGAGTGGGCCAAAAATCTACACATGTCTACTACATTTTATAAAAAGAATCTACGTATATGTCAAAGGTTTCCCTGCAGGGGTTTACACCAGCTCTGAGGGACACATATTTTTCACAAGGGCTAGTTTTGGTCAGGGCCTTACCCAGGGGATTAAGGGAATAATTTCCTTTAATTGATTGAAAGCAAGCTGTACAACGAGGGGACATAGGATGAGGGTGAAAGGGATAGCCTCAGGAGCAATATATAAAAATATTTCTTTATGGAAAGAGTGGTAGATGCATGGAATAGTCTTCCAGTTGAGGTAGTACAGAGGGGATTGCGATTCTGATCCCGCAGGGCACGTCTAGCCCCGTGGGATCAGAATCACCAACAGGCCTGCATGTGCAGGCCAGGACTGTGATTCAGTCTGGCCTGCACGTGCAGGACTGTCCCCAGCTAACTCAGTCAAGGCACTTCAATGGAGCCGCGGCACCATGGCATCATGTTGCCATAGCACCATGGCTCCACTGAATAGCCGCAATGCTGGCCACCAGAGAATATATGCTTATTCCCCACAGCCCAACCCCCGATCTGGCCTCCTAAGGCCAGGATTGGGCTGCGGGGAATGTCTTCCAGCCCCCCTTGCCTTATCTGCACCCCGGCTGTCCCAAAAAAAAAGTCCAGGGAAGTTATTCCACTTCGGAGGTGGAATAACTTCCCCGCACATGTCGCCATTGTTTCTCTTTGAAAATTAGCAGTCATGCAATAGAGTCTCTCAAATGTTGTGCAGTTTGCACCTGCTATTTCTATGGATGGCAAAGCACGAGCAAAAGAGGACAATATGGTGCATACACTCTTTTTATATCCCCTAACCGAAACACAGAAATGCCTCTTTATGCAACTAAAAATAAACATACTAAAATATAATAGCTTTATTCTATGCTGTTGAGTTCAGGAGAGATATTAATTAGGCACGATTTGTCCACGCGATACAGCCTGTTAAAGAGTCCATCTTTCTGTCTGTCAGTTCATACACATGTTTGTTTGTGCTTGCACAAAGAAACCTATGCATTCCAAATGGAACTTCCATGGACTACTGGAAAAGTGAAACAAGGTCGTGGCTGGATGCTGGTGAGGACCCTAATTCCCACTGGTAGAAGAGTGAGAGGAAGCTAGATCTGGGTCCCAAAACAGAATGGATGCTGACAGGGACCTCATCCCATGGCAGCAGAAAGGTGCAGCAAGGCCACAGTTGCAGCCAAAAATGGTGCACACTATTGACAAGGACCCCCTCTTCCACCAGCAGAAGACTGAAGGAAGGTCGTGGCTGTGGCCTGAAACAAGCTGGATACCAACAGGGACCACATCCTTCAATGATAGAAGAGTAGAGAGGCTGCGGATGGTACTGGAAATAGTGCTGATGCCAGCAGAGAGCCATTCCTCGCTGGCAGAAGAGTGAAGATGGGTTGCAGCTGGGGTCAGAAACTCTATGGAATGTCAGCGAGGGATGGGGTATCTCACAGCACAGCACAACCCCTCTGAGCCACCAAAGTTCCTGGTAAATTGTTTTGTGCTTATTTTCAGTTCTGAAGGAGAGTAGGCAAGGGAGATAGAAAAGAGGGTGCAAGAGTGCATGGGGGAGTAGAAGAAGGGATAGAGATTTCCCACCCCACACAGCATTTGGAGAAATTGCCCCGAAACAAACTATCCACCCTATCCCTCACACATACACTCCTCCTTACTTATCCTTCCAACTATCCCCCCATACACAAACAGAAATTCATTCATATATTAGCATTTGAAACCACTCAGCATTTGAAACTGAACATCAAACAGAAGCGCCCACCCTACCCAATGAAATGTTCCCTCATAAACACCAACTCAATTTGCAACAAAACTCAAACAATAGCGGAATACCTGTAACTCATCAACACTGACCTCATGTGCATTACAGAAAGCTGGATGTCAAACGTGACAATGTGCTACTCAACCAGTTGTTGCCTCCCCACTACAAACTTTTCAACTGCCCCAGAACTGACAGAAGAGGAGGAGGGGTCCTAATACTAGCAAAAGAGCATCTAAACTTCAACATGATTGAATCTCAATCCCAACAAACTCTTGACTTCCTCACTATTTACAATTGCAATCACACTATCTGCTTAACATATCACACGCCCTCCCCTCCAGTACTGAAGACCTATCAGATCTACTGGAAGAAACCTGCAAGCATACATCATCCAACAAGTTATTTTTCCTCATGGGTGATATCAACCTCCCAGACACCTCCATGAAGTAATCAAATGCGTTTGTTAATGCCATGGATTCCCTTCAATAAAAACAGATTATTAATGCACCAATACACTCTAAAGGAGCAACCCTAGACCACATTTTTGCACCTAAACATCTTCCAACAGCTGATTTGAACACCCAGATTGACCCAATGCCTTGGTCAGACCATACAATGATCTTTCTTATACTTACGACCAGTACCCAGATTCCACACCTCCCCTGACAATAACACCAAACACGCCATTTTAAAGCATTCAACATGCAATCCTTTCTTGATAATGCCTTGCTGCTTCTGGAATCTGACTTAGATAGTCTCATTCAATCCTGGAACACAGTAATTACTTTTATACCACAAAACTCCATGCCCCCCCCCCCATCTCTGCGCATCCACTCTGGTATTCGCACAATCTCAGTATAAGAGTAGAGCTCAGACGGATAGAAAGAAGATGGAAACAAACACAAGATACATCCATCAAGTAGCAATTCATTGCCAAGCAAATCAAATACAGCAATCTCATCAACAATTGTCGAAAGGAATACTACTTTAACATCCTCATGAAATCCCTCCACCATCCCAGAGATTTATTTTCCATTGTATCCTCTCTCACCAGCGACACTATATTAACATACCTCACAAACTCAAGATCAACTAGACCTGCAGACTATGGCTGACTACCTCTCTAATAGGCAATCCTCAACACCCTCCCCCTCCAGTCCAGAGAAGCTCTACTCAAACAAGATATTTCATCCCAAGTGTAAATCTGGAACTCCTTTAGACTAATTACACAGAGAGAGCTTGCCAACATCATCCACAGCATCAATACCACGACCTCCCCTCTGGACCCATGCCCAGTCGCATGGATAAAATGCCTGCATACTGAATTCTCATCGATTATACTAAAGATAGTCCACTCCTCCCTCTCCCAAGGATACCTAACCTATGCACTGAAACAGGCCTCAACACGACCCATCTTGAAGAAAACATCAATGTATCTGACCGACCCCAGCTCATATCGACCAATCGCAAGCATACCATTTTTATCCTAAATAATCGAAAAGACAGTACAACATGAACTTCAAAAACACATCGATACTCATGCCCCCCCTGGACTCCCACCACCTTCAGCATGGCATTAACACTCTCTTCACTGCTCTCTTTGACACTCTAGAGGTCTAGATAAGCCACATCAAGGATTTATTGTGATATTCCTGGACATCAGTATTGCTTTTGATTCCATAGCACACCACACCCTTCTGGCAAGACTCAGCGACATAGGCCTCCACAAGAGCACAACAGACTAGTTCACCTCCTACCTCTCAGATAGAATGCTACAAGTAAAAGTTAGATCTCTCAAATCCAAACAATTCAACCTAAGATAAGGCATTCCACAGGATTCAGCCTTATCGTCCCTCCTATTTAACATTTACCTGCAGCCTATCTGTAATCTGCTAAGAAAATGGAACATGCACTTTCATCTTTATGCCGAAAAGACATCATGTTCTACATGCCCATCCACACACTTACCCCAGACTTCTCAGTCATATCAGATTGTTTTAGAGCCATTAAAAACCACCTTACAGAACTAAACCTAGTAGTGAACAAAAATAAGACCGAAGCACTACTAGTCACAAGAGACCCATCCTTCATTCCACCTGAAAAACTCATACTCCAACACACAGTGATCACAATAAAAAGCAAGGTCAAATACCTTGGCACAACTCTTGACAGCAATCTAAACATGCTCTCACATATCAAGAAGTCAGCCAATACTGTATGTTTGAAACTTAAATCCCTCCAACATCTAAGACAGATACTCCAATACAATGACGACAGAACAGTTTTCCAGGCCATCATTACTTCCCACCTCGATTATGGCAACATACTATATCAGGGACTGCCAAAGCAAATGCTATATCCTCTCCAATTAGTGCAAGCCACTACTGCCAGAATCCTAACAGGAACATCAAGACATTAGCACATCACACCAACTCTCTGGAGGTTACACTGGCTACTAATTGTGCAAAGGATAAAATACAAGGTCGCAACCACCATCTATAAGATCCTATATAACCTAACTGCACCCTGCCTTGAGGACCTAATCACAAGAACATCTACAACAAGGCCTAAAAGATCAGCAACCAGAACTCTCTAGTCATCCCACCCTTCAAGACCAGATATGCACAGCAAACAAACAATAGAGCTTTCACTCTATTCACCCCAACAATTTGGAACTCACTTCCAGAAGCCATCAGATCTGCACAGTCCACTCAAGACCTGAGGAAACTTTTCAAAACACATTTTTTCATTGATCACTTTGGTCCTAATGACATCACAACTATATACACATCATAACTTCATCCACTTACTGCTGACTTCTGCAAACCCCCATATTTAACTCCAAGTTTGTATCTCCCATGTTCTATGTAACACAACTCACTTGTTTACCATCAGCGCCAGTGGGCTCAGCTTTAACAGAGCCGTGAAAAAGAGAAACTCTCCCTCTGTGGCTCAAGAGAATAAAAGACATATAATTAAATACAACATAGCTTTAAACTGTGACAACAAATGTGTATGAACAACTGTATAGATAGACAATCAATTGACAAGAGAATAAAAAATTATAAAAAGAGTGCTTACCAAATTACCACATAGAAAGTGTGTGGACACGTCTATGGGGTGAAGCAACCACTCTTTTATTCTCTTGATTAAGTCCTTAGGCTCTACTTGTAAATTTATTGTATAATTTTTTGCTCTTTCAGTTTTTTAATTGTTATACATACCTGGCGTATGTTCTTCATGTTTTAATTAGAATTTTTTTATATATATATATGTGTGCCTCTTCATTATGTTCTAGATGAGGAGAGCGGTGCTCTACCCCATAGACGTGTCCACGCACTCTCTATGCGGTTATTTGGTAAACGCTCTTCTTATGTTTATGTTTATGTCTATTTTTTTATTGGGGGTTTGTATATATTTATCCACATTTTTTATTCACATGTTATAAATATGTTTCATATATATGTCTGTCTTTTAGACCCCTGATGAAGGCCTCAGGCCGAAACTTGTAAAGTTGGGTCTCCAATAAAGATTGATTTTATCTACATTATCCTTGCTGGCCGTGGTATCCGCCCTCCGCTTGTCCCTTTACCCATGATATAGCAAGCGTCTAAGGGGTATGTTTACTAAACTGCATTAGTGTGATTCGTGTTAGGAGCCACGGTAGAGACAGAAACCCCAAATAAGGACATGGGCGGTACATCGTTTCCGAGAACGCGCTGAGAACGCGCGTTACAAGGCGCCATAAATGAACGAGCGCTACAGGGCATGTTACCGCGTGTTAATCTTAAGAAGGTGCGCAGGCATACACACACAGCAGCACAGCTGTAGCACAATGGTTACAACAGTGACTGATGGTACAGGGGTCATGGGTTTGATTCCCCAGTGGGCCTAATGTATAAGGCTGGCTGAAGCAGCACCCTTTACATTTAAGTAGCGATTGTTGAGGCATGTGATGTGTATTTTAATTAGTGCTGCCAGCAAACACACCCTCACGGTGGCATAACCTAAGGTGCCGCATAAGGCACTCCATAGGACACATTATAAAGTGTACTGTCCGCCAAGGCACCCTATAATGTCCCCTATAGGACACCTTATAAGGATGCGAACAAAGCCCTGGCTGGCTGCAGCACTGCACGTCACCACACAAACTGTCTGCTGTGGTTACCAGGATAGGGGTAACCCACCCGTACCCATGATGCACTGCACATGCAAATCAGCAGTCGAGAGATGGGCACAAGATCGGGTATGCACCCCCACAGCACCTCGGCCTTGTAGGGGGAACAGACCGTGTGTGGCACTGCCACAGAGTAGCCACAGACAGTCACATTGTGCGGGTACAGTGCCCACCCTGAGGTTGAGGTGGGGCGCCCAGCACCAGGTCCACAGCACCTTTCATGGCTGAAATACGCCATGCTGCAGGTCCCCATCAGTGTGTGATAGGTAGTTCAGTTAGACACACCTAGGATACATCTGTGTCCTGCTGTATGTCTCGGTCATGTCTAGTCCCTATGGGCAATGCTGCACTCAGAATAGTGCATATCCTGTGTTGGTGCCATCGTTACCTGCTATAGGTGAAGGGGTGTATGGACCCATAGGCAGATTATGTACCACCACACAACCCACCCTCTGGGGCTCAGGGTGTGAAACAGGATCACCCACCAATAGATCCACAGTCTACCTCCCTGCAATGGCAGCAGTAGAGGGGACCAGCAACCCCAGTCCTGCTGGGGAACAGACAGAGAGGTACATACCCATAGCACAATAGCAGCCAGACAGCAGGCCTGGAAATGCTCAGCTGCCCCCCACCATTATCTGACATTCTCCAGCTGTTGCACCCTGCAAGTGTTCCAGCAAGACACATACTAGCTGCAGACAGTCCACCAACTAGTCCATAGTGCATGGTCCTGGAGAAGATGCATGTACCCAGAACAGGGATGTCAGCATACACACCAAGCAAGTAAGTCAGTGATTGGATCCCAAAAGGAAACACATAAATATCACATGAGAGAAATGGTATGTAGCACTATGGGGGAACCTAGCCATTCCATGGTCACTGCACAGTCAGGGTGAGAGTGACCTCCCAGCAGGACATGCTATGGCCACCCTGTCCGTGCAAGTGGTGGCCAGGCACTACAATGTCTGAACCATTGCCCTATGCCGTGTGCAGATGCATCCAGGCCAGGCCACCCTATCCAGGCTATTCCCACAGTACCTTGCTCCTCATTATGCACATTGGCTGGCCAATACTGGCAACAGTGCTAGCAGTGTGGACTGTGGAGGGTGTTGGCAGCCACTACACACTGGATAGACAGACACACACTCCCCACACCTATGCCAGCATTGTGCAACTATAGAGGTGTTGGGCAGTCCAGGCTACCACACAAGTTCTGGGCACAGTGCAGGCATGGCTATGGTACGCAATACCGTAGGAGTCACTCCCCAGGTTGGTAAACACTGTCAGACACAAGACCTGTAGCACACTCCACAGACATCAGAAAGGTTGCTATGATGCAGCTCACTCAGAAAAGTGTACTTAACCTAGGAATTGCTATCTGCCAGTACTCATAGCAACCTTTTGATAGATGTGTACCATATTCCCAGGTTTAGGGTGACATTACTAAGGTATGCAAGTGCTAGTATTAGGAGATGCACGCAGAGCCCAAAGTCCTGCCTCCCCAGGAGGCTTTGGATAATGGGGCCTGTGGGTGCGGGTGTATCTGCCCCTGTTGGCTGCTGCTTTACGGCAGAGGTTCCCAACTCCAGTCCTGCGGTGCAAAACACTGTTCGGGTTTTCATGCTGTCCCTCATGAATATGCATGAGATACATCTGCATACCATGGGGGTGTCACATAGAAATGCAGCACAGGCATCTTTATCAGAGGCAGCATGGAACCAGAATGGTGTTTGGCCCTCCAGGACTGCATTTGGGAGGCTCTGCTCTAGGTAATGTGCATGTTTATGGTATACGTGCTCTGTAGGGTAAAATGTAGGTGTCTTGGGCATGTTTACGTCATCTGAAATAAAAGTGCTGTCTGTATTAGCACGTTGTAGTAGTGGGTAAAATATGGGGACTTGGTTGGCGGGAACCACAGCTGTTACCTGAACCTGTGACCCTCTGCTTCTGAATACACTGGTTTTGTGCACTGCACCACCTTGTTGTCACAGAGTCAGCATATTCTTTGGTGATACCATGTCTGTTCGTCAGACAGGGCCCATCTGTTGCAATACATGGCACCCACCTACACAGGGCTAGGCCACGGTCTGCTCTGGGCAGCTGCCACTGCCCCCTCCACCACCTGTATCCCTCAGCCACCATGCTGACATGCCCTTCTGCTGGTGGTGCTGGTGGTGCGCAGTCTCAGGCCATCCAGTGTGCAGGTAGGCGGCTGCCTATGGTGCGGGTTCTGGGGTTAGGGGTGCCTGCATAGATGTCCACGCTTCCCCCCAGCACCTCCTGCCAATGTTCCGTGCCCTTGGGGGTAACTGCTGGGTACTATCCCCTGTGACACAGTGGGAAACAGTCGTGCCCATGTTGGGCCTTCAGCAGTTGCTGTCTGGCTGCTCTGCTGCTTCAGCATTCGTATGGGCCACCTAGGCATCGCCCTAGTCCGCACTGTGGCCCAGCTGCACCACAGCATGTGCCGCCTGCAGCCCTCTGTATCCCCTTCTCCGGCATCTGTCCAGTTGCCGTTCCGACATGCCCACCCTGATGTTGCGGGACATGTGCACACCATAGGAACCCTGTCCGATGGTGGGGAAAAACCTGAGCAGCGCTATTTCACTGTGGGCTCATTCACCTTGTATGGGGACGGATTATAGACCCTTCCACGATTTATATCTGTTCTATGGAGCTTACTCGGGGGGGAGGGGTTGATGTTTCTCATTGATACCACTATTGGCCAGCTTGGTTATGGTTTTTTTCCAGTTTGTTGGGGTCATTTTCAGTGTTTATGTGCCCTTTTGTTCTGTGCACATGTATCACACTTATCACTTTTTTTTAGGTTTCCCTGCCTGGGCTTTACATTGCTGACACTTAAATGGTTTCTCTCCCCCGTAATGTGCATTTAACGGCAGGTTTTCATTCGCGTTGGAATTGAGCTCTTCAGATCAGCGCGTTAGTGTGAAGGGAGCCTCTCCCCGCCCACTCTCCGCCCATTGACCCCTTCTCTCCGCCCTCTCTCCACCTTCTGCGGTGTTTTACCGCGCCACGGGGCATTACGATCGTTAGCGCATCATAACGCGCGTTATGTAACGTTAACGATCGTAAGCGCAGCATAACACGCATTATGCTGCGCTTACGATCGTTAACGTTACATAACGCGCGTTATGTACGATTACCGCAGTTTAGCAAACATACCCCTAAGTGTCTATCTGCAGAGTTTTGTGTTAGTTCATGCAGAGTCTCACAGGAGAGGGAGCTTGCATTACTGTTAACTAATTTGGCAGCAGAATATGAACAGAATTGTTTTTCTACATTTAGTTGTACAGTGAACTATCCTACTTCTGCTCTATATCCTGTTGGTGGAATTTGGTTGATTTGTGAAGGTTACTTATGAATGAATAATTATATGCAGGTCCGCTTTACCTATGGGCAAAAGAGGCAGCTGCCCCGGGCCCTGCACAATGGAAGCCCAGATGCCCTGCTGCCCATAAGTAAAAACAACCCTGCACCCGCTTCCTTGCCCATTGCCATCACTGGTGCTGCCCCTGTCCAGGATACGCAGCAGTGGCAATACATTAAAAATACACCGCGGCACTGGAGTTACCTTTGTTTTTGGTGCTATGGTGCCATTCCTGCTTCTGCTTTCACCTCTCTGGTGCATTTGCAATGTATTGCTGCCACTGCATGTCCCAGATAGGGGCAGCAGCAGCAGTGGGAAGGGGGCTGCAAACAAAGGGGAGGCATGTGGTCCATTGATGGGGGGTCCCCACCAAAAAACATTTGCCCAGGGCCCCATTAGGGCTTGAGGTGACTCTGATTATACACTATATAAAAATGTATGAAAGAATAATGTTAAGGGGCTTGTTTGGTAAAGCTGAAGTTAACAAGTTTTAATTGCCAGCTCACCCATAGAAATAAAAGAACTGCGGGCACTTAACATGCATTGACTTCATTTGTCCACCTTTTAAAGGTAAAATGAGAATTTGAGGTGGAAGCTAGAGGGTGAAGCTTGCCATGCCCTCTTTCCCCAACTGAAAGGGCATTCATCCACCCCTAAATTTACTACAGGTAACTACGACACTGAAGTCAGTGTTGCCAGTGTGAGTTGCTTTGACAACCTACATGCTGGTGCAGATCCACAGCTTAGATGGTGATCTGTAATTTTTTTTTTTTTAGCTTTTATACGTTCTTAGGATAAAAACATGTTCATATTTTTTTATGGTCATACTCCTATATAAAATTTCTTCTCAGTGTTTACTCTTTAGCTGTCCATGGTGTGTCATGCTGTGCCTCTTTCACTGCATTGCTCTCATGACATATTTTCAAGGAAAAGAACACCTCAGCACCCCCAATATATTTATTACAACCATAATTAAAAATTAATTGTAAATAAGAACAAGATAGAGATGTGAGCAAACATCGTATGTTGTGATATGAGCAATCACTAGTACAATTTAAAAATAAAAGTGAAAATTAATGCAAAGTAAGTTGCCTCCTTTAATAAGGCACATTATACAGTCTGATAATGGGAAAGACTAAAAATAATTTGTCAACAAAAGGCCCATTCTGTCTTGTGAAAGTTGTCAATTATATTCATAGCTTTTCAGTTTTACAACCTAGTCTTACCGCCAAGATAATACCACCTCTGTCTAATTGATGATCTCGACCTTAGGTTGAGTGCATGGGGACTTATTTTCCAAAGAAAGCTCTGTGCAATTTGCTGAATTGTACACTTTCTTTATGAAAGGCAAAATTCTGCAAAACTATTTCTGAGCTGCATAAATAGCTGCATAAAGATGCTCACCCTACAGCATTTCTTGCTACAAGGAAAGATATTTTGATCAGTTTTAGAATAATTGACTGAGTCCTACTGATTTAATCTTATGCATAATTGTTTGTATGCCATAGAATTTTACAGAATAGAAACCATTTGCATCCCAAAAGCATGGATAGTGCTGTGTTGCGGCAGCTTCCAGCAGCTGCAGAAAGTTAATGCCACCTGCAGCTTGCAACCTCGTTACGCTCCACTGCTTCCCAAATTAAACTTCACAGCAAACAGAAAGCTTAACTGTAAAAGACAATAATTTGAATGGGAAGTTGTACATAAATATCAATGTGTAGATCAAAGTGCAACAATCAAACATAAAATAAGGAGAGAAAAGATCAACAAAGAGTGCTAGAGAAGATTGAAAGTAATATTGAAAAAAACCTTTAACAACTTGGGATAAGATATAAGCTATCAATCAATTTATAATCTGTGCACTGTTATACAGCACAGAAATCATAGACTGGTTCCAAAAAGACCTCAACTAGTTAGAAGTAGGAACAAGAAAATGCCATACTAATTTTCTAATTAATAAGTACTAGCCGATTCCAAAACTGTAAATTCCAAGATCAAAAGGAGCTACTATAGTAGACCTAAAGCATATTTGATGGCATCAGAAGACCCAGATGCATAAAAGGCAAACAATTATGAATGAATGGCTACAATTTTCTAATGGTAAAGGAAAAAATGCAGGAAAATAAAAATATCACCGGACTCCAATGACGTCCAAAAATTTAACTAAGGGGTATGTTTACTAAACTGCGCTCATTTGCGCGCATTAGCGTGTGCTAAGGTACCTTAGCGCACGCTAATGATGCATTTCGGGGCCCAAATGTGCCCGCACATGTGCGTGGCGCTCATGTGCGTGGCGCTCATGTGCGCGGTGCTCATGTGCGCGGCGCGCCAATGTGCGATGAAGGCGGGGAAAGGCTCCCGGAGGGCGGAGGAAAGCCCCCCAGGGGCGGAGAGACGGGGTCAATGGGTGGAGAGTGGGAGGGGAGAGGATCCCCGCACATGAGCGAGGCTGAAATCCGAGTTAAAAAACCTCGCGGTAGAGCCGATTTAAAGGGAAGAGAAACCATTTATGTCAGCAATGTACAGCAAAACCGGGGAAACCTACAAAAAGTGATAAGTGTGATACATGTGCATTTATTTATTTTATTTAACATGTTTTGTATCCCGCCTTTTCCTTCAATCAAAGCGGTTAATACAGCACAGAGTTAAACAAAGGTGAGGGAAACATACATTGCATTATCATTACATCACAACAAAACACTAGGAGTACAAAACAGGAACACAGTACATACTTACATTACATTACCTTACATTAACTACAAACAGCATATCGCTGAACAGAATGAGCATATAGAATAAGCATATAGCAGCAGATAGGGGGTCTCGCACGGTCCACCGGCTAAGGGCCACGCCAAAGTGCACTCTTGATAGGCACTCATGCGCGGGCCCGCAAGGCACGTGCGCGCCATTGCTGAAGGGATTCTAAATGATTTGAAAAGTGCTCAGATTGGCTGCAGTTTTCTCTCACACACAGTTCCCAACTAAGTAGGCACAGCTGATTCTCACTCACTGCTCACAGGTACAAAAGGGCAAATAAACAGTGAAATTGACCCCAACAAAATTTTAAAAAATCAGAATAAAGCTGGGCAATAGTGATAGTAATGGTAAACAGCAAAAAACACTCCCAAGAAAGCCCCCAAAAATAAATATGAATTTTGGAAGGGTCTTCGCTCCGTCCCCATACAAGGTGAATGATCCCACAGTGAAATAGCACTGATCAGGGTTTCCCTCTCCTGTGGATAGGTTACCTATGGCGTGCACATGTCCCACAACAGCAGGGCGGGCATGTCGGAATGGGCAACTGGACAGATGATGGGAAAGGGGATACAGAGGGCTGCAGGTGGAACATGCTGTGGTGCAGCTGGGGCACAGTGTGGACTAGGGCGATGCCTAGGTGGCACTTTGGAATGCTGAAACTGAACAGCAGCCAGACAGCAACTGATGAGGGCCCAACATGGGCACGAGAGTGTTTATCACAGTGTCACAGGGGATAGTACCCAGCAGGTAACCCCAAGGGCACAGAACATTGGCAAGCGGTGTTGGGGGAAGCATGGACGCTTATGCAGGCACCCCTACCCCAGAACACGCACCATAGGCAGCCGCCTACCTGCACACTGGATGGCTTGAGACTGACCACCACCACACCACCAGCAGAAGGGCATGTCAGCATGGTGGCACAGGGGTACTGGAGGTGGAGGGGGGCAGTGGCAGCTGCCCAGAGCCGACCATGGCCTAGCCCTGTGTAGGTGGGTGCCATGCACTGCAACAGACAGGCTTTGTCTGACAAACAACCATGGTATCTCCAGGGACTGCACTGTCTCTGTGAGCACAGTGTGGTGCAGTGAACACAGCCAGTGCGTTCATGAGCAGAAAGTCACAAGTTCAAGTCCCCACTGTGTCTACTGCAAGTCCAGTCCCCATATTTTACCTGCTACTAAACCATGATAGTAAGGACAAACCTTTATTGAAGAGAACATATGCATGGTTCAAACGCCTATATTTTACCCCACCAAGCACAGA